>CAWUPB010000058.1:2400000-3000000 GCA_963924115.1 Dovyalis caffra
GAAAATCTTCAGGAAACGGTGCCTGAGCTTCTTAAGAACACCTTGCTTGTAATGAAGAGTAGGGGAGTGCTTGTGCAGAGGAGTGCATTAGGTGGGGATAGCTTGTGGGAACTTACATGGCTGCATGTGAATAACATTGCTCCATCTTTACAAGCTGAGGTGTTCCCTGATCAAGATCGGGAGCAGTCACATCATAAGCTGGGTGAAACTGGTGGAAGTTTGGTGTCTGGTGAAACAGATTCTGTTCCTTCAAATGAATCAGTGCATACTGAAGTTGCTGGCTCAGGAGGTTAAGATTTGCACAGTGTTTTGCGGACCATAATCAGTTTGTTGATATATGTAGCTGAGGGCACATAGCTGGAAGCATTCAGGTACTTTTTTACAGGTTCCAATATCAGGAATTAACTGGCGTACTGATAAAGATTCAGCTTTATCTTAGTTTTAGTTTGGGTTGATGTATACTGTAGTCAGGAAGGGAATCGAAACGTGATGTAAGTCCTTGTTCAGGACTTCAGGCATCTGAGCTGGTCAGTCAATGATAACCCCTCGTAATTTTTCTGGTATTGCCCTCATCTTTTGCATTTTTTGAGACCTTGCCATGCCGTGTTATCATCAAAAGTGGGTTTCTCTGAAGATGTTAAATGGTTGATAGATGAAGGATTTAACCTGAAAGTTCTTTTTATTTGAAATCTGCTGAGGAAGAATTGTCTCGTCTTTGGGTGTCCAAGAATTTTGAGCTTGAAATTTGTGTTTACTTTCTCCTTGATGTACAGGACTCAGAATTTGAATTTTGAAACTTGTATGTTTCATTTAGGTTATACTCAGGAATTGATAATGAAATGTACCATTTTGTCTGGAGACGTGATTGTTTTGCAGAAATATAAATCCAGTTCGTCAGATTCCAAATTCAAATTGGTGGCGGCATTTGATGATTGTAGTTAATGATTGTTTCTTGGAAAATCATGATAACGCAAGTCCCAAGCCCAAACGCTGAGGATCCATCTTTCTTACACTTCTGAGTGTAGTGAAAAATCCTGTTGTAGACCCCTATAATGCCAGGAAATTGCGAATTCAGTCAGTCAGTAAAGTAAATCATAACAGCAGAATATATTCGACGCAATTCTGTGGGGGAGTCGTTATTCATGATGATAGCAGCATCCAATTAGCTTACTAACTAAATATCGAAACAAAGATGATGTTGCTGTTGTCTAGAAAAACCAAAAGAAAATGAAGTTGCAATTGACATGAAATTTTTTGTTACACTAACCATGTCCTCATAGCACCTATTGAGATCCAATTATTTAAAATTGGTGTCTATAGCTCTGTATATGCACCATTCACAGGATGTATGATGTCTCTCCAAATGAAATTTATGGGTAAGAGTAAGACTCGGTTATTTGCTGCATAAAATAATATTTTCAGTAAATAGCTCCACATATTTTTGTTTTGTATTTTAATGATTATTGGAAGCACGTTGCTGTGGGGGCTGACATAATTTTGACTTGAAATTGTTGCAGGGGATTTCGTATGGTGAACTTAGATAAAAAGATAGGAAAAATAAATCATTATGTAGTATTAAGGTAATAAGAAAACCTAGAGAGGAAAAAGATAGGAAAAAAAAAAAATCCTCATCTAGATTAAGATAACTAAAAACTTAAATGATTAGATACACAAACCAAAAACCTACATGAGGTGTATTTATTATTAAGTCAGAAACTAATCAATCCTAAAAGTCAAGTGATTTGAAATTTGAGCTAGGAAAAAGCCTTATCCTCACTTTTAAAATAAATGGATGTTGAATCCGAAGGAAGATAAAAGATGATTTAAACTTGATCAATTAAAATGGACTCAAAGGTTCTCACTCACATTCAACGAGCCTATATGGGATCATAAAAATCTAGCATTAGTGTATGCCTTTCTCTTAAGAGGTCTTGAGTTCTTTTAAGAGTTTTTGAGTTCAAACCTCTCATATGTAACCGAAAAAAAAAAAAATGTAGAAGGAGAAGAGAAGAAAGTACTTGATCCCATAATAGCTTCATATACCTATTATGCACAAGGATATATGTATGAAAATGACAAATATACACTATTGTTGTGGATTATTTATTTATTTATTATTATTATTTTGTATCCGCCTCAATTAAGAAAACTTTGAAATAAAAGATTTTTATAATGTGGTTGAAAGATAGTCCGCATGATAGTCTATCTTTCATACTCTCAATTAGACGGCTAAAATAACTAAGTAAATAAACCTAACTCGATATCAATATACTAATGAAAACAATATATCTCTATTCAAAACATAAATTAACTCACAACAAATTTGTAACTATGGAATGCAAAATTAAACGAAAGTAGGAGTCCGTAAATACTAAATTAAAAGTCTTTACAAACAATACGGACACTAGAAACATAAATGACACCGACTCGAAAGTAAAATATATTATCATTGATTTAAAACCTCATTAGATATTAATGTATGAGTGAATAATTTATTTTAGTATGTGAATATTTATTTAATATGAGATTAATATATATGTTTACATGAAAAAATTTATATTTTATGCATGCAAGAATATTGTGTTATGTGAATGAATTATTAAGTGTTTAGCTTAGTAAGCCTAAATTATTAATTGCTATGAAAGTGTGGGTGACCTAAGGACTTAATTGAAATAATTAAAAGTTTAGATACTTAATTGAATCAAGAGGTAAAGTTAAGTGATCATTATTAACCATAGAAAACCTAAGGACAAGGATTAAATGGTAGTAATTAAAAGTTTAGGGACTAAAATATAAAAAATTAATTGAATTAATTATTAAATTTTAATGACTAAAATGTAAAGTTTTTGGCAATTTAAGGGACTTAATAATTCGGCTATGATGAGAATTGGAAGCATGAAGTTTAACAAAAATGGATGAAGAGAAAGGCCATAATATTTGGCCACACGGAAGAAAAATAAGAAGAGAAAACATGAAAAAAAAATTCAAGAAAAAACAAGAAATTTCTAGAGAATTAACACGGTGAAGGAACCAAACTCAACCATCCAAGTGTCCCTAAACTTGGCAAAATCCTTGGTAATCTTCTCCACTTAATTTTGTCAAGGAAGGAAAATGAAGGGAGGAAGAACAAAGGATGAACAAGGCAATTCAGAGTGGAAATACAAGCAACTTAGGCTAGATCAACCACCCAAAACACAAAATTAACACTAAACAAACCTCAAAATCATCTTGGAATTACTTGAAGTAACCAAAAGAAGGAGGAAGAATTGGGTATTTGGCTAAAACTTCCAAGAAGAAAAGAGGAAGGATTTTGTAAAATTCAAGGTAGGATTAAGTCCGGCATCAATCAAGGTAAATATAGTCTCAACTACGCCACAAGATTATTGAAGTTTATGATGTTTGATGATTGTTCCAAGAAATGTTAGAATTGCTAGATTAGTTAGTTATGATGAATTGGATGTTCATACTGAATTGATGTGGTTTAGTCATAAAGCATGAATTTGTAAGGTGTTTGATGGTTAATTGAGATTTAACTAGGAATTAATTAATGAGGTTTAGACCACTAAGATTTGGCCGAAACCTAATCTTGAAGTTGATTGAATTATTTTGATGTTTAATGATGCTTAATTATTTGTGAGGATGAATTAACATGAATGCATGTGTCTATTTGAGAAATTCCTTCTTGATTGTGTGGATTGGACAATTCGGCCAAGAACAAAAATTAGGATTAATTGATTAATTTTATGAAATTGTGATGTTCTATTGTTTGTGAGGTTGAATGAACATTATATATGAGTTTAATTGAAAATTAGTCCTTGTTATGTTGATTAAGAGTTTCATCCAAGTGTAAAATCTAGAAGGATTGGTTTAGTTTCATGTAGTTGTGATGAATTAGTGTTCATTAGGTTGTTTGAATATGAAAATATATGATTAATGCATGATTTGTTCTTAGTTAAATGAAATTGGATTGGTTTAATGTTAGGTATAATGAATGGTATATTCAGTGCCTACGTAAGAAAATTGTATGGATTGAATTAATGTGTGATATGTTTCCACTTCATGATGTTTATGTTCTTTAAATTATGTTTATGCAAGTGTTAAATATATGCATGCACTTAATTGGTAGTACATGTAATATTTATAAGTTTATGTTTATATGCACATATTCATGTTAATGTATACATGTTTAAGTTAAGATTTAAGAAAATGCATTGCATTGCATGCATATTCATGCCATGAATCATGAAATGGTTTTTCTTTATGAATTTTTTATTTTTTATTTTTATGAAAGGAAAAGGAAATGACATGGTTTTCAAAAGAAAATGGCTAGACACCTTCAAAAGCTTTGCAAGAGGAGTAATCATCCTCTTATGAGGAAAAGGAAAAGGAAAAGGAAAAGGGAATGTCTAATGGATTTGCATTTTTCACAATTGCATATTTTAAAAGAGGGCCAAATATATACATATCCAATAGGGTGTGCTCGAAGAGAAAAATGAATTTCAAAGACACGAAAGTAAAGGTTTCTAATTGTATTGCATGCATCTCATGCATAGACATACACTTATTAAGCATTCCTCTCTATTTCATCTTATAGTGTAGCTGAGAAAAAGGACAAATGATGGCATGTATCGAGTTAGAGGTTGTTGCCGAATGAAGCCTAGTTTGCCAACGTGTGTACTTGAAATGTAAGTGTGAGTTAGAAAACATAGTTTTTTTTTTTTTTTTTTTTTTTAATGCTTTTGGAGACTACTAAGTGTTCAAGGACTAATTCTTATGGTATCTAAATTAATTATATTGGTGGCACAACTTTAATAAATAAATAGATATGTGTGTTTTGGTTAATTCGGTTTAAGGTTTAAATTAAAAAATGATTGATTAAATAGCCTAAATTGATTAAATGGTTAATTTAGCTTTCAAGGGGCTTACTTAATCAAATGGCTTTATAAGAGCTTAATTAATTAATTGGCTTTCAATAAGCTCAAATTGTAATTTTAACCATGGTAATTAAATGAATTTAATACGTATGAATTTCTTATTAAATTGGAAGTTAACTAATTGAATTTAATACATGCTGAAAGAAAGTTAATATATATTGGAAACAATCTAAGATTAATTATATGATTACTTTACTAAATAATATCTAGGTTAAAATGATTGATTACTTAATTAAAGGTTATATTATATTCTTATTAAGTGTATTTAATTGAATTAACTTATATTCATATCAAAGATATTTAGTTAGATTAAATTAAATTACTAATAAATAAACTGAATTTAATTACGTTAATATATGAATTTTTATGTTTAAGTTGAGAACAAATTAATTAATTGAAATAAAGATTATATTTTTCTTATATTAAATGTATTTGAATTAATTGTGTAATTAACCGATTTTTTTAAAAGGTGATTTAATGTTTTAATGTGCTTTCTTTAAAATTATTTAATTATGTCTAAAGTATTTGAATATATTGATTTAACTAATGAATATTTTATGTTTTAATAAATCACTAGATGTTTTAATAAATTAAATAATTTCAAGAAGTAATAATAATAATAATAATAATAATAATAATAATAAGTTATAATTTTTAGTTCTATTAAATAAATTAATGCGGGAAAAATTTAAGGACATGTTTTTTTATAATAAGGAAGGACCTAAGTATTAAATTAAATGAACTTCCACAATGAATATCATTTGTTTAGTCAATAAAGCATATGAGACTTAGTATCTCGCAATCATTGTACTTCAAATGTGAGGCATTTTCGATAATATTCTTAACTTACCTTATGTTCTAGGTCGAGGGTGTTACGTAAAAGCATAAAAAACTTACAAATGGTGAAAATACCGAACAAACTCCAAACATCACGAGAAGGGATTTGCATGTGTTGCAATGAAAGTGGCAATCAAACCGGGAATGATTGATCAAACTAGTTGATTATACTCTATTTGATTACTTCTTACAATCTATAGCATACCGTGTTTTGAGTGTTTGAACTGAAAGATAAAGTTGATAATTTGAAAATGTATTGTATTATTGTTGATTGAATTATTCATTGTGTGTTGCTCTTATGGCTGCAAATGGTATTTGTAGCCCTTCCAATCTTCTATAATCTTTTATATTGAGCACGTTCTTAAACTATAATAACTTCTCTCCTTGGACTGCAATACTCTATTTCTACAATGTTTCCCTTTCTCTAGCATTCCCATTTGTCCATTGTAACATATCATATCCTTTATATTTTTGGTTCTAATTGCTTAGTTCTACTAATCTACTATTGCACTTAGAGAATTTTTCTTCTCATGTCTTTTTGCTTTAGTTGCCATTTTGTCAAGAGTTATATTATAACACGCTCAACCTAGGATCTAATATGTTGAGAATATTATTATAGTTAACTTACATTTGAAGTGCAATGAATGCAAGCTAATAAGACACTATGACTTATCTTTAATACATCTAGGTATAAATTACATTACAAAAGTTTAATAATGATGATTAGGTCCTACGTTTTAGTACTAAATAAACTATGAATTTTTTATATCTTATTGTTTTATTTACATTCTTTGAATTGAAATAAATGGATCCGTGATAGTTGGTTTTCTCAATTTCTTTTTCTATTAATTTATATAAATTTATTTAATCATGACTCATTATTCGGTAATTGATTATTATTTTTTATTTTATTTATTCTTTCATTAATGACCATTTATTTTAGATATTATCTAGCAAGTTTTATTTTTGTATGATATTGGTGATGCTAGCAGGAAAATAAATAACTTAAAAAGAACTACACTAGCTACGACTATACTATCATTTTACTACCAATATTTTATTTATTTACAAACTACTATTTACATACAAAACCGAGTTCAATGCCAACTACTATAAAAATGACTTATTAACTATTTACATTTATTTCTTTTTAGTCGGCCATCTACTTTTTCATTACTTTAACATCATATAGAAAAACATAGACATAGCTAAAAAGTAAACTAGAATACCGGGTACTATAACTGCTATAGTATGTATGAGATCTATCCTCCAACCACATCCAACATACATGCATTGGATCAATCTTTCGATAGTCAGTTCAAATGTAAAAAACACCATATTTACCTGTATTAGCTACACCACAAGCAAATAGGTGAGCAAAAATTCAATAAGTTAACTAATGCATGCTATGTACGTAAATGAAAATGCATGTATAAATCTTTTACATGCTCGTATAAAATCCTTTTCATATCGTAAATACATTTCCATGATTAGTCCGAATATATATATATATATATATATATATATATATTGTCTTTAGACAAGTCCCATTATAGGAAGTTCAAGGTTTTTCGAAATGTCCGACAAACTAGATCGGTCTACGAATGCGCTCTATCGAGCCGTGGTGCACATCTACACCACCGACCCATGTAAACCATGAACCATGAAAGTCATGGAACCCATGAAGCCCTTTCATAAAACCATGAAAATCATTTATGTGAAAGTTATGAAAACCATATAACCATAAAATGTGTTTCAATGGGCTTGCTAGAAGATACTAACACCGGTTACCGTGGTCTAGCCTCAATAAAAATATACATAAAAACATTAACCTCATCATTTAACGAGTCAAACCTTAACCTTTAAACCTCAACGTTGATGCCTCAATAGGCAACCTTAACCTTTAAACCTCAATATGCATTAAAAAAATAACCTCATTCGTGTACTTAAAACATTTCTTTTTAATCAACATGTAAAACATATGTATGCGTATGAATGCACCTCAAGACCATCACATCACGTCACATCAATCACATAAAAACACATGGCATTTACGTCAATAATGTAGGTGAGTCACACTTACTTGATTCGCTTAAGACTACCGTTTATCATAACCTTTCTCCGAAAATTGATACGTCGACTTGATTCAAACCTTGAACATACACAACATATAACATAAGATATTAAATATTATTATTTTATCTCTAATTATTTAATTTTTATTAATTCCAATTCTTTTCTTGTAATTTATTTTAAATTAAAAATCCTAATTAAATCATCAACTCTACTCTAATTTATTCAATTCTTTTCTAATTATATTCATATAATCTAATGTTGTTAAATTTTAACTTAACCTTTTTCAATTCTTATTTAAATACACTTAATCATCAAATATTCTAATAAAAATTTAAGATTTTGATACTAAAATATAATTTTTACATAATCAATCCTAAACCATGAAATTTCAAACTCAATTCTATCTAAAATTATATAGAAACAAATAATTAAGTCAAATATTTTTCTCACCTTAAATATTGAATCACCAAGACTTGAATCTTCTTCCAAATACCTTTGACTTCACTTCTTACTCAATTATATTCTCTCTCCCTCCCTCTCTGTCTCTCTCTTAAAATATAAGCTTATAAAATGACTTTCCTAAATGAGGAGAATGACACCCTATATATAGGCATGGGAAGTTGTGACCACTAACTTTCTTTCTTTATGGCCACTAAGTGGCTTTCTTTTGTGACCACTAACCTTCTTCTTTTATGGCCACTTTCTTTAATGGCCACTAACTTTCTTCTTTTATGGCTATTTTCTTTTCTTTTGTGGCCATTCATGTCTCTTCTTTAATTTTAATATAAATTTAAAAAAAAAATTTCTTCTTTCATAACTATTAACATTCCCTTTAAAATCTAGTAAAACTTATTATTATGTCATTATTATTTTATTAATTATTATTACTATTTTAATCCTTTAATTCGTAATAGCTTAGGTTATAGGATTAATTCGTATCTATAAAAATACTATCTATAACACCTATATATATATATATATATATATATATATATATATCTTTAAACTCTATACCTAACCGTCACATCACCTAAACACAAAAATATTAAGTTACATACACAAATAAAACACATTTACACACATATACACATAATATATTATCATGCAATTTTTTTGTTTTTTTGGTATTACATCAAATCCTCTTTTCCATGACTTTTAAATCATTTTCATAAACTTGGCATGCATATGCATTTTACCGTAGATGCATAATCACTATAATTTCGTGAAACAAATGCCATGAGTGAGATGCATTTATGCCATAATATTGCATAGTTTAATAACATAAAAGCACAATAACATTATCTTAATAAAACGATTCCAAACCATTAAAACATCATCACCATCCCACAATACAAAACAACACCAATACACAACATAAAGCAATACAACTTCATCACCATCAATATTGTAATATACACATAACGTACACATTTTAAACTAATAATTGGCAATTCAAAATTCAAACACACATTAAATTATAAAAATTAAGTCACAAACCCTAAATTTCTTAACTTAGGTTGAATGATAACCTCATTTAACCAATCATTTTCTTCCAATTTTGAGACCCATTTCTCACATAATCCATCTCAATATAACCCTAATGACAAAACTACCTCAATTAAGTATTAATTGGTTAATTGCATGTAAAATTTTCAAATTAGGCCTTATTGGCCCTATACATTAATTTAGGTATTCTAGGCTATATTTTAGATTTTAATGTAAATTTCCACTCTAGCTCATTCCATCACATTATCCTAAGTCCAAAAAAATTAATTGAAGTACTAAGAACCAATTAAACCTAAGCCCTAATTTGCTCCATTTTGGGTCGAATGCTACCTTAATCCTAACCTCATTTTTTTCTTCTCAATTCATCACTAATTTTTAATAATAAGTCATTCAATTACACATTAACATTAAGGATCAATTTAATTGACATTTATAGAATAATTAATTGCATACAACCTAATTGAGCTGAAATTGGGTCTAAACTAAATTAGGCAAATTTCTTCAATTTTCTTGGAATTTTTTCACTTCTACTCATCAAATTATATTCTTTCAACTACCAATTAACTAACAAGTCATAAATTAAGTGGAACAATCAAAACCCAAAATTTTTTGGTTTTAGGCCAAATGTCACCCTAAAGAAATTCATTAAATTTCCTTCAATTTAAATGAAATTTTTTATCCTTAAATGCTAATTCATACCTAATTACTCTATAATCAAGCTATAGAACATCCAATAAGTCAAAGGATCAAAAAGCCCTAATTCGCTAATTTGGGCCGAAAGTTTACCTTTTCCTAATCCTAGAAATTTTTTATTTATAAACCTCAATTTTAAGCTATATTAACATATTTTAACCTTAATTTCATGAATTACTAGCTTAATTTCATTTCTCCAATTTTTCTCAATAAGAACCCTAACTCTAATTTTCAAAATTAAAGTTAAAAATCATAAATTAAAGCATCCAAATCATAAATTGACATCAATTACACATTACTTGTGGTGTAGGTGAAGTTAAATTACTTAATTAAGCTCCAAATTAACCTTAAAAGGTTGGATGATTTGAGAAATTCCTTCCTCCCCTTTTCTCCACCAATTCGGTCTAAATCCAAATTTCTTCCCTTGATAAATTTTGGTCCTCTAGCTTGATTTCCTTGCTTAGTTATTTGATTTAAAGTGTTTAGAGGTGATTTGGAGGGTTTTTTGGTGGAGATTCCCAAGGAAATTTTACAAGAGTTTCCTTTGTGTTTGCTGATTTTTCATGCATTTTCTTGAATTTCTTTCACCTATATTTATAAGCAAAAATTAGTGGACTTTTGACCTCATATCCACCCTTGATTTACTTCCATTTGGTGTGATCCTAGCCCTTAAATCACCTTTAAATCGTAGCCTTTCAAATGGGTTAATCTTGGCCATTAACCTTCCTTTTGATTTTAGCCTTCCATCTTGCTTAATTCTCACTTCTTTTTATCTTAGTCAAAGCTCATTTCATAACCCCTAATCATGTTGCTGGAATTCGGCTGGAAGGGGTACAAATTCCTCAAAATTTTGCTTAATTTTGGTCCTTTAATTTACTAATGTTTTCTCTAATGACTACTACATTCATCCTTCAATTTTTCAATTAATTACTTTAGGACCTTCTTTTAAAGATATCTTAAAAAAAATTTAACTCCTAAAGTTCATAGCTAATTTAATTTAAAATTTAAAACTTTTAATTTTATGTAATTAGGTCCCTAATTTCTATGCAATTAGGTCCCTAACTCTAAAATTTTATTTTATACTTGTCCAAAATTCAATTTCTCTTCATAATAAATTCAATAAATTTTTTTCAAAAATTTAATCACCATTCATTTAATTTTTATACCTTTATTTAGGCCTCCAAATTAATTATTTAGTGTGAAAATTATACTATTTTTGATCGAAAAATATTCCTTATATGTAGAAAAATTTATCTAAACTTATTTAATCTTCTTACACACCCTAAGTGATTTTTCTATACCTTCATAATAATTTCATTATATCTTTAAAGAACCTAAATTAATTAATTTACCTCAAAATTACTATTCATGCACAATATAATGCAAATAAAATATTCCCATAGTATTAGAAAATTCATCCAACAATATACAATAATCTAAACCCTTATAGAAAATATTTAAAGTAAAAAAAATATTTTTTCATGCACATACAACATGCATAAAATAATTATTTAATACAAAAATCACTATATATGTATCATAAAATCAACAAAATATTTATTGAGCATAGAAAAATTATTCTAACTCGCTTCCGAATATTCTTTCAATCTTTTGTAGATTATTTTTGCCCTTAAAATATTTTTCATATGTTTTTAATACTTTTAATTTCATTAAATTTTAATTTTAACGGTATCGTGTATTACGTTCTCCCTCCTTACAAAATTTTCATCCCCGAAATTCGTAGTTAAATAACTCAAGGTATTGAGCCTACATTTCGCTTCTCTTTGCCGAGTCACTTCCTTCACTTGGTGATTCCTCCATAATACATTTACCAAATGAATCTCTTTATTTCGTAGTTTCTTAACTTGGAGGTGCCGAGCCTAAAATTTGTAACGGTCCTTTCTTATAACTCATATCGGTCCGGAGGTCTAAGGATTCATTGTTCAACACGTGGTTCGGATCTTCAACATACTTCGAAGCATGAACACATAGAATACGTCGTTGATTGATGAGAAAGAAAATGGTAATGTTAACCTATAAGCTCGATCATCAATTCTCTCTAATATTTTGTAGGGTTCAATATACCTCGGACTTAATTTTCCTTTTCTTCCGAACCTCATCATGCCCTTCATAAAGGATACTTTCAAGAATACTTTATCATCAACTTGAAATTCTATTTCTTTCCTTCTCACATCCGTGTAACTCTTATGTCGGCTCCGAGTTGTCTTTATTCTTTCCTTAACTTGATGTAAAATATCGGTTGTTTGCTAGATTAATTCTAGCTCTAACAACTTTCGTTCACCTACATCATCCTAATGTATTGGCGATCAACACCTTCTTCCATATAAAACTTCATAAAGTGCCATTTTAATACTTGCTTGGTAGCTCGTTATTGTAAGCGAATTTAGCTTATGATAAGTCCTCTCCTAGTTGGTAGATCAATCTTGCACATATGCTCATAGAATGTCTTCTAATATCTAGTTCACCTCTTCTATCCGTCCATCGATTTATGGGTGAAAAGCGATGCTAAAACTTAGCTCGGTTTCCATCATTTCATGTAAGCTCCTCCAAAATTATGATGTGAATTAAGGATCTCGGTCGACATGATTGAGATGGAAATTCCATGCAATCTCATAATCTCCTTTAATTATAACTCAACGTACTCGCTATATGAAATATGTTGATATGATTGCTAAGAAGTGAGCTGATTTAGTGAATCGATCCACTATAATCCATATAACATCGACTCCCCATTATGATCTTGGTAATCCCAATATAAAGTCCATCGATATGTGTTCCCTTTCTATTTAGGAATATCCAGTGATCTTAACAACACCGATGACCTTTGATGTTAGAATTTAACTTATTTGACATATCAAACATCTTACCACATAATCTGCAATATCCTGCTACATCTCCTTCTACCAATAGGTCTTTTTGAGGTCTTGGTACATTTTCGTACCACCAAGGTGTATGGTGTAAGGTGTGGTGTGGGCTTCCTTCAAAATTTCTTCTTGAAGCTCCTTTATATTAGGAACATATAATCTCCTTTGATAATGCTAAATACCTTCATCATTTAGGGCAAAATACGTTATTTTTCCTTCTGCTACCTTTTGTTGAATCTTAAGAAATTTTGGATCCCGTGATTGCCCTTTTTGATTTTCTCGCATAGTATTTGGCTGCATCATCATTGTACCTAAAAAAGTTCCTTATGCTTTGACTGGGTATAACTTCTAAGGAAAGTTTCTCCATGTCTTATGTAATCTACATTTGTAAGGTTGCTATTGATTTCTTGTTCAAAGTGTCAACCACAACATTTTCCTTATCGGGGTGGTATTGGAAAACAATGTCATAGTCATTAAGTACTTCAAGCCACCTTTTTTGCCTCATATTCAATTCCTTTTGAGCAAAAATATACTTAAGACCCTTGTGGTTGGTATAGATACTACTTCGAACATCATATAAATAGTGCCTCTAGATCTTCAAGGTAAAGAAAGCAACATCCAATTCAAGATCATGAGTGTGATAATTCTTTTTGTAATCTTTTAATTATCGAGATGCATAAGCGATCACTTTCCAATCTTGCATCAAGATGGCTCCCAATCCAATTCGAGAAGTGTCTATATAGACTAAAAAATCTTTGCTTGTCTTTAGAAAGAGTCGGTATTGGGGTTGCGGTGAGTCCGAACTTTAGCTCTTAAAAACTCTACTCGCACTAACCATCCCACTCAAATTTTGCATTCTTTCTTGTTAACCGAGTGAGTGGGGTAGCTATTTTCAAAAATCCTTTTATGAATTTGGAGGAAACTTCTTACTTCGAAACATTCTTTCATTGCTTCCATTCTTGTATCGCTTGCACTTTGCTAGGATATTTCATAATCCCATCCTTGGATACTACGTCTCCAAGGAATGCCACTTGTTTAAGCCAAAAAGCATATTTTTTAAGCTTAACAAACAATTTGTTCTCCCATAATGTCTACGGTGCCTTCCTTAGGTGCTTCTTATGCTCCTCATGACTCTTAGAATATATCACGATATCATCAATAAATACAATGATAAACTTGTCTATGTATTCATAGAATACTTGATTCATTAAATCCATGAATACGGTCGGGGCATTAGTTAACTCAAACGAGTATGACTTGATATTCATAATGCTCGTACCAAGTTCTAAAAGCTATTTTCTTTATATCCTCTTCCTTGATCCTTAATTGATGATATCCCGACTAAAGGTCAATTTTAGAAAATACTAAGCTCCTCTAAGCTGATCAAACAAATCATCTATCCATAGGAGTGGATACTTGTTTTTAATGATCACCGGATTTAAATCTCAATAATCTATACATAATCACAGTGACCCATCCTTGTTCTTCATGAACAACATCGAGGCTCCCTATGGTGAACAACTAGGCCAAATATAACCCTTATCCAATAGCTCCTTTATATGTGTTTGAAGCTCTTGTAATTCTGCTATAGCTAACCTATATGATGCTTTGGATATTGGTACTGTTCTTGGTTCCAATTCAATTTCAAAATCACTTTCTCTTTTTGGAGGTAATCCCAACTTACTCTCGAGAATGACATTCAAGAATTCTTTAACTACTTCATTATCTTCTAATTTTCATCTCCCTTCCTTTTTAGTAACAACTATATTCATTAGGTAGCCTATACATTCACCTTTTATTAGTTTTCAAGCTATCAATGTTGAAATTAGGGTTACGAGCCTCACTCATGTTCTAGCTTGTAATTCAAAAGGTTGTTCATCCGATGGGTGGAATATCACCCTTCCAGCCATGGAGTCAATTGGTGCCTCGTTCCTTGATATAAAATCCATATCGAGAATAACATCGAAGTCTTGATTACTTAAGACTATGAGGTCGATACATAAAGTATAGCTTCCAATTGTCATCTCGCACTCCTTAATCATAGTATTAGACTCTAGTGACTCTTCCGAAGGGAATGCCACTTCATATGTCATAACTAATACTTCGGTATCATGCCTAGCTATTTTAAAAGTGATCATGTAATAAAGGAATGCATGGCACCTAAATCTATCGATGTATATGCGGTAAGATTAAGGATAGAAACATTATCGCATATAACATTAGCACCTTTTTTATTAAACTCCTTCTGCGTCAATGTGTATACTCATCCAAAAACGCATCGTACTTTGGTTGGTCTCCTCTTCGAACAATTATTAGCCAAAAATCTTATCTCCCAACAAAAGTAACACATATCCGTGCCAATCAAACAATCACCAATATGTGGATGACCACATTTCGAGCAATTCGATTACCTCGCTCCATTATCCGTTGAAATCTTGCATATGCCTTTCCCTTTTTATTATACCTTTTCCAATTTGGTGTGAATGGTCTCTTCCTACTACATTGGCATTCAAACCTCGCTCGCAGTAGTTCCTCATTTTCTTATACCCGAAGGTGAAATGCGAGTACACTCCTTCCGGTCCACTTTGATTTTGAGTGCTTTTCTCACCATATCCTTATAAATGTTGACTGCCATTCGAATAAAACTCCTTTTTTTCACCCTCAATCCATCAAGAAAATTTTCCTTCTTTCTTTCCTCACTCTTGATAATAAAAGTAGCATAGCGACAATCATGCTTAAATTTGCGAACGTACTCCATAACCGACATGTCCCTTTGCCTTAATTGGAGAAACTCCTAGATCTCATAGGACCTTACTTGTTGAAGAAATATTTTTCATCAAACAAGTCCTTGAATTGATTCCATGTAAGTCCCATTTCATTGAGGGACTCTTTTACTCGTCTCTCACCAATTTCATATATGAACAACCAACATAAAGGTGGCACTCGTTACGCGATCTACGTCACTCAAATCCGGATATTCAAAAATAACTTCTAGGTACTCAATCCACTCTTTAGCCACATTAGGATTTTAACCACCTCTAAATTCCTTTAGACTAAACCTATGAAAATGCTCTACTATTTCGATCCTTTGTGGTTATCGTGCGTCGATCGAGCCACATCGAGTTGTTTCTAATATCCTCTATAATTGTTCCTTGTGCCTTTCCCGTTATAGCTCCATCATCTCTTGCTATCTTCTAAGCAGCTCTATCAACTCTTCCTCTTAGTCCCCAAACATACGACTTGATCCCACATGATTACTAGTGTTATTATTAATAGTCCATTTTGGTGGTATATTGTTTTCCCTTTTTAATTTACAAGCACACACAACATAAACTAAGTCATTCATGTTACATTAACTTATAGCATTCCATATAAATAACCTTCAATCACAACACAATAACATACCATTCACATTCATTTCATACACCGAGCAATTATTCTATAAACATATTGATTATTGAAGGTCACTCGTCCATGTAACTTGGATGTGATTGGTAAAACCTCGCTCCGATACCATGTCCGTAACACCCCTAACCTAGGATTTAATAGGTTGAGAATATTATTACTCGTTAACTTACACTCAAAGTACAATGAATGCAAGCTAACAAGGTACTATGACTTATCTATAATACATCTAGGTATAAATTACGCAACGAAAGTCTAACAATGATGATTAGGTCCTATGTTTTAATTCAAAATGCATTATGAATTTTTTGCATGTTATTATTTTGTTTACATTCTTTGAATTGAAATAAATGGATCGGTGACCGTTGATTTTCTCAATTTATTTTTCTATTAATTTATATAAATTTATTTAATCATGACTCATTATTCGATAATTAATTATTATTTTTTATTTTATTTTATTTTTTCATTAATGATCATTTGTTTTAATTATTATCTAGATAATTTTATTTTTGTATGATACTAGTGATGCTAGCATGAAAATAAATAACTTAAAGAGAACTACACTAGTACGACTATACTACTATTTTACTATAGATATTTTGTTTACATACAAGCTACTATTTACATAGAAAACCGATTCAATGCCAACTACTATAAAAATGACTTATTAACTATCTACATTCATTTCTTTTTAGTCGGTCATCTACTTTTTCATTGCTTTAACTATTATATAAAAAAACACGAGACCTAGCTAAAAAGTAAACTAGAATACCGAGTACTATAACCGTTATAGTGTGTATGAGATCTATCCTCCAATCACATCCAATGTACACGCATCGGACTAATCCTTTGATAGTCATTTCAAAGGTAAAAAAATCATCTTTACATGTATTAGCTACATCATAAGCAAATAGGTAAGCGACGACTTAATAAGTTAACTAATTCATGCTATGCATGAAAATGAAAATGCATGTATAAATCTTTTTCAAGCTCGCATAAAATCCTTTTCATGGTGTAAACACTTTTTCATGATCCGTCCGAAAATTCTTTTCTATCTTTGGACATGTCCCATTATAAGAACTTTAGAGTTTTTATGAAATGTCTAGCGAACCGGACTAGTTTGTAGATGTGTCCTGTCGAGCCTTGGTGCACGTTTGCACCACTCGACCCATGTAAACCATAAACCATGAATCATGAATCATGAACGAGTGAAAGTTATGAAACCCATAAGCCTTTTCATAAAACAATGAAAATCATTTTTGTGAAAGTCATGAAATCCATATAACCATAAAATGTTTTCCAATTGCTATTGGAAAATCCTTGACATAAAATCTTCTTTTCCATGACTTTTGAATCATTTTCGTAAACTTGGCATGCATATGCATTTTATTGTAGATGAATAATCATTATAATTTCATGAAACACATGCCATGAGTGAGATGCGTTTATGTCATAATATTGCATAGTTTAATAACATAAAAGCATCATAACATTATCTTAATAAAAGCATTCCAAACTATTAAAATATCATCACCATCCCACAATATAAGACAACACCAATACACAATATAAAGGAACACAACTTCGTCACCATCAATATTGTAACTTACACATAATGTACACATTTCAAACTAATCACCCGGCTTTTTAAAATTCAACCACATATTTAATTATACAAATCAAGCACAAACCCTAAATTTCTTAACTTAGGCCGATTGATACCCTAATTTAACCTAACCATTTTCTTCCAATTTTAAGCCCCATTTCTCACATACTTCCACTCAATGAAACCCTAATGACAAGAACTATCTCAATTAAGTATTAATTGGTTAATTACATGTATAATTTTTAAATCGGGCCTTATTGGGCCAATACACTAATTTAATTTAGGTATTCTAGGCTAGATTTTCGATTCTAATGTCAATATCCACTCTACCTCATTCCTTCACATTATTCTAAGCCCAAAATGATTAATTGAAGTATTAACAACCAATTAAACCTAAATCCTAATTTGCTCCATTTTGGGTTGAATGTCGCCTTTACCCTAACCTCATTATTTTCTTCTCAATTCATCACCAATTTATAATACTAAGTCATTCAATTAGATATTAACATTAAGGATCAATTTAATTGACATTTATGGAATAATTATTTTCATAAAACCTAATTGGTCCTTAGTGGGCCGAAATTAGGCCTAAGCTAAATTAGGCAAATTTCTTCAATTTTTCTAGAATTTTTCACTTGTACTCATCAAATTATACTATTTTAACTAATAATTAACTAACAATTTATAAATTAAGTGGAAGAATTAAAATCCTAAAATTTTAGGTTTTAGACCGAATGTCACCTTAAAGAAATTCATCAAATTTCCTTCAATTTAAATGAAAATTTTCATTCTTAAACACTTATTCACACCTAATTAAGCCATAATCAAGCTATAAAATATCTAATAAATCAAAAGATCAAAAAGCCCTAATTCACTAATTTGGGTCGAAAGTTTACCTCTTCCTAACCCTAGAATGTTTTTATTTCTAACCTTAATTTTGAGCTCAATTAACATATTTTAGTCGTAGTTTCATGAATTACAAGCTTCATTTCATTTTCCCTAATCTTCCTCATTAAGAACTCTAACTCTAATTTTTAAAATTAAAGCTAAAAATCACATGTATTCTTAATCATGTTGCTGGAATTCAACTCGGTAGGGTTAAAATCTCTCAAAATTTTGCTTAATTTTGGTCCCTTAATTTACTAATCTTTTCTCTAATTACTCCTCCATGCATCCTTTAATTTTTCAATTAATTACTTTAGGCCCTTATTTTAAAGATATCTTAGCAACTTCTTAGCTCCTAAAGTTCATAGCTCATTTAATTTAAAAGTTTAAAATTTTAATTTTAAACAATTAGGTCCCTAATTTCTATGCATTTAGGTCCCTAACTCTAAACTTTTATTCTATACTTTTTCAAAATTCAATTTCTCTTCATAATAGATTCAAACATTTTCTAAAATAATTTAATCACCATTCCCATAATTTTTATACCTTTATTTAGGTCTCCAAATTAATTATTTAGTGTGAAAATTATACTATTTTCTATAGAAAATATTCCTTGTATATAAGAAAAATTATCTAAATTTATTTAATATTCCTACACACCCTAAATTATTTTTCTATACCCTTGGAATAATTTTATTATATATTTAAAGCACCTAAATTAATTAATTTACCTTTAAATTACTATTCCTAGATAATAAAATGCAAATAAAATGTTCATAGAGTATGAGAAAATTCATTCAATAGCATAGAACAATCTAACACCCTTCTAGAAAATATTCAAAGCAACCAAAATATTTTTTATTCACTTTCAACATGCATAAAATAATTATTTCACACAAAAATCATTATTCATGCATTGTAAAATAACCAAAAATATTCTTTGAATATAGAAAAATTATTCCAACTACTTTGAATATTCTTTCAACCTTTTGTAGATTATTCCATGTCCTTAAAATATTTTTTTATATGTTTTTAATACTTTTAATTTCATTAAATTTTAATTTTAATGGGTACCGGGTGTTACATTTACTATGTCTTTCTATTTGCACAAACTCTTTTTGGGCCTTTTTCCTTGTGTGGACTTGTCTGAATTTTGTCTAGTGAATTGAGTGTTAGGAGTAATAATAGTTTTCAAAACTTTATGAGTGAAGTATCATTGGGCCTTAGTTAATTTAATTGGGTCGGTAGGTCCTAATTAAATTTTTGTATAACATCTGCCCTTTTTTTTAACATTTGAAATCAATTCTCACGAGTGAAAAATACAATTACTTTAGTACCCGTTTTTCTCCCTTTGATTTTTAAAATTTCAAAAGATACTGAAACTAGTATGTCTTTTCACTTTGCAACGAGCATGTCTCTTTAATTACCATGTATAAAATACAAGGGGAATTTCAATTGCCCTTCAATTGGTGAATCATTTTTCGGTTCAAGCTCTCTTTGTGATCTTTTTCTCAATTATAAGGTTTCATATCGATCAATTCATCAACCGTTCATTCTCTATTAGTAGTAAATCTTTACCTAGGAAGGCCTTATAATTGGAGCAACACGTCTAATCTATTTTTTCTAATCACCCATCTTTAATCCACTTTACTCTGTTATCCCTTCTTACCGAGGTTTATGGGGCTTCGTTAATTTCCATGTCGGCACCCAACCTCATACTCTACGACCCATATTGTTTTAGGGTTATGGATCCAAAGATGATGTTTAGAAGACATGGGTACTCTTAAGATATTTTATTACTAATTAAAGGGTCACATTCCCTTATTGTCACCCTACTACGACACAGGCGGTGAAGTAGAATCACTTCAAAAGTTATTCCAAATATCTTACTAGAATATGGCCATACCCTTTATCTAAGATCACTCGCTCTTTATGAAGCATTACGAGGACATTTTAATATTTATAGGAATTAGCACAAGATTTAGATATTTTACATATTAGACTTGACCATTAATCATGCTTCGAATCAAATCTTACTATTCTTTGGGCTAGTTTGAGTTTATGGGATATTGTCTACAATTGCATTCATACAAAAGGGGGTCCTATAGGTATTACCCTAGAAGATGTAGTGTCTCTAACTAGTTGTTTCCTTACAAAGATGGATCTTTGTAATGTGTTGCCATCAGTTGACTCGAATGCCTAATACGACCTAATTTTCTAGATATGGTTGTTGACATTAAATCATATTTCTACTTATTCTCTAGCTTTGTCAACTTATAAAGACATTGAAGTTATGGAGGTTGGCTTTTACCTTTTGTGTCTTTGTAAGTATATTTTCTACTCGTAAAAGTACCACTATGAGCATAAGGCATTTACTAATGGCCACTACTATGTCTCAATATGTAGAGCTAGTTGCATTGCAACTTTACTTCTTGAGTATACCAATCATGGTATGTTTCAAGCTCGTTTTTGCTAACCTTTTTCACAAGAATTCCCCTTACCCTTTTTAGCTAGTCGTGTTGCGAGCTACTATCTACTTTCCAAACCTAGTGTCTAAGTCATTAGAATTTAATCCCAATAAGACTTATCTTACTTATAGCCATTATTTTAATTTTTATACTACTACTTTCAAAAAGTTATGTAGATGAGTTGATGGTGTCTACTTTGGCAACTTTCTTACTTCTAACTAGGTTCCTTTTCATTCTAGGCAGTTGGAACCTGATTGGTACAAAGTCCGCACTCTACATAGTACTTTGGAAGAAGATAACTTACACTACTGAAACATCATCCTAACTCACAAGGAACTTCAATTATTCCCGAGTGACTATTATGTTGTGGAGCCCTACTTTTCTAACCTCTTTGTTATGTAATTTAGACTCTATCAAAATATTCATGTTACTCTTCTAGTTTTGTATAATAATCCTAGGCATGATAGGAGGTCTCTAAAAGGGGATGTAATTTAGCATTTGTTGGAACAAATTATGGAACACTATAGTTTCATAATTAAACTTCTTTAGAGTCAACTGGTGCTTGGACATACGAGTCTTTTCAATTCTTCGTGGACTATAATGATCTAGGATCATTTTAGGGATTCCGACTTGAAACTACAATTACAATCCTTAAAGTACCATTCTTTGACTAGATTTCAAAACTCATCAAGCTAGCACTTAAGAAGAAGAAAACTCCTTGTCTAGATCCTCCTCAATCTCTTGGTGGTGATGGAGGTGAAAAAGATGAAGACATGACCTTATCTCTAGATTAATTTTTAGCGGTCAAAAGTTCCTTATAAAGGTATTTCCCTTTTGTTCAAACGTTCATATATTTCTTTGGACAATATTACTGAAGATTTTCTTTTTGATGTCCAAGTTCCATTATAGATCCTTTTCTACCTTTAGATGTTATAAAAAAGTAAGAACCCATTGAGGTATCGCTCCTCCTACTAAGAAGACTTCTTCTTGAATAAAGGAAATTGATTTAAAAGCTGCTTTTGCTACTAGTGTTTGGGTTCCTAAGTCATCCCTTAGGATTTATATGGCCCAAGGGTTTGATTTCAACTCATTCTCTCCATCTTTTTGAGACAGGGAAAAAGAAGTGCAAGGCTACTTTGTTGATACGGAGAGTTATAAGTCTTCTAATATTTAGGACTCTAGAGATTGTACTACCCTTATTCATCATCTTCTAAAATACGTCAAAGGAGATTTAATTGACCTTTACGTGGACTTTAGACATTCTCAAGATGTCATTGTTGCTTCTATAGAAGAGGTAAACTTTTTTATTATGACCCTTCCTTTTTGTGCCTCACATCATTCTCATGGTCAACTATGAACACTTACCTTTTTTATTCTTTAATTATAGGATTAAGTTCCTTTAATAGAATCTCTTTAACGAGTAGTTTAATATGGTGTATGAGACATTTTTTTTAGAGTTATCAATGGTCTCCAATAACCGTACATGTTCCTTTATTTTTTGTTGGGATAAGAACTTAAGGGCTTATTGAAGTTAAAGTGCCATATACCTTCCCAACTTCTTCAGAAGACGTATCTCGGATGCTTTAGAGTCTAATAAAAGAGAAACTAAGGTTCTAGATCGTGAGGTTCAAACAATAAATGTCCCTTCAATGTTTGGATTTTGATCCCGGAGTGGTTGAGGTAAATACCATAACTATAGGGTTAACAATTGGAAATGAGATTATAACCTACATAGGTAACTATAACCTACATAGGTAATGTATCTTTAGAACCTACTATTGAGACTATCACTATTGAGGATAAAACCAACACTTTAACTAAATTGGATAGCTCTTCTATCCCACTCGAAAGTGTCGAAGCGGGATCCCAATCCTAATGTTGGGTCGGGTGAGTTTCTCTTCTCTGCACCTTTTTATTAGGGATTTATAGTAGATGTACTAACTTTTTTTCTTTACAAATTCTTTAAAAGATTTCGTTTGTTTTTTATCTTTTGAGTGGTTTTCCTAAAATTTTAGGACTCGTCTTTTAGAAATGGTGGGGCTGGAAATATCTAGAGATCTAATGGTGTCTTTCAAAATAACCCAAAGATCTCTTAAAGATCTTCTATTGAAATAGAAGGAAGAACTCTCTAGCCAAGGACCAAACTCGCCTTCTCTTCCTAAAGTCACTAAAGCTTTGGATTCAACCTCAAGTTTTTAGGTACAATTTAAAAAGGATTTATCAATGTTAAGGGAAAAAGCGGTTTTTCTTCATGCTCATCTAGAAGCTATTGAACCTTCGTTCGGGCTAAAAAGAAGGCTATCTTAGAGGCTAAACAAACTATTGAAGAAATTGAAACCAAGATGGAAGCTATCCTATCATCTTGTAATTTACTTATTTTTGTAATTTCTTCTTTGCAATGTTTAAAGAAACATTTTCGATTGTAATCTCCATTAATTTGATAATAGATTTTTTTTTCTTATTTATATACATGTGTTTTATTTTCTTTTTTATATTTGTTTGTTTAATCCGAGCATTTAAGATTGGAATTGAAACCGATTCTATACATCTGGATATTTTTCTTTTAAGACCTCTCTATTAGTTTCCCAAATGGAAGGGACATATTTCTTTAAACACTTCTTATTGTTGACTTTCCTATAAGATTCTCCAAACAAACTCTATAATAGAAAGATATTACCAAAGTATGCTTTACACATTTGAAATGGTCCTTCCCATGTTAGAGGCCATTTTCCTATATGTCCGTCCTTTAACCTAAGAGGTAGAACTACTTTTCAAACCAAATCTCTAGTTTGGAATGTTTTGGCTTTTACCCTTTTATTATATGCTTTAGTCATTTGATGTTTTGCACTTGCATACTAGTTAGGGCTTCCATTACGTATTGATCAATTCCATCAAACTCCTTCATGATTGTATCTTAGTATCATGTCTCTATAAATTGATTCTGATATGCCACTCTTAGGGACCTCACTCTCATTTTATAAGGCAATACTATTTCATACTCATAAGTCAATGCATATGAGGTAGTGTCAATTATCCCTATTGGTATGATCCTATATGCCCACAATACATCCGTTAAAAATGAATGTTAGTCCCTTAGGTTATAGTTAATCATTTTTTATTTGTTGGCTTTGATAATCTTATTGGTAGACTCAACTTGACCATTGGCTTGAGTGTAATAAGATGTAAAATTTACAATTTGGAACCTCATTTATTATATGAAACCTAAGATATCCTTTCCATTGAATATAGTGGTGTGATCTATAGTTATGGACTCGGAATTACAAATCATGCAATTATTTCTATTTTTATGAATTGAATCACTTTTGCGTTTGTAACACTCCTTAATGGTTTAGCATCCACCCATTTCATGAATTAGTATATAGCCACTAATATATAAGTATGATTTTCACTAGAATGAGGGTGTATTTCTCTAATTACATCCATGCACCATCCTCTAAAAGGACAAGCTTTGATTATGGAATGTAACTATGCAATAGGTACTCTAAGAAGATTTCCATATTTTTTATAATGTTTACACCTTTTTATCAATGCTTCACAATCCTATTTTATTCTGGGCAAATAAAAACCCTTTCTTTTGATTACTTCTATCATTTTAGTGGTTACTAGATGTGACCCGCACATCCCTATATACATTTCATTCATAACTTTAGTAGTTTCATCCATATTGATACATCTCATCAAGAGACCGGATCTATCTCTTCGATATAATTCATTATTCACTAATGTGTAATTCGAGCCTTCAAATTGAGAACCTTTTTCATAAAGAATTGTTGTGGGTTCTCCAAATACTACTTTATGGATTATCTCTAATCCTCTTCCCTTATAGTTTCTAACAAATTAATTTTCCTAGATTCTTCTATCTTGTAGCTTATTGGAAGGGGATTTTCTAAAATGCAAGCTACTACTTTGAGTGACTCTATTGGACATTTATACCTAGAAGTTAACTTGGGAAGATCATTAGCAACCTCATTATGTTCTCTTTGGATATGTTGTATTTTGATATTATCAAACTATTGGAGTAAATAGTTTAAGGTCTACAAAAGGGTGATCAGCTAGAAATTTGGCTATTGATTACCCTTTTATTAATTTTTACTAAATCATATTCAACTAATACCAAACCGTACTTACTAAATCTACTAGAAAAGATTGGTCTATGTAACATATACTTGATTACATTTGTTTAAGAAATAACTTATATAGCATGAGACATAAGATAATGTCTTAATTTGGTTACTCGTATGGTACAATGATAAACATAACTTTTTTATAAGATAATATCTAGCCTCAACATCATTCAACATTCTACTCAAGTAGAACACAACTTGGTCTTGACCTTGTTTATTGTCTTGAGAAAAAAGGCTTCCAATAGAGTTTTTTTGCTATTGTAATGTATAACTTCAATGACCTTTCTTGCTCCGGAAGAACTAAGTCGAGTGGTTGTGTTAAATAATTTTGATTTTATCAAAGGCTTCTTAGTTTTCTCGCTTTTTATTTGAAATCTTTCTCCAATTTGAGCTTTAATAATGGTGCAAAAACCTTAGTTTTCCCTACAAGATTAGAGAGAAATCTTCTTAGGTAACCAATTGAACCATAAAAGTTCAAAAACTTAATTTAATTTTTAGGAGGCTTTGTCTCAATTATAGCTATTGCATTGTTCTTCTCAACCTCTTGCCTCTGTTATGGAGGAGAAACCCAATGAAGTTTCCTACGAAACTCTAAAAGCACACATTAATAAATTAAGCTTTAGTTTGTATTTCCTCATCCTTATAAAGCTTCGACTAAGTAGTCCATATGCTTCTATTAGTTTGTTGATTTGACCATAATTTCATTTATGTAGACTTCCAAATTTCTTCTAATTTGGTCATGAACAATGGAGTTCATGGCTATTTGGTAAGTTGCTCTTATATTTCCCTTAGCCACAACATTAACAAGAACATATATTACTAGCATAGGGTATTCATCTTTAGGAGTTTCTTTATTTAAATCCCTAAAGTCAATACATACCCAAGTTTTTCCATTCTTTTTTACCATTAGTACAAAATTGGACATACATTCTATGTATTTGGCAATTCTAATGAATCCTACTTTGAACGAGTCTCGTATTTGTTCTTTAACACATGGTAGAATGGAAATGGTTATTCTTCTAGTTGCTTGATTAACGGGTTTGACATGTAGCTTGATTAGAATCTTTAGTTCCACTCGATTCTCTAACTAGACCTAGTATGTCCTTGTAATCCTATGTAAAATAATCTTTAAATTGTTTCAAAATTTCACCATTTATTATGTATATTATGGTTCCATATTAACAGTGATATATGTTATCTTTTCATCATCTTATGTACCTATATTCATTTTTTCTAGAGGATCATCTTTACCGTAAGCTCTTGTACTTGTAGTTTTATTATAAAGCTTTACGGAGTTCAATATTGATAGGTTATTTCTTCATCATTATCTAATTTAAGTGGTGTTCTAGCATCAATTTCCTTTCTACTAAGTACACCACTAATCTCTAAATGGTTGGTTAGACTTCCCTCCTTTTAGATTATTTTTTTTTTTATCATTCATTGAGAAACTGTTTGTTATCCCTTCCAGACTTCTCTTGTGTAGAGTGCCTTGTTAAGGGTAGATCTTGTTCTTCAAATTATTCAATTCTCCAAATAGATTATGGTTGTATAACACTGGTATGTACTCGATGGGAGTACATTCTCATGTATAGAATTTAGCCTTCAAATGATTGGTATTGGCTATGCGGGGTTTGTCATATACATTTAGAGTTTTGAATTTTTCTTCATTTTAGAACAATATAAGTTAATGTAAGTTGGAAGTGATGCAATTATTAGCACTTAACCAATCCTTTTCTAGTAGTGCATTGTAGCTAGAGGTCGTGTCTACCATAAAAAAAGGTTGTTTTGGTGGTCATCATACTCACCATCACACTCACTAGTAGAATGTCTTAGCTTCTAATTTATTCTTTACAAACCAACTAACTGCTATCTTGGTGGGTAGGAGGTCCTCTTCTATTTTATTGATGAAATATAGTATATATAATGAAAGTACATTGACTACATCTCCATTTTCTACCGTGCCTTTATTGACTAGAAACTTGTTCATATTTGCTTTGATAAACAAGTGTTTGAGATGCACATCAACATTTCTTTTAGGTTTCGTTAGAGGATATTTATGGCCTTCTAATATTTAATCTAGCCTTTTTTTCTCGATTGGATTTAGTGTCATTAAAGTTAACTACATGGAGGCACTTAACATTATATCTTTTAAATCACTAATTTCTGTATGAACTGATGGAAAGCTCGAGGTATCATTTGTTACATTTCTTTCTAAAGGCACCGATGTTAGTATTGGTGCCCAAGATCCAACCATGTTTGGATGGGCTTATATTAATATGTTATTGTATCATTTATTTTAATAATAATAAAGAATTCATTCTATTAATTCTTATGTTTACATGTTGATAAATTTAGTAGAATTAGATAGAAGTCCTTATGATATACATTTACAATAGTGATTGATCAAAAGATGTGAGATAAACACTAATGCACATAAATGATATCATTAAATGTCCCAAGTCATAGCATCGTCAAGAATGGACATTGACAATATGCAGAATAGACTTATGAGTGCTTGTGTTTATGCTATATGATAGCAATAGGAGATCTCACACCCATTGGCATGGTGATGTCAAAACAAGCACTTAGGTGATTTATGTTAGAGAACATGTCACCGAATTTGACTCGCAGTGAGATCCCATTTTGGTTTAAGTCTATGGGAATCTCATACGAGATGGGTACAAATGATCCTTAGACTTGAAGTCATCACGGTTATCTCATTGGAGGACTTATTCATTTTGACACTCATTTCGATGGACCTATTAATGAGTTGCACATGGGCAATTCATTAGGTGTACTAGGAATCCAATGGAGATAGATGTATGGCTAAGATAGGACATGTCATTTCTTGTATGCTAAAGGAGTTATCACATTGCACTTCAATAAATGTCCGCTCAAGAAATGCTGTGACCACGGTAGGAGTACACCAATAGAGCATATTTGGTTTACTCTAAGAGTTAAGACATATGGGAATCAAAGAAAACTTATGTGAACATAATCAAAAAAGACTAATAACCAAGTTTGAGATCACACTCGTGATAAGTTGACATGAGGACTCGAATTGTATAATAACCATGCTCATGAAAGGTAATAATGGATTAACTAATCCTCTTAGAGAATTGGGTAGTCATGATGCCTTACTAGAGGCCAATCTTGATTTATTTATCAAGAGATGAATAAGGAGTCTTTTATTCTTGATACATTGCTAACATATCTAGGAGCCTATTGAGTCACACGCATAAGTTCAAGTATTCACATTACAAATGAGAAGCAAAGATATTGAAAAAAGTTTCCAATTATGAAAGTTTCCTAGTTTGAAAAGAGTTTTCAAGATGAAAAGTTTCCTAAAATGGAAAATAGAAAGTTTCCTAAAATGAAAGTTTTCTATTTTAGAAATCGATTTCCTAATTTGGAAGTTAGTTTCAAATTTGGAAATAAAAAACCTAAAAGGAAATGAGTTTCCCAATTTAGGTTAAAGGGTATTTTGGAAAATTATTTTTCAATGTGGACCTCGCCAAAATAATCTAAGAATATTTATGTAGATAGTCTAAATAAATTAATTGGGCTAAAATAGTTTTAGCCCATTAGGTTTAATTAAAAACCTTAAGATAATTTTGGTGGAAGTATAAACATCAACCTTATTGGATAAGATGAATGTTTTTAAAGATAAACATCAAGTAGTCCATATATAAAATAACTCATTATCCTTAGAGGATAAGGAAGCAACAACTTAGAATCCTTTATGGACTCGAGGGTGCCACTTTCCTTGTCCTTGGAGGACAAGGAAAATCCTTCCTTATAAATAGGAAGAGAAGGGCGACTAAGAGAGAGAGATAACAAAATAGAGAATTTCGGCTAAGGAAAAAAACATATAGCAAAATTCAACTAGCCTTAATATCAAGCTAGAGCACACGACCAAAAGGAAAACATAGTGAGAAAATAGTGTTCTTCAAAAACCCTAGTAAGAAATACTCTTACTTCTCTTTTAAAGTTATCACAACATTGCCCGAGATTGATTTCTAGTGGAAAAACTTAATCAAAAAAGGTGGAGCTAGCACCCTATCAATTTTGAGTGCTTCTTTGTGGATATTTGAGTTGCGTGGATCATCAATAGAGGATAGACACTTGGACGACTAATCAAAGAAAAGAAATTTAGATCTACGCTCTAAGAGGTAATCCTATACTTTTATCTTATTATTCATGTATGTATGATTAGTTGATTCACCGAGCATGATCTCGGGCCCTTAGATTGAGGAAAAATTTTATTTATTCCGCACCTTCATAGGATGTATGTTCCCTTCAACCGATTCTTCTAATGTTGAAAGAAATCTTAAATATAATAGAGTATTCACTAGTCCGTAAAACATTTTCATCCCGAAGTGAAGGATTATGCATCCTATGGAGGTGCGGAATGAATTAAAAAAAATTTCATCTAAGGGCCCAATATCAAGCTATTGAATCTACTAACCATACATACATGAATATTAAGCTATAAGTAAAGGATTATCTATTGTAGTGCAGCTCTAAATTCTTTTTCAAAAAGCGATCCAAGTGTCCGACCTCTATTGATGATCCATACGATTTAAGTATCCACAAAGAAACACTCAAAATCAATGGGGTGCTAGGTCCACCTTTTCTAATTTAGTATTTCCTATAGAAATATCCCATAAAATTTTGCAGCAACTCTGAAAGGAGAAGAAAAGAGTATAGCTTGCTAGGATTTAGGAGAAAACTATTTTCTCTTTGTTTTTCTCTTTTGGCAATGTGCCTTCTATTAGTTTTAGGGTTGGCCAAAACTCTATGTCTCTAAAATCCTTGTGTTGGCCTAATTTTCTCTCTCTTCTTATATATTTATAGGAGGGTTTCGTTGTCCTTCAAGGATAAGGAGGGGCAACAATGAGTCCATAAAGGACTCTAGGTTGTTTCTTTCTTATCCTCCAAGGATGAGAAGTTATTTTGCATATGGACTTTTTTATCATTATCTTTAAAACATTCAACCTTATCCAATAAGATTGATGTTTATCCTCCCATCAAAATATCTTAAGGCTTTTAATTAAACCTAATGGGCCAAAACTACTTTAGCTCAATTTATTTATTTAGACTATCCAAATAAATATTCTTAAATTATTTTGGTAGGTTCCATATTAGGAAACAATCTTCCAAAATACCCTTTTAACCTAAATTAGGAAACTCCTTTCCTTTTAGGTTCTTTATTCTCAAATTTGAAACTAACTTCCAAATTAGGAAATCAATTTTTAAAATAGAAAACTTTCCATTTTAGAAAACTTTCCAATTAAGGAAACTTTTCATTTTGAAAACCCTTTTCAAAACAAGAAACTTTCATACTTGAAAATTTTTTTCAATATCTTTACTTCTCATTTATAATGTGAATAGGTAAACTTATGCATGTGACTCAATAAGCTCCTATATATTTTTGCAATGTATTAAGAACAAAAGACTCCTCTTTTATCTCTTAATACATAAATCAAGATCGGCCTCTAGTAAAACATCATGACTACCTAATTCTCGAAGGATTAGTTAATCTATTATTACCTTTCACGAGCATGGTTACCGTACAATTCGGTCTTCATGTCAACTTATCACGAGTGTGATCTCGAACTGGTTATTAGTCTTGTTCGATTATGGTCACACAAGTTTTCTTCGATTCCCAAATGTCTTAGCTCTTAGAGTAAACCAACCATGCTCTATTGGTGTACTCCTACTATGACTATAGATTTCTAGAGAAAATATTTATCGAAGTGCAATATGATAACTCATTCGAGCATACAAAGAATGACATGTCCCATCTTAGTCATACACCTATCTCCATTGGATTCCTAGTGCACCTAACGAATCGCCCATGCGCAACCCATTAATGGGTCCATCAAAATAAGTGTCAAAGTGCATAAGTCCTCCAATGAGATAACCGTGATAACTTCAAGTCTAAGGATCATTTGTACTCATCTCGTATGAGATTCCTATAGACAAAAGCCAAATAGGTTCTCATGGCAAGTCAAGTCAAGTCTAGTGATATGTTCTCTAACATAACTCACCTAAATGCTTGCTTTGGCATCACCATGCCAATAGGCGTGAGATCTTCTATCGTTATCATATAGCATGAGCATAACACTCACAAGTCTACTCGTATATTGTTAATGTCCACCATCGATAATGCTACAACTTAGGACATTTAATGATATCATTTATATGCATTAGTGTTTATCTCACATCTTTCGATCAATTTCTATTGCAAATGCATATCATAAGGACTTCTATCTAATTCTAATAAATTTATCAATATGTAAATATAAGAATTAATAGAATGACTTCTTTATTATTATTAAAATAAATAATGTAATAATACATTAACATGAGCCCATCCAAACATAGTTGGATCTTGGGCACCAATACTAACATGAAGGGCATTCAATATTTCACTCGCCCAAGTTATCTCATTAGGGAAAATCTACAGAAAGATCCTTGTCAAATTTCTTATGTACTTTAGGGTTGTCACTATGTTCATCATCGGACATAGTCCTAAACGTGATGACCAAGTTGTTGTTAGTTCGGTTTATGGTAAAATCTTAATTTTGTTTTTTTTAAGGAGTGCTCTTCTTTAGAACCCTCTTATTTTTGGAAATCAATAGTTCTCCGGTGTTAAGTTCTTGTTTATGGATTGTTTGTAGCTATTTTGACCCTTTGTTAGATCCACTTGTTTTATTTTTTGCATGTCTTAGTTCTTACCGTAGTCCACCCCCGATACTTCTCAGCAACTAGTGTTTCTTGAATCGATAGTTTTATTATAGAGAATATAGATTTTTTTTTCTTTGGAAGGATCTCTTGAGTGTGGCACCAATAAGTCCTTCTAGTTAGGTGATCTCCTTCTCTTTTGAAGTTTCATTCACCAAGATGTCAATTCATATGAAAGGACTTGTTCACAATCCTTATATATGACTATTTGAAGTATTTTAAGGTTTTGGAAAAACATTTTTGCCTTAAGAGATAGTTGAATAATCTCTCTTCTAGGCAAATTGGATAGAATTTTAGGTCTAGGATTCTCAAAGGTTTTAATTCTCATTGGCTTATATAGGTCCATGAAATCGGGGCTTACAACTCATCCTTGTTTGGAATAAGTTTCCCTTTAAGAACATTTCTTTTAACAAATCTCCTAAATGTTGAGCATGCATTAGTTGTATACCCATATGTCGTATGCCGATGGCATATGTGCTTAGTGTTTTGTGATTGATCAATAAGTGCAAATTTGAGAAATTTGGTTTGCATAAGGTAGTCAAAGTACTCATTGGCTATCACGAGTATCGAATATCGTTGTTTGGGTATCATTAGAACAAATAGAATCATTAGAGACAAAAACCATATTAATGATAGCAAGAACATCATTTCAATTTATAGTTATAAATGGATCATTATTTATCCATATTTGATCATTATTATCTAGGAATTTAAGTTTTTGGCTTCGTAAGCTCATGTATGATTTTTGTAAACATTATATAGTTAAGTTTCATAAGACTCCATGCAATTTACAATATGGCTTTCCATTTCGTTCCTATTCTGCAAAAGTTATATGTTTTTCTTTGATTTTGATTCCCTTATTTTCCACTAACCAATCAAATATTTGATTAGATTAGTTTATGTTAAAACAATAGTGCCTTTCTTCTATGGACTTAAGCACTTTGATGACTCTATCATTTTTCTTGATAAGAGTATAACATACTAAAGGAGGTCCATGGATGAACTATGTCATGTCAATTTCCCATACAATGGGTTTTAGCAATAGGTTCTATAGATGATAGATTTTTTATCTCTCTCATTCTTTAATAAACTCTTATACCTAGATGCGCTAAGACCTAATTCATATACATTTTTAAATTCCATTCTCTTAAACTTATTTCGAGTTTGAATTCCAAACCTAAATCATAAACGATAGATTTTCTATGGACTTAAGCAATTTGGCGGCCCTAACATTTTTCTTGATAAAAGCATCACATACTAAAAGAGGTCCATGAATGAACTATGTCAAATCAATTTCCCGTGGAATAGGTTCCATAGACGATAAATTTTTTATCTCTCATTCTTCAATAAACTCTCATATTTAGATGCTCTTAAACCTAATTCATATGCATTTTTAAATTCCATTCCCTTACTTCTTTCCGAGTTTGAATTCCAAACCTTACTAGGCTATGCCTATAAATTATTTCTCAAGTAGTTTTGTTTAGCATTTTGCTCTAGCTTTTATGAATCTATCTAGGTATTATTTGACGGACTCTCTTGGGTGAGTATTGTTTATACTTCACTAAATCGGCTCTATTTTTGAGAAATGGTCATAGAAGACGGCCTATATATCTACCCACGAATGAATGGAATTTGGAGGCAAGTTTATATACCATGAAAATATGCTCTCGGTTAAAGCACTTAGGAATAACTTAAGCTTTATGTAGTCCCAATTAGAAGCCTCTCTATATTGACATATGAATATAGCTATATGTTCCAAGGTTGTGACTATTCTCTATCCGATAAAAAGAGTAAAGTTTGGAAACTTAAAATTAGGTGGGAAAGGGTACTCCTTATCTATGTACTAAGTTATGGTCGACTATAGGTTAGCCTATGAATTCGTTGGATTCTAGGGCTAAAGGCCTATTCTACCACCCCTAGGATGTACTTTAGGTTTGATTGAAGGGCTTATTATGGTAGATGATATCATAACCTTGATCTTAGGTGGCAATCTCCATCTTCTTATGTTATTGGCCTTCTAGCTCTTTCCATTACGGACCTATAAAGGTGATTCATCCTCTCTAAATAGTTATGAGGTTCTCGATTGGGTTCTTTCTCATAACTAGTCTAACCTAAGGTGATAGGTCATTACCAAGTTGATGGTCTAGGTTCTTTTCTAGGATTCTGCTAAGTTGATGCTTATGTTCCATTTCAAAGTGAGGTTTCCAAATGATGGGTTACGCCAAATTAGTTAAGGAGGTGGTCCGACCTTAAAAAGGAGTTGTATCTTGCTCCATACCTACCTATATTTTTGAAAGAATCATTATAGGCTTTCTAGATGGAATTGCTCTAGAAGACCCAAGCGAGGTTAATAGCTTTACGTAGTGTTTCTTTTAGTTGATTTCCTACTTCCAAAGCTACTATTATTTGGATATTTTATATTCTATTTCAGAAAAAGTATGATTAAAATCAATAATAACATCATTGAGAGAAAAAAATGTATCATGTTTGTCCATGTTATGTTCAAAGAAAGTATGATGACGTTCATGTGCTCGAGAAAAAGAAAGAAAGTATGAGGAAGTTAATAAGTGTTTGAAATTTCAGATCATAGGTTTTTGGTCCCGATGGTTTTATTTACCTAAGTTTATTTGTAAAATACTCTATTAATTTCTTTGGTTTGCACTCTCATATCATAAAAATTTTATACCTTTCCCTTACCCCATTACAACTTATTAAGAAGTCCTTTTAATTTATGTTATGCATGTGATCTAAGTAATGGAGTGTTAGATGATACACAAGCTTATGGTAGTACATTTTTATGGAATGAATTTGAACAAAATACTTACCTTAAACACTTTAGAGTTGGAGACTTTATCGTATGAGTGTCTACCACACTTGTTAATTACTTTTTGAATAAAAAGTTCTTGTCTCTATTAGTTTGAGCATGTTTAATTTATGATGTGTTATGGTGTTTGAATTCTTGATTTTGGTTATGATTATGGTATATAATACTTTTGATATCATTGGGGGCAATTAGTGTTTTGTGATTTGTGTTTAGTTTGGTTTGCTCGAGGATGTGCAAAAGATAAATGTGGGAAAATTTTATAGATGCATTATATTATACTTTTATTCTCCTTGAATTTAGTTTATTTGCTATGTTTTATATCTTAATAGGTTAACTGATGTTCATATTTATTTATAAGATATAAATTTAGAATTAGAAGTAATTGTGCTTAAAAGTTAAGAATTCGAGCATGTTTTTATTAGACCTTCTACCTTTATTTTAGGTTTTTAGTATATTTAGCATTGGAATTAAAAGTTGTGGTCTTTAGAGATTTTTTATAGAGGACATCTCAAGCTTTCCATAATGATATTATTTTTTGAAATCCAAGTTCGTTTAGGCCTCGAAAAGTTATTCAAATTCTAACCTAGAAAAGTTGGTCGAATCTTCACTAGATTAGGACTTCTATCTTGCACAATTTCGATAATTAATTCATAAATGGAGGTCTAGATTTCTAACTAATGCAAATCAAATCCTAATGAATATTTAAGACTCATATCTACAACTTTGATGAAGGGCATGAGTCCAAAGAAGGTTAGGTTAAAGTCGAAAGTTAGTCGGCAATTTGATTCCTTATTTTGTTAGACTAATTTACGTAGTTTCAGTATTTAGCCCATAACTTGAGTTTTAGGCCTTTTTTTAGCAAGGTCTAATGTGTCATAAATTTAAGTAATGGGGCTATAACTTTCATGAAGAAAGAAATATCATATTCGAGATCCATTTATGGTAGAAAAGACAAAATAGGAAGATCCTAATTTCTAGGAGATAACTTAGGAGAAATGACTTTCAAACTCTATCATTATGTTATTTTTCAGAATATAACTCAAATTGAAAAGGAATAAAAACTCTTTTTTCTTCAGCTAGAATTCTTCGCTGAATTATTAAGTAATCATATTTTTTTATTCATTCATGTCTAGCTAAAAACTACTAATCGATTCACGAAACTTTAATCTGGTTAGTAAATTGTGAGACTTTGTACTTCATATTAGTCAAGTATTTTTCTATTCAAGTATCCGTATCTTTTTATTTTAAGTATGTATGATTGAAGTGATTAAGATGCATATTAATCGATTTAATTGTATGACCCATTGCTAGATTGAGATCTTAATTCATAATTGTTATGATTTTCAATTAGAATAGCAATTAAATAGAACGAGTTATGATCCTAGTTTTTATGACTTGCTTAAAAAGCGATACAAAATGAATTAAATAAGTTGACCTTGTTAAATTATTATTCATCTTTAACTTCTTCTTAGTTTGTATAATGGTATAAATCAAATCTTGAGGATTTCTTAATACCAATTCTTTGTTTGATAAGATTTAGTTTGGGTGTTGGGCTTAGATTGATGACATTATGGAAGGTAAAGATTGTTAGGCTTCTTGATAATATTTGGTTAAATATCTAAATGAAAAATACATGTCTACAAATACGTAAGTTTAATGATCCGTTTACCCTTGAATCAATATCTTCTTAATTGAATTTTCTTTATTGATTCAAATCTATTATAAAACAAAACAAAACAAAACCTCTTTTTTGTCGTTGATTTGGCCTAATTAGTTCCTTGTGGATTGACCTTTGCTCATCTTATCTACGAGTTTAGAAAATCGAGTAAGGTAATTTATTTTTGGTTGCACTCAACATCATGCATATATAAATAGATTTAAATCAATAAAGAAAATTCAATGAAAAAGATATCGATTCAAGGGAATGAGTTTTGGTTGTAAACTCGATCATTGATCATATCTATTTGTGGACACCCATTTTTCATTCGGGTGTTTAACCAAAGATTATCAAGAAGCCTAACAATCTTTACCTTCCTTAATTTCATCAATCTAATCCCAGCACCCAAACTAAATCTTATCAAACCAATAAATGGTATTAAACAATTCTCAAGATTCGATTGACAACATTATATGAACTATGATGGAGTTAAAAATGAATAATAATTTAACAAGGTTAGATTATTTAATTCACCCTATATCTCTTTTTAAGCAAGTGACACAAATTAGAATCATAATTGTTCTGCTTAATTGCTACTTTAATTAAAAATCATAACAATTATGGATTAAGATCTCAATCTAGCAATAGGTTATTAAATCGATTAATATACATTTTAACTAGTTCAATCATACAATCATACACAATTAAAATAAAAATATATAGATACTTGAATATAAAAATGCTTGACTAATATGAAGAAAAAATCTTTAAATTTACTAATCGGATTGAAGTTCCTTAAATCGATTAATAGTTTTTAGCTAGACATGAATGAATAAAAAAAATATGATTACTAAATAATTGAAAGAAAAATTCTAAAGGAAGCAGAGAGAGTTTCTATTCCTTTTAAATCCTAGTTATATCCAAAAAATAACTTAATGATAGAGTTTGAAATTCATTGCTCCTAAGTTACCTCTTAGAAATCCTAATTTCCTATTTTCTTTTTGTTGTCACATATGGACTAGATGCATTCCAAATTTGATGTTGCACTCTTCAAGAAAGTTATAGCCTCATTACTTAACTTTCTAACACACTAGGCTTTGCTAAAAATGGCCTAAAACTCGAGTTATGAGCCAAATACTAAAGTTGTACAAATTAGTCCGACTAGAATAAGGTATTAGCTTGACGACTAACTTCGACTTTAAAACGACCTTCTTTAGACTCAAGCCCTTTATTAAAGTTGTAAATATGGGACTTAAATCTTCATTAGGCTTGGATTTTCAATAATTGGACATTTAGAACTCTAGATATGAATTAATTATCAAAATTGTGCATGATAGAAATCTTGATCCGGTTAGGATTCAACTAGCTTTTCTAGGTTAGACTTTGAATCACTTTTGGGGACCCAAATCAACTTTGATTTCAACTTACCATATCATTTTAGAAAGTTTGAGATCTCCTCTACAACAAATTTGCAGACCATAACTTCCAATGTTAAATATACTAAAAACCTTAAAGAAAGGTAGAAGGTCAAAGTAAAAACGTGCTAGAATTCTTAACTTTTAAACACAATTACTCCTAATTCCAAATTTATGTCTTATAAATAAGTATGAAAATCAATTAACCTATTAAGATATAAAACATAGCAAATAAACTAAATATAAGGAGAATAAAAGTATAATATAAAGCATCTATCAATCATCAAACCTTTTTTTTTAATTCCGGATTTAACATGTTTGCTAAAATCTATGAGGATTTGATTAAAGCCCAAATGAGATTATGTCTCGGTAGCCAAAAAGGTATTTATCTCATGCTTGATTTTAGGGACTCGTATTGTGTTTGTCCCGGATATTGGACTTTATGAGAGTTTGTTTTCCTATCATGGGCATTCAATAATTCCTTATAATGATTTTGTATGGCTTTTTTCTTTTCTTATTTGGTTCTTCCAACTACTTTATGTGGGCCTTATATTTGATTTCTAACTCTTTTAGAATTTCTTTGACTCTTTCCTAAAAAATGATGTATCTTTCCTTGATCGACATTAAGACAAGTTCATGTTGTAGCTCATTAGTAGCAATCGAGCTAAAACTATCTTTGTATGCAATAGCTATTACATCGGAAGAATGAGTTTTCTTACCTTCATCCCATGAAAACAGGACTTTATTTGATTTTTTTAGTGCCATCTAGAATACCATTGTCACCGTGATTGCTAAAAAACTATTGTGGATTCTTTTATACTGACCTTAATTAAGAAGATTTTGAAACAAAAGATCTTTATAATATGGTTGGAAAGTAGTCTACATGACATTTTATCTTCTAAACTCTAGATAACTAAAATAACTAAGTAAATAAACTTAACTAGATATCAAGATATTAATGAAAATAGTATCTCTATTCAAGATATAAATTAACTCATAATAATTAACTTTAACAAATTTATAACTATGGAATGTAAAACTAAAAAAAAACTAGGAGCTTGTAAATATTAAATTAAAAGTCTTTACAAGCAATATTGACCCTAGAAGCATAAATGACATTGACTCTAGAAGTGTAAACATAAAAAACTTATAGATCCCGAAACTGTTGAATATACTTCAAACATCAAAAGACAAGATTTGTGTGTTACAATAAAAGTGGAAATAGAACCAAGAATGATCTATCAACATACTTGATTGCAACTTACTTGATTACAACTTACTTGATTATTGCTTACAATCTAAAGCCTATTGTGTTTTGAGTGTTTGAATTAAAAGATAAAGTTGATAATTTGCAAGGGTATTGTATTATAGTTGATTATGTTGTTCGTTGTGTGTTGTTCTTATGGCTGTAATTGATATTTATAGCTATTCCAATATTTTACTTTCTTTTATACAAGGCACCTTCTTGAACTATAATAACTTCTCTCGTTGGACTCCAATGCTTTATGTTTGCAACATTCCACTTTCTCTAGCATTCCTACTCGTCCATTGCAACATATCACATTCCTCTTATTTACGGTTCTAATTACTTAGTTTTGCTAACACATTATTGTATATAGAGGATTTGTGTTTCCATGTCTTTTTGCTTAGTTGCCATTTTGTCAAGAGTTAGACTAAGGTGGTATTTGATAAAACTAAAAATTAAATATTGAATCTATTAAGTATCGAATTTTAAGTTCTGAATAATTAAGTATTGAAAATGATACTAACAAGTTGTTTGGTATTTTTAAAAAATAATTTTTGAATATAATAAGGTTGTTTGATAAGTACTGCTTGTTGAACATATTAAGGCTATATACATGATAATTTTAACCTTGTAATTGTAACATGATATTTTTTAACACAAATAAATAAATATATATATATAGATGTATTTATCCGTATAAATAAATAAAATTCAATAACAATGATTATTAATAAAAAAAATTAAACACGGTCTAAAATTTTGAATTTTTGAATTCTTAGCTTGTGTATGTTTGTTTCCATGGAAATTAAAGAAATTTTGATGCCAATGTATTTTATGGTGGAAATTAGTTTTTATACAGTATAATATCACATGGCATGTCGTTTGTCAATTCATATGATGATTTGCATTGTTTGTCCTTGCAAAATGGCTTCTCTTCTTTTTATCGAAATCCTTGCTTGCTTTCTTTACAAGGCAAAGGGGTCACCAACCTTTGAATTTTGGGAGCCTTACTAACTTTCTTTCTAGATTTTGTTATGAATGTTCTTTGATAGGTGTTGACATACTTACGAACATCATCCTCCTTTGAAAGATTAAAGAGCTTGTGGATCTTTGATGCTTTTTTGGACCTCTCATTCTTTGTTACTCTATGTCGGTGAGCCTAAGAACATCATTGTCACCATTCTTCATAATTACTAAGTTCAATACACAAAGGTCTTGACTAACAATACACCTATGTATAAACTTCCTCTTGTGTTCTCCATTACGCCTTCCATATCTACGAAGTAGGGGCTCCTCCGTGAAGTAAGAGATGAACACAACCGGGGATTAGCACTCTCTACTTCATGGGAAATCCTTGCTTATCACAACCTCCCATGATTTTGAAAACATAGCTCTTAAATTCCTCTCCAAGAGCATCTCCGCTAACCTCTTATAAGATCCTCTTGTCAAAAAATGCTCAAAGCTTCTAGTCATCATCGATTTCGAGCTTTTTCGGCATATCGTCATGGGATTTGTGATGTTAAACTTTATGTTGGAAAGACAAAAGAGATGTTTACTTAGTTTTCTTCTAACTAGTAGCTTCTTAACGGTGATATGATGTAAGCATCGATAATGGAGGATGTCTCCTTTGTTTTGACAATAAGGATAATAGATATTGTTTCTTAATTAGTTTGTAGGATTAGGGTTATAAAAATATATGAGGGCTATATAGTCATTTTTAAAAGTTTTTAAAAAATTTACAACTGAGCATGCTAGTCAAAAAGTTTTAAGTTAAAAACTTTAACTTACCTAACTAAGTAGATTATGACTTAATTTAAATTTTAAATATGAGATTATTTAGATTATCAAACAAACGTTTTATATTAAGTACTACAACTTAATTTTTTAAGCTACTTAAATAGGTTATCAAACACTTTCTAAGTCTTTCTATCTCGCACAAACTATTTTGGGCCTTTTCTCTTGTATGGGCTGGTTTGAATTTTGTTCATTAGATTGGACATTGGGTTTAATAGCTTTCAAGGCTCTATGACTCGAAGCATCATTTGACTCGGGCAATTTAATTGGGGTGGCAGATCCTAATTAAATGTAGGTATTACAACTATCAAGAAATGCTAAACAAGTATCTCAAAAAAAAAAAAAAAATTTAATAGAATAACATATAAATTGTTAAAGTTTATTAAATATAATTAAAAATCTATTAGCACTAAGCAACTATCAACTTAGTAAATCGGGGACACAACTCAATAGAGTATGCATAGAACACCTTTAAACTAGTAAATCCAAACAAACATGCCACATCAAAAGGAAAAGATTAATGACATTGATAAAAAAATAAATAAATAAATAAAATGCATATATGCACATATGCACCCTTTATTAATTGTCCCATCATCATATCTTTTGGGCAACGTAAATTATTCAAGCATGAGTCAAATAAATCATGCATATGAAAAACTCTTTTTTTTTTTTTTTTGGAAACCGATGGCGTAATAACTTGATAGCACAAGTAAAAAATAAAATAAACATAAAATTCGAACTCAAGTGCGGTTTTACCATCAAGATACCATCCTTTTAATGCATAATGAAATACCAAACTAGATGAAACCAGGCACATATAACATGTACAACATCATCATCGGCTAACCATCTCTCTCTCTCTATCTATCTATCTCTCTATCTATATATATACACGAGCGCAAAGGCATCAAACAAAAATATTTTATATTTTAAAAATATTTATATTAAAAAAATTTAAATTGATAAGAGGACAATATAGTTTGGCAACAAACTATGAAACTATTAAATATAAACATATCCATAACTAACAAGAACCATTTTAAAAGACACCAAAAAATAAGATATAATTAATTTTAGAAACTATGTTTGTAAACAAATAGGATCATGTTAACAATGAACATAAAAGAAATTTCAAAACTTTACTTAAAGTAAAAAAAATTAAAAAAAAAACATTTAAAAACTCCATTCAATAAAAAAAAAGAACAAATCGGACTAAGTCAACAATGACTTTTAAAATAGTACAAAACTTTGCTCGAAAACAAGTAAAATAATTTGATAATAGATTGAAAAAATCATTTGAAAACTATATTAAAAAATAAATAGAACTAAGCCAACAACTTAAAAATATTTCAAAACACTACTTAAAAATATAGAAACAATTCAATACTCGAATTAAGAAGATCACTTGAAAATGTTATTTTACAATGAACATGATTAAGTTGACAATGAATTTAGACAAACTCTACTTCATAACAAGCGGGAATAATTTGATAACAAATTGAGAAGATTATTTCAAAAGCTTGTTGATTTATGCTAAGCGAAATCAAAAATAAATTACCTTGCTCCTTATTTTTAAACTATCAATAGGATGAGTAATGGTTAAATCCACATAGACTAGTTAATCAAATCACGAAAAAGAAAAAAGAGGGTATTGTATTCCAAATCAAAATTATAACTAAAATAAAATTTGAATATAATGAAATCACAATCAATAAAAAATTTATTTCAAAGAAAATTTGTACCTTGAGTCACATATTGATCACATACACTAATATAATCGAGTCTTCCATCAAATACTTAGCTAAGATTTACTCGTAAGCCAAGTAAACCCTAATCTTCCGTACGTTCATTAATTCAAGCTCAGCATCCAAATCAAATCCTTATAACAATAGTATTAAGTTTTAGGAATAAGCTAAAGATGAACAACAAAATTATCCAAGCATAACTTGTTAAATTCATTCTATATTTCCTTTAAACAAGCAACAAAAACTCGGATCATATTTGTAACGCCCCTAACTCACTTACTATTTCCAAATAGGAGCAATTAGGTTCATTACATTATTAAGCCTAAAATCTCGACTAGTTCCCTATGATACATAACCGAAATTAAATACAATAGTAAGTTATGAAATACATACAATAAAATTTATGTGGTATGAATAATTAAAGTCACGAGGATTATAAAATATCTACGATGTCGACTACCCATAAATAGGATATCAGTATCACTTACCTACAACCCTTAAAAAGATTCCTAAAATTTTAGGTAGCATATGAGCCCTTTTATTGAGAACCGACGACTTCCTCGACGGACCTATCTTTGTCTTTACTCGTTACACCATAGAAAAAGTATGATGATGCACGTCATATGCAATGATTTCTTACTACCCCGAATTCATCCATAAATTTTAGTTTGGGTACCCTAGGTTTTAGCAAGTCCGCTCTAGTTTCATCTCTCATGATTGCCAAATCACCTACCGCAAACAATGGAATTATCCCCCATTGTAGCACACGATTAGCGGGATTATCCATCATCTAACGATTTAATCAAGTAATAGAGCACGTACATAGCTTCATTGCTAATACCCAATTAATCCAATTTAGTTATCAAACTTTATCAATTCTCAATCAAATGATTTCTCTCAATTCAATCCCCCCAAATGCAAATGATGCACATGATATTTTAATTACCACATCCATCTAGTCATTCTCAAACCATTCTTGAAATCCAATCCATGCATAGGATTTCATATATAAGTCATATATCTTACTTAGTACTCACCCAAGGAAATCAATTACCACCAATTAGTATTAATCAATCCATAAACTTTACTTTGTACGTAAGTACCTTCCTTTCGTATAATTAATAATTCTTATCATAGATTTCATCCTACCACCTAGTTTACATAAACATTAGTCCTAAGGATAAAATTTAAAAAATACTTAAGGTGTAATTTCTTTTCTAACCCGAATTTTAACCACTAATGGTCGAATTTAGCTATTACAATTTTAAGCCATAATTTCCAATTTTCTTGAAGTTTTACTTATCTACACATCAAAATATACTTATCTAAGCATAATTGAACCAACCATTCTATAATTGGATGAGTGAAACTCAAACTCTAAAAATTAAGGTTTAAACCGAATGTCACCTAAGGGTTTGCATGGATGTTCCTCCGATTAAAGTAAATTTTTCCATTCCTACACCCTAATCCATATCTAATCAAGTTATAATTAAACTCTAAAACACTAATCACTTGAAAGCATCAAAGTCCCCTAATTTAGACAAGTAGGCCGAATGGTCCCTTTAGGGAACCTAGGAATCCATCTACCAAGGTTCACTATAACTAATTTAGGTCCAAGCCCATCCATTCACCAACCAAACCCAACAACAAATACTTGGACATAAAGCAAAGCTTTATAGGTTCAAATGAGTAACCATCCCAACAATTCGTCAAATGTAAACTAATAAATTCAAGTCAAACCATCATGCACACAATATCAACATAAGCAACCCATGACAACATAACTAACAACTCAAGTCATTCACATCAATTAAGTACTTAGAACTCAAACTTATGATGTAAAATAAAACCCACTTACATTGATTCAAGCTTCCTAGAAAATCTCTTAGCTTTTTCCCTCTTCTTTCCTTCTTCCAATTCGGCTTTCCTCTCTCTTTTAGTTAGCTATAATTTTGCTAAAAGTGACCGGCCATACTTAGCTCTTTCTCAAATATATATTTAACTTTCTTCCCTCATAAATAATATTAACAAGTGTCCTAATCTAAGTTGTTAAGGTATAAAGCACTGAAAGGAAATGGATGCTTAGGTGGCGGGTTTCTTGGCCAAAGAACATAAAGTGTGAAGTAATGAAAGAGGAGAAGCTTAGGTGTCAAGTTGCCATTTAAAGGATAGGTGATGGGATTGGAAATTATTCCTAGGGTATTTTGGTCCAAGAATTTTGCCATTCTTATCATATTTAAATGATTTTCACTTGCATAACATATTTTAAATATTTTATAGAAAATAAATGTCAACCAACTAAGTTACCCAAAATTATTCCCATAAAGACTTACACAAACACCAAATATATTAACACCACAAAATATTAAAATCTTGCATGAACTACACCCTATTTAGTATATATTTATATTCCAACATATATATGTGGTTAAGAATATTTTTTTCACGGGAGTTACATTTCCTCCCTTAAAAGAAATTCCGTCCTCGAAATTGACTTACCCGAATAATTTTGGATATTTATCTTTCATTTCCTCCTTTAGTTCCCATATCATTTCTTCAAGGTTGTGATTCTCCCATATAACCTTGACCAAGGCAATCTCCTTATTCTTTAACTGTTTGACTTGTTGGTCTAGAATTTGAACTAGCCTCTCCTCATATGTTAAGTCTATGATCGGATTCGACGATGCTGTCTCTAAAACTTGGCTAGGCTCTCTAATTTATTTTCTTAGCATGGACACGTAGAATACATTATGAACTCTCGATAAAGATGGTGGTCACAAAAGATGGTATGCCTTATCGCCTATTCGATTAAGTATTTCAAACGGTCCAATATATCGTGGGTTCAACTTTCCTTTCTTTCCAAATCGCAATATGTCTTTCATCGATGAAACCTTTAAGAACACATAGTCACTAACTACAAACTCTAGATCCTTCCTCCTTTTATTGACTTAGCTTTTTTGTCTACTTTGAGCCATCTTCATCCGTTGATGGATCTTATCCACCACCTTAACCGTTTGTTGCACCAATTCTAACCACCTCCTTTGCGTCATATTTGATTCCTTCTATGAGAAGATAAATCATAAACTTTTATGGTCCGTATATATCTCACATTTTGCTCCATATAAATAATATCTCTAAATTTTCAAGGCTAAGATTATCGTCGCTAATTCCGGATCGTGCTTGGGATAATTCCATTCGTACTCATTCAATTATCGTGAAGCATAGGCCACTACTTTTCATTATGCATCAACATCGCTCCTAACCCACTCTTGAAAGCGTCACTATACACCATAAAATTTCCATCTTCGAACGGAATGGTTAGCACTGGCGTTATGACTAACTTTTGTTTCAACTCTTGAAAAATTTTATCACAAGCATCCATCCATTGAAACTTAACATTCTTCCTCATTAAGTTAGTGAGGGGCATAGCTATTTTAGAGAAGCCCTCAACAAATGTCCGATAATAACTAACCAAACCTAAGAAACTTCATACCTTCGACACATTGTTCAAGGTAAACTAGTTTTATATAGCTTCTATCTTCTTTGGGTCCATTGTAATGCCTTCCTTTGTTATCACGTGGCCTAGAAAAGCTATTTGTTCTAGCCAAACTTCACACTTCTTGAATTTTGCATACAACTACTACTTCCTTAACGTTCACAAAGTAGCTCTTAAATGCTCTCTATGTTCCTCCTCACTTCGAGAATAAAAATAGAATATCATCAATGAACACGATGATAAACTTATCCAAGGATTCTTTAAAGACTTGATTCATCAAGTCCATAAAAATAGTTAAGGTATTAGTCAGCCCAAACGATATTACTAGAAACTTATAGTGATCGTATCTCATTTTAAACATCACTTTCTTTATATCTTCCGACCTTATCCTCAATCGGTGATACCTCGATTGGAGGTATATCTTGAAAAACACCATCGTGCCTTGAAATTGATTAAACAAATCATCAATTCGAGGCAATAAATACTTATTCTTGATTGTCACTTGGTTCAACTCCCGATAGTCGATACATAGCCTCGAGCTACCATCATTCTTCTTTACAAACAATACTAGGGCATATAAATCCCTTATCTAGTAAGTCCTGCAACTACACCTTTAGCTCTTTCAACTCGACCAGGGCCATTCTATAAGGAGTCTTAGAAATCGAGGTCATGCTTGGCTCTAGTTCAATCTCAAATTCTATCTCCCTCCCCGGTGGCATCCTAGTCAAATTTTCCGAGAATACGTCTAAATACTCCCGTATAACCTCTATATCTCCCAGTTTTGACTTTCGTTCTACTCGATTATCCACCACATATGCTAGGTACCCCATACATCCTTTTCCTAGCATCCTTCAAACCTTTAAGGCCGAGATGATCGATACGGCTTGAAGCTTTGAATCGAGCTTAAACTCTACCAACCGACTCCTTGATAGATCAAAACTACCCTTCTACCTCGACGAGTCTATATTGGCATTATGCCTTGTTAGCCAATCCATCCCTAAAATCAAATCAAAATCTTGAAGATCCAATACTATCAAATCAACCTCTAAACTTCTATCCTCGACTCGCACTGGACATTTTCCGACTATACATGTCGACTCCATATATTCTCTAGAAGGGACCGCTCTAAGATACTTTATAGCTAATGTCTCGGGTTTAACACCTAGGATTTTCACTAATGTTTTTTATATGAATGAATGTGTAACACCGGAATCAATCAAAACATAAGTAATCAAGCCAAGGATTGAGACATTACCACAAATCACCACCGAGTCCCTCTTATCGACCTCGTCCTGTGTCATCGTGTAAACTCGAGTAAGTATCCTTTTTTATCTTGGTTTTCGCACTCGAAGGCAATTGTAGGATACGTGCCCTTGCTTGTGACAAATATAACAAGTCGTTAAGTTAGGTCGACACTCTCCCGCATGATCGAGGTTGATTACCCATCATCGATCGTGGTTGATTACCCAACATCGACCTTAAAACGTACGGTGCTAGTCTAGCGGCTCGTGCATTTCCTTGACCATCACCTCGATTAAAATTCCTTGTTAGGGCTTGCCTTACTAGCCGGACGAAGGGCTCTCGACTTAAATGCTTGCCTCTTTTATTGTACTTCCTTTACAATTTCCTTTTGATTCTCATCCGCCAACATTGCCTTATTTATCATTTACGGAAAAGTGTTGGCGATCGACATCCACACCATACTCTAGACTCTCGGATCTAGCCCTATTAAGAATTGATGCTTTTTCAAATTTTCATCCTCTCGTAATGAATGAGACAAAAATCTTCGCACATTTTCACCTATGGACATCCCATCCTGTTTCAATTCCAGAACTCCCGAGTCTTCCTAGCCTTCACATCTATAGTGAATTATTTATTGTAGAAAACTTCCTTAAACCCTTCCTAGGTTAAAGTAAGCAAGTTTATCGTTAATCGTGCACTTTTTCATCATGTGCGGATGTCTCTAGTTAACATAAAAATAGCACATGACACTCGCTTGTTATTAATGAATTGCGGATACTCAAATATCACCTCTAAATATTTGATACATTCCTCGGCTACCATTGGATTAACACCCCAGACAAACTCTTGGAGATTCATTTTTCAAAATCTCTCGACCATATCATTTCTAAATCGAGGGGAGGCTGCTGTTGCATAGCTAAGAACTACCTCATCTACTTCACATGAGCTTGTTGTTGTTGTTACATTGCTTATTATTGCTATTACATCATCTCCATCATACGATTCAAAGCCCCTTGTTGATTCCTATTATTATTATTGTCGGAGGTCCCTTTTCCTCCTACTCGAACGAGATTCCTCTTTGGTGGTATGATTTGACTTCACACACACCACGTTATGTTCGAGTTAGTTTCGATCTTGAAATCCTTTTCTTATTACATATGACACACAATACAAGGCATTCATGTACATAAGTATAAAATTATATATATATATATATATATATATATATAGTTTCCAAGTATAACGTACAAAATAGACATTCATATTAACAAACACATGTACTTCCAAAGGTTTTCATGCCATACCTACAACCAAAATACACTTCTATTTACATCAAAAGATACATAAAAGATGTTATACCGTATGATACTTTTTCCCTAGTAATACATCTAATGCATCGAGTCAACGTATCGAACTCGATAAGGAAAGGAATACTCTACTCTCCACCAATGAATGTCATTAACTAACATGGAGTTTACTATCTCATGAGTGAGACACAAGGGTATGCCCCAATTATACAACAATCTAATAAGGGTCCGCCTAACATGCATCGGTAAAAAGGCTCGAATCAAGTCTCGGTAAGAATTCCGGTCCACCTCATTCTCCCACACCTCATCCAATAATTGTTGATCCCATGGTAAAAGAGTTTGACACAATGTCATCCTCATAAAATCCACGCTATGATACAAATCAAAAGAGGCATCGGTAAATGATATTCATTGGATCAAATCATGAACTCTAATAACGTACGCCACCACCTCCCGGTCCGGTCTTATGGTCGAGCTATTTAGTTCAACCCAATAAGCAGCTAGGGTAGCCCTCTATTGGCATGTCCTAACATCTCGGGGGACGCAAAATAGGTATAGCATCTACAATGAAAATATTTACAAGTCACCATAATCTTTAATCAATAACTATATACTGACATAAAAATACACAATAAACACACATTCACTAGAAACAAGGAATTGACCTTTACTTGTCAAGTAGTGCATCGGTTCTCAAGCTCATGTGACACTTAAGACTCTTCCCGATTAACTAAACATAGGCTCGATACCACCTTTGTAACGCCCCTAACTCACTTACTATTTCCAAATAGGAGTGGCTAGGTTCATTACATTATTAAGCCTAAAATCCCAACTAGTTCCCTATGATACATAATCGAAATTAAATAAATTAGTAAGCAAGTGGAATACGTATAATAAAATTTATGTGGTATGAATAATTACGATCACGAGGATTATAAAATATCTACGATGCCGACTACCCATAAATAGGAGAACAATATCACTTATCTACAACCCTTCAAAAGATTCTTAAAATTTTAGGTAGCACATGAGCCTTTTTAATGAGAATCGATAGCTTCCTCGATAGAGCTATCTTTGTCTCTACCGTTACACCATAGAAAAACAACAATAATATGAGCTAAAGCTTAGTAAGTAGGGTGATGCACATGATATGCAATGATTTCTTACTACCTTGAATTCATCCATAAATTTTAGTTTGGTTACCCTAGGTATTAGCAAGTCCACTTTATTTTTATCTCTCATGATTGTCAAATCACCTACTACTAATAATGGAATTATCCCTCGTTGTAGCACACGATTAGCGAGATTATCCATTGCCTAACGGTGTAATCAAGCAATAGAGCACGTACACAACTTCATTACTAATACCCATTTAATCCAATTCAATCACCAAACCTTATCAATTCTCAATCCAATGATTTCTCTCAATTCAATCCACCCCCAAATGCATATGATGCACATGATGTTTTAATTACCACATCCATCCAAGTCATTCTCAAACCATTCTTGAAATCCAATCCACACATAGGATTTCATATATATGTCATATATCTTACATAGTACTCACCCAAGGAAATCAATTACCACCAATTAGTATTAATCAATCCATAAACTTCACTTCGTACGTAAGTACCTTCCTTTCGTATAGTTAGTAAGTCTTATTATAGATTTCATCCTACCACTTAGCTTATATAAACATTAGTCCTAAGGACCAAATTTAAAACATACTTAAGGTGTAATTTCTTTTCTAACCCGAATTTTAACCCTAATGGTCGAATTTAGTCGTTACAATTTTAAGCCATAATTTCTAATTTTCTTGAAGTTTTACCTATCTACACATCAAAATATACTTATCCAAGCACAATTAAACCAACCATTCTATAATTGGATGAGTGAAACTCAAACCCTAAAAATTAAGGTTTAGGTCGAATGTAACCTAAGGGTTTGCATGGATTTTCCTCCAATTGAAGTAAAGTTTTCCATTCCTACACCCTAATCCACACCTAATTAAGTTATAATTAAACTCTAAAACACCAATCACTTGAAAGCATCCAAGTCCCTTAATTTAGACAAGTAGGTCGAACGGTTCCCTTTAGGGAACCTAGGAATCCATCCACCAAGGTTCACTCTAACTAATTTTGATCCAACCCTATCCATTCACCAACCAAACCCAACAACAAATACTTGGACATAAAGCATAGCTTTATAGGCCTAAATGAGCAACCATCCCAACAATTCATCAAATATAAACCAATAAATTCAAGTCAAACCATCATGCACAAAATATCAAGATAAACAACCCATGATAACATAACTAACAACTCAAGTCATTCACATCAATTAAGCACTTAGAACTCAAACTTATGATGTAAAACAAAGCCCACTTACATTGATTCAAGCTTCCTAGAAAATCTCTTAGCTTTTTCTCTCTCCTTTCCTTCTTCCAAGTCATTCACATCAATTAAGCACTAGACCTTGCATTAAAAAAAGATCCAAAACTCATGATATGAGCTAAAAATTAAGATTGTCTCAATCAATTTGCCCAAACTTAGGAATTTGACTTTGTAGCTAAATTCCTCCTTCAAACTCGACCTAGTTTGGACGTAGGCCCTTTGTAAAAATTGTAGATATAGTTCTTAATTCTTCCATAGGATTAGCCTTACATCAATTGGAGGTTTGAAACTCTAGATATAAAATAAATGCCGTAACTAGTTTGGAATTCAAAATAGGATTTAGATTACCTATCCATATCAAATTATAAAACAATATTTGGAGACCAAAATGAACTCTAATTTTGACCCATCATAACATTATAAAAATCTTGAGATTCTCTATACAAAATCTATGAAGATTACTTATTCCAAATCCAATGCCAAAGCTATTGAAAACCTACAAGAAGCCTAGAAGATCTAAGTCAAACATACTGAAATTTTCTAACTTTTAAGCGAAATTTCTCGCAATTCATAATTTTAGGCCATTAACATGAATATGATCATTAATTATTATAATAAGACATAAAATATATCAAATAAATTAAATATAAAGAGAATAAATATATAGTGTAATGTATCTATCAAATTCCCTTACACTTAGCTTTTACTTGGCCTTAGCAAATTAAACTAGACACTAAGCACAAAAGACTAATTCCCTCAATGACATGAACAATATTATATACCATAATCATAATCATAAAAAAGATTAAGAAGTCAAACACCATAACACATCATGAATTAAACATACTCAATGCACTCAAACTAAACAAACAAGAAATTTTCATTCGATAAGCAATTAACAAGTATGGTAGAAATTCACACGTTACTTATTCTCCACTCAAGTGTTTAAAAAGAGTAAATCATTGAAATCACATTCAATTTATGAAAAATAAATGTCACAAGTTGGTTTTTCTTCTAATCTCCACTACTTATAATACATACAAAATTATACCTTTTTTTTCATTATTTTCCATTTTTGCTCATATTTCCTAACATATGCATCAAGGCATAACACCTATTAATGTATGTGCCCAAGATCCAACCTTGTTTGGATGTTTTAACTTATTATAATATTACATTCTTTATTTTATTAATTTTTTTATTAATTATTGTTATTTATATTTTGATAGAATTAGATAGAAGTTCATCCGTTATGCATTGCATTAATGATTAATCGAAAGATGTGAGACAAACATTAATATACTTAAATGATATCATTAAAGACCCAAGTAGTAGCATTATCAAGAATGGACATTGACCATATGTGGTAAAGCTTGTGAGCGATATGCTAATGCTATAAGATAGTAGTAGGAGATCTCACACCTATTGACATGATGATACCAAAGCAAGCACTTAAGTGATTCATGTTAGAGAACATATCACTAAACTTGACTCACCATGAGAACCCATTTAGTTCATAGGAATCTCATACGAGATAGGTATAATTGGTCCTTTGACTTAAAGTCATCACGGTTATCTTATTAGAGGATTTATGTACTTTAACACTCATTTAGATAGGCTTAGTCAAAAGCTTTACGTGGGAGATTCATTAGTCGATTAAGAATCTAATAGAGATAATTGGATGACTAAGATAGGACATTTTATTTCTTAAATGTTAAAGGAGTTATCACATTACACTTTGATGAATGTCTACTAAAGGAATCTATGGCCACGGTAGGAATACACCAATAAAGCATAGTTGGTTTACTCTAGAGCTAGGATATTTGAAAATCGAAGAAAACCCGTGTGATCATAATCAAACGGACTATAAACCAAGTTTGAGATCACATTATGATAAAGTGACATGAGGATTGAATTTTATAGTAACCGGGATCGTGAAAGATAATTGTGAATTAATTAATCATTCTAGAGAATTAGGTAGTCATGATGCTTTATTAGAGGCCAATCTTGATTTATGTATCAAGAGATAAAAAAGGTATCTTTTATTCTTGATACATTGTCAATATATCTAGAAGCCTATTGAGTCACACGCATAAGTTTAAGTATTCACATAATAAAAGAGAAACAATGATTTTGGAAAAAGGTTTCTAATTTTGAAAATTTTCTATTTTGGAAAAGGTTTTAAAAATGAAAAGTTTTCGATTTTGAAAAAAGTTTCCTATTTTGGAAAAAAGTTTCCTAAAATTAATGAAAAGTTTTCTATTTTAGAAATTAATTTCCTTATTTAAAAGTTAGTTCTAAATTTCAAAGTTTCTTACCTAAAAAGGAAAGTAGTTTCCTAATTTAGGTTTAAAGGTAATTTAAAAAAATTCTAATATGGGCTTTCTAAAAATATCCGACCCAAATTATTTAGATAGTTTAAATTAACAAATAATTAATTAAGCTAAAAGCATTTGGGCCACTTGGGCTTAATTTAAAAGTCGTAAGATATTTCGAGTAAGAGGATAAACTTAAGCCTTATTGGATAAGGCTCGGGGTTTACAAAGATAAGATCAAATAAGCCCACAAATATTGTAACTCCTTTTCACAGGGGATAAGGATGCCACCCCCTATATAAATAATAGGGAGAGAGACGATAAGGAGAACAAATTATAATAGACATACATAACAAAAAGATAGAAAATAAAGAGAAAGTGATTCTATTCCAAAAGCTCGGAGTTATCGTATCCTTCCTTCAAAGCTTGAGTTATCATAAAAAACCCTAACTAATTTCTTTAGAAAGTAAATCAACTATATAAAAGGATTGGAGCTAGTAATTTATGATTTCTATGGCTTTCTTTGTGGGTGTTTAAGCTATATGGATTATCGATAGAGATCGAATACTTTGATGGCTCCTTTTCCTACACTAAATTTACGCTCCAAGAGATAATCATTTACTCATGTTTTTAATTCACATATATATGATTAGTTGATTTAATGACTTGATCTTAGGAGCCTTAGATGGAAAAATTTTTTTGTTTTATTTCATACCTCTAAAGGATACATGATCATTCAATTGGTATTAAAGCCTCTATTGAATCTTTAATTATATGTTTTGTTAATTATAATTAACCGCATATATTATAAATATGATGTTTTAAAAATTTTATAAATATTTAAAACTGATTTTGGGCTAAGTATATAGTGAGTGTGCACAAGGCCAATGTTGGACGTTGGAGCTCGCGTGTGCTCGTGTTTGATGGCGAAGGTAGTCGCATGCCGAGCACATGATAGGCCGAGCCATTTACTCATTAAGCTCATGATAGGCTAGGCATGCCTCATACACACCAAGCTTTTTGGCTAGGCCGGTCTCACGCTAGGTGGGCGACAAGCCGTGGCGCCTCTGCATTCTAAGCTTGCTTGGTAGGTCCGTCGTGTGCTAGGCATGTAACATGGCAGGTGTGCACCGGTCGCGACCAAGCTTATGACCGGACCAACATATGCCTTGCACACTTCAAGCGAGCACCGGTTATGCACAAGGGCTAGGAATGCCCAAGCCGAGTCGGTATCAACACGCTAAGTGCCAAACACTAGGCTAATGTTGGGCATTGGCACGTAAATAGCTAGAGTAGTGTGGGGCACCGGCCAATCAGCCGACCAAGGCCGGTGCTCGGTAGCCGGCGTCAAGCCAAGCGTGCCAAGCCAATGGAAACTACCGACTAGTGCTAAGCACCGGCCATCTTGGACGTGGTAGCCTATAGGCCTTTTAGGCCCAAAGCTCTATGGGCTCAAGGCTTAAAAAATCTTAAAACTGAAATTTAAAGAAATTTTAATATTTTTTATAAAATGGATAAAAACATGGATTTATAATTATGATTAAAATAAAATATGTTTCATTTATATGTCATGTATCAATGTAATTGAAGCATAGGTGAATGGTATGGATGAATCGACCAAGTTTTTTAAAAATATATGCTTGTAAGTTTTGGTTAAATAAGGCATGTATGTCCCGCCTTCTCTACCATTCTAATGTATTTCTTTTCTCATCTTACTCCTCTCGAAGGTAACTCGAGGTCTCTTATCCAAAGAAATGAAAAATAAAAGATAAGATATTATAATAGATACAAGGAGAAAAAACCAAGAAGAGAATGCAATCTTGAAGAATTTATAATAATTTTTCACCTAAGTACTTGACCCACTAGTCTTTTTATGGCTCAAGATGACTAGTAGAAGAAATCTATTACCATTCATCGATCCTTGAGTCTTGTATGAGATATATGTATTTGTTGTATGATTGATAGTATGCATGATAAGATTAATATGATTGATAACTAGTATGGATGCTAGGATGAGACCTACCATATTAAATCTTTTAAATTAATATCAAGTTAATTACTTTCCAAGTCGTTGTTGGTTTATTGAGATAACTCAAGGTCATTTCTTCCTCGAGGGAATCAAATCATAGGCCATGCAATGTCCCTAAATATTTGGGTCCAACTTGAGATGAATTGTTGGGCTTATTGAGATAACTTAAGGCTCATCAAATTTATAGGCAAAGATTGGTATTCAAATAAGAAGGGAGATGATAAGGAGTTGTCATGCCAATGATATTAGGAATTATATTAGATGCAATTAGGAAGGAGTCACCTACCTAACTCTTTATGTATGACTTATTGAGATAACACAAGGTTAATGCATGTTAGAGGATGGGATCCTAACCCACTAAGAAAAATAAATTGTAAAGTTTTCTTAAGTCTTATATTGAAGGTTATAGAACTTAAAGAAAATAATGAAAGAGAACATAGATTGTACTTCTTAATTTATTTTTTTATTTATTTAATTCAATGAACTAAACCGTATGCTTTTCTATCACGTCAAGGTTTTTACATAGTATATTGATAATTCATCGATGCGATCGATCATTTATAAAAGTAATGTCTTGATTAGCTTAAACTTTCTTGACTAGAAAATGAATAAAAGGAATGTCCTCCAACACGAAAAAATGCTCTATATGATAGAGGATATGGAGTACCTTAAAGAGGTATAAAAGAAAAGTTCTAAAAGCGACTCAAGTATTTATGTTATTGAGGTGAATTTTTATACTTCTAATCTCATATCGTGGGTATTTGATATTGGATGTGGTGCACATAGTTATACAAATATGAAAGGACTAAAAGAAGCACCAAAGATTGCTTTAAGAGAGGTTAACTCGTGCATGGATAATGGTTCAAGAGTTGTGCCATTAGTGGTAAACACTTATGAGTTAGCACTATCATCCGAGCTTACACTCGAAATTGTTATTACATACTTAATATAACTAGGAATATCATTTCAATTTCTTATTTAGATCAAGATGGTTTTTTATTTTTATTTAAGAACAAAGGTTATTCCTTTTATAAAGACGATGTTTTATATGAAAATGTTGATATTAATAATGGTTTATATGTTTTAAACATAGACACACCTATTTATAACATAAATATAAAAAGACTCAAAACTAATGATCTAAACAAAACTAATATATGGTATTGTCAACTTGGTCATATAAATAAGAATCGCATATCCAAAGCCGTATAAAAATGAATATCTAAAATCATTTAATTTTGAATCGTATGATGTTTACAAATCTTGTCTACTAGGTAAAATGATAAAATCCCCTTTTAGTGAAAAAGGTGAAAGAGTTGCTGATTTGTTAGGCCTTACACATTGTGATGTATATGAGCCAATGTCCACCCAAGCAAGAGGAGGACATGATTATTTCATAATCTTTATCGATGATAGATCGCATTTTAGTTATGTGTATTTGATGAGATATAAATTTGAAGCACTTGAAAAGTTCAAAGAATTTAGGCTTGAAGTCGAGAAACAAGCTGGCAAAAGCACTAAGACACTTCGATCGGATATAAATTTGAAGCACTTGAAAAGTTCAAAGAATTTAGGCTTGAAGTCGAGAAACAAATTGGCAAAAGCACTAAGACACTTCGATCGGATTGAGGTGGTGAATGCTTAAGTATTAAATTTTTAAATAATTTAAAAAGGAATAGGATTCTCTCTTAATGGACTCCACCTAGAACACCACAAATGAATGATAAGTTTGAAAGAAGGAACATGCCATTATTAGACATGGTCAAATCCATGATGAGTCAAACTAATGTCCCAAATTTATTTAGGGATATGCACTCCTTACTACTATATTTATTTTAAAAAGGTTTTCAACAAAGTCCGTTGATCAAACACCATATGAGATATGAAAAGAAAAGAAAGCAAATTTGTCTTTCCTTAAGATTTGAGGCTATGAAGCATATGTCAAATGTTTAGATGGCGACAAGCTAGAACCTAAATCAACAAAGTGTAAATTTATAGGATATCCAAAAGAAATAAATAAATATTATTTTTACTAACCATAAGAACAAAAGGTGTTCCTAGTTAGGCATATTGTATTCCTTGAGAAGGAATTTATAGATGCTAGAATTAGTGAGAGGAAAATTGAACTTAATGAGATTCGAAAAGACTCACAAATTGACACTCTACTAATGGAACCCCAAGTAGATAGTTTACAAAGTATTGTAACTATCCTATAAATCAATACCCAATAACTTCATAGATCTAAAAGGATTTATTAAAAGCTAGAAAGATATAACCTTCTTATCTTTACATAGGGAGATATGTCTACTATACGGGATATGAAGACGTAATGTTAGACATTGACTTCAAAAAATGGCATGAAGCCATATAATCTAAAATGAAATTCATGTACACTAATTAAGTATGGACTTTAGTTGATCCACTTGAAGGTGTCAAACCTATTAGGTGTAAGTGAGTCTTTAAGAGAAAAATTGACATGGATAGAAATATACATACATACAAAGCCAAACTCGTAACGAAAGGGTATCATAAAAAAAATTGTTAATTGTGATGAAACTTTTTCACTTGTAGCTATGGTTAAATCCATTTGGATTATGCTTATAATTGCTACATATAATGATTATGAGATATGACGGATGGATGTCAAAACGACTTTTTTGAAAGAAAATTGAATGAGGATGTGTACATTACACGACCGGATGGTTTTGTCATCGAAGAGCATGCAAATAAGATTTGTAAATTATAAAGATCCATTTATGGACTTAAGCAAGCATCTAGGAGTTTAAATCAACGTTTAACGTTTTGATAAAACAATCAAAGAGTTTGACTTCTTACAAAATAAAGATAAGCCTTATATATACAAAAAGATTAGTGGGAGCTTAATTGTCTTTATTGTGATATATGTGGATGACATACTACTTATTAGTAAAACAAAATTACCATATTGTAACCTATAAAAAACTAATTATCCAAAAATTTCTCTATAAAAAACATGGGAGAGACGACTTACATTCTAAGAGTCAAGATCTATAAAAATAGATCATGTAAAATGTTACGACTCTCTCAAAGCACGTACATTGATAAAAAAACTAAACATGTTTAGTATAGAAGAATCTAAGAGAGGATCGATTTCAATGTCACGCGACATAAAACTCTCTAAGGATGAGTGTCCTAACACATAAAACAAAAGGAAAAAGATGAATTACATTCCTTACGTATCAATCATAGGATCTATTATGTATGTTATGTTGTGTATGCAATTTGATGTCTTATACGCTTTGAGCATATATAGTAGATATTAAGCTGATTCGAATAAAAAACACTAGATTACTATAAAGAGCATTCTTAAGTACTTAAGAAAAACTAGGGATGTTTTCTTAGTCTATATAGGAGATGAACTAGTTATGAAAGGGTTCACGGATATCGATTTTCAAATTGACCATGACAATTTTAAGTCACAATCGGGATTCATTTTCTAATTAAATGGTGGTGTTATTAGTTGGAAAAGTTCTAAGCAAGAAATAGTAGTAAACTTTACAATCGAGGTCTGAATATATTGTAGCAATGTAAGCGACTAAAATAGTTATCCAGATTTATAAATTTCTATCTAGACTACAAGTTGTTCCTAGCATTGTTGATCCAATAGTATTGTACTTATAACAACAACGAGCCATAGCACAAGCTAAGTAACCAAGGTCTCATCAACGATCCAAACGCATATTACGATGCTAGTACATGATTAAAGAGATTATCAATCATAGAAATATAAGGATAAAAGAGATCTACACTAACGAAAACATAGTCGACCTCTTGACTAAGCCTCTATCATAGCTAAAACATGAAACCTTTGCTCGATTATCTTGCATAAGGGATATGGCTAGTTGGCTTTAAGTACAAGTGAAAGATTTTTAATATAGATGCTCAAGATCTAACCTTGTTTGGATGGTTTGACTTATTATAATATTGTATTCTTTATTTTATTAATAAAAAAATTCTATTAATTCTTGTTATTTTTATTTTGTTAAAATTAAATAGAAGTCCATATAATATGTATTGCATTAATGATTGATCGCAAGATATGAGACAAATATTAATACACTTCAATGATATCATTTAAATGCCCCAAGTCATAACATTATTAAGAATGGAGATTAACCATATGTGGTAAGACTTGTGAGTGTTATGCTCATGTTATAATATAGGTGGATAAATCAAATAAGACATGTCATTCATTATATATTAAAGGAGTTATCATATTGCACTTCGATTAATATCTACTCAAGAAATCATGGCCATAATAAGAGTACACTAATAGAGCATAGTTAGTTTACTTTAGAACTAAAATAGTTAGAAATCGAAAAAAACTTGTGTGATCATAATCAAACGGACTATAAACCAAGTTCGAGATCATACTATGAAAAATTAACTTAAAGAGTAAATTGTATAGTAACCATGCTCATGAAATTTAATTACGGATTAATTAATTTTTTTTATAAAATTAGATAGTTATGATGTCTTGCTAGAGGTTAATCTTGATTTATGTATCAATAGATAAAAGAGGTATCTTTTATTCTTGATACATTACCAACATATCTAGGAGTCTATTGATTCATACGAGTAAGTTTAAGCATTCACATAATAAAAGATAAGCAAAGATTTTGAAAAAGATTTCTAGTTTTAAAAAGTTTTCTATTTTGGAAATTTTTTTCTAAAATAGAAAGTTTCCTACTTTGAAAAAGTTTCCTATTTTGAAAAAAAAATCTTAAAATAAAAAGTTTCGTATTTTAGAAATTAGTTTCTTAATTTAAAGTTAGTTTCAAATTTGGAAGTCGGTTACCTAAAAAATTAGTTTCTTAATTTAGGTTTTGTTAGTGTAAGTGTCCTAGATCCAACCATATATAGATGTGCTTGAGTTAATGTATCATTGTATTATTTATTTAATAATAATAAAGAAGTCATTCTATTAATTTTTTTGTTTACGTGTTCAATAGAATTAGATAGAAGTCCTTATGATATGCATTTGCAATAGTGATTGATCGAAAGATGTGGGACAAACACTAATGCACATTAATAATATCATTAAATGTCTCAAGTCTTAGCATTGTCAAGAATGAACATTGACAAATACGGATAGACTTATAAGTGCTATGCTCATGCTCGTATGATAGCGAGTAGGAAACCTCATACCTATTGGCATGGTGATACCAAAGCAAGAACTTAGGTGATTTATGTTAGAGAAGATGTCATTGGACTTGACCCGCTATGAGAACCCATTTGATTTTAGTCTATGAGAATCTCATATGAGATGAGTACAAATGGTCCTTAGACTTAAAGTCGTCATGGTTATCTCATTGTAAGACTTATGCACTTTAAAACTCGTTTCGATGGACCCATTGATGGATTACACGTGAGCAATTCGTTATGTGTACTAGGAATCCAATGGAGATAGGTGTATGACTAAGATAGGATATGTTATTCCTTGTATGCTAAAGGAGTTATCACATTGCACTTCGATAAATGTCTACTAAAAAAACTATGACCATAGTAGGAGTACACTAATAGAGCATAGTTGGTCTACTCTAAGAGCTAAGACATTTAGGAATCGAAGAAAATTTATGTGATCATAATCGAATAAGACTAACAACCAAGTTCGAGATTACACTATGATAAGTTGGTTGACATGAGGATCGAATTGATGGTAACCATGCTCATGAAAGGTAATAATGGATTAACTAATCCTCCTAGAGAATTGGGTAGTCATATTACCTTGCTTAGATGCCAATCTTGATTTATGTATCAAGAGATTAAAGAGGAGTCTTTTATTATTGATACATGGCCAACATATCTAAGAGCCTATTGAGTCTTATGTATAAGTTTAAGTATTTATATTACAAATGAGAATCAAAGATATTGGAAAAAGTTTCCAATTATAAAAGTTTCCTATTTTGGAAAAAGTTTCCAAAATAGAAAGTTTCATAAAATGAAAAGTTTCCTATTTTAGAAATTTTTTCCCTAATTTGGAAGTTAGTTTCAAATATGAAAATAAAGAACCTAAAAGGAAAGGAGTTTCCTAATCTAGGTCGAAAGGGTATTTTGGGATATTGTTTCCTAATGTCGACCCCGTCAAAATAATCTAAGAATATTTATTTGGATAGTCCCGATAAATTAATTGGGTTAAAATAGTTTTGGCCTAGTAGATTTAATTAAAAAGCTTAAAGATAATTTTGGTGAAATGATAAACATCAACCTTATATGATAAAGATGAATGTTTTAGAGATAAACATTAACCTTATTAGATAAGATTGAATGTTTTAAAAGATAATAATTAAGTATTCCACTTATAAAATAACTCGTCATCCTTGAAGGATAAGGAAGCAATAACCTAGAGTCCTTTATAGACTCAAAGTCGCCAATCTCCTTATCCTTAGAGGACAAGGAAACTCTCTCCCTATATATAACAAGAGAGGTGTGGTAAGGAGGTGTGAATGAACTAATAGAGTATTTTGGCCAACAAAAAGAAAATGGGAGAATTTTCGACCAAAAGAAAAACAAGAAAGAGAAATTTCAACCAGCCTTAAAAAATAAGTTAGGCACACGACAAGAGAGAAAATAAAGAAGAAAATAATTTTCTCCTAAACCCTAGCAAGAAATACTTTTTCTTTCTTCTTTAAAGTTGTCGTAAAGTTGCTCGAGATTGATTTCTAAAGGAAATATATAATCGGAATAGGTGAAGCTAGCACCCTATAAATTTTGAGTGCTTCTCAGTGGATACTTGTCTTGTGTGGATCATCGATAGAGGCTGGACACTTGGACAACTAATCAAAGAAAAAGAATTTAGATATATGCTACAAGAGGTAATCCTTTACTTTAACTTATTATTCATGTATGTATGATTAATAGATTAAACGGCATGATCTTAGGGCTTTAGATAAAGGAAAAGTTTTTTATTTATTCTATACTTTCATAGGATGCATGATCCTTTCAATTGGTATCGAGCCTCTGTTGAATCTTTGGTTAATTATGATTAAATACATGAATAAGATATGCTCGATTATAAATCTTATTTTTTTAGTATTTTATATAAATATGAAACTGAAATTTTGGGTCAAAATGAGTATGAGCGAGGCGAGGTCGATGTTGAATGTCAATGTCACGCTTGACGACCTAATCGCCAACGAGTGCACTAAGTGCGCGGCGAGAGGCTAGGCTTGCCGAGCGTGTGTCTAGCTACGTGCTAGGTAGGTCGCTAACCTACCGGCCCGTGCATTAAGCTTACGAGTAGTGGCTCGTCAACTTGCACGCGGGCAACGCAGCGGATCAACGGCTCGGCATTTTCGAGCTAGGTCGGTGGGCTCGGGAAGATACATGCAAACCCAAGGGTTTTGGGCTTTGAAACCCATGAACCCTTTAGGCCCAAAGCCTATGGGCCCAAAGTGGGCCTAAGACCCAAAAAGGTTTTAAAATTAAAATTTAGATAAAAATTTAGATAAATTTATAAAATGACCAAAACTATAAATTTACAATTAATTTTATGAATGACATTGTTTCATGAGTATGTCATATATCAATGTGATTGAAGCATGAGTGAATGGTATGGATGAGTCGACCTAGTTTTATAAATGCTTGGTATTTTTTGGATAAATAGGACTTGCATGTCCTATATTTTTTATTACTCTATTGTATTTCATTTCTCATCTTACTCCCCTCGAATGTAACTCGAGGTTTCTTATTTTGAATAAATGTAAAAGTAAAAAATAGAAAATAGAATAGATATAAGGAGGAAAGGCTAAGAAATGAAGACATTCATAAAGAATTTGTAATAAATTTTCACCTATGAATTGACCCACTAATCTCCTCGTGGCTTGAGGGGCTAGTATCGGAGATCTATTATCATTCACCGATCCTTAAGTCATGCATGAGACGTATGAATGTGATGAAATCAATGTGAGTATGCATAATTAGGAATAATATGATTATTGTTTAGTAGCATGCTAGGATGAGATCAACCTTATTAAATCCTTCAAATAAAATATTAAGTTAAATGCTTTCTAATGTTATGAGGTGGGAATTCTCTTGATCGTTATTTGTTTGTTGAGATAACTCAAGGCCACTTCTTCCTCAAGGGAAACAAATCATAGGCCATGCGATGACCCCGAACATTGGGTCTAACTTAAATGAGTTGTTAAGTTTGTTAAGATAACTCGAGGTCCAATAAACTTGTAAGCAAGGATTGGTATTCATATAAGATGTGACAAGGTCGAGGAGTTGTCATACCAATGGAATTAGGAATTACATTAGATGTAATTGGTAAGGAGTTACCTATTTAATCCTTCATGTATGGCTTGTTGAGATAACTCGAGGCTAATGCATGTTAGAGGATGGGATCCCAACCCACTAAGAAAACGAATCGAAAAGTTTTCTCGAGTACTATATTGAAGGTTATAGAACTTAAAAAAATTAATGAGAGCGAACATAGATTTTACTTCTTTAATTTATGCTTTGTTCTATACAATTTAATTAACCAAACCGTATGCTTTTCTATCAAGTCAAGGTTATTGCATAGTATGACTGACAATACATCGATGAGATTAATGACTAATGGAAGGAATGTCTTAAATGACATAAACTTCCTTGATTGGAAAAAGAAAGAGAGGAATGTCCTCCAACATGAAAAAATGCTCTATGCGATAGATGATAAGAAGCACCGAAGGGGTACAAGAGAAGAGTTCTCGATGCACCTCAAGTATTCATGTTATTGAAATAAATTTTTCTACATCTAGTCCAACATTTGGGTATTTGATACTTGGATGTAGTGCACATATTTGTACAAACTTAAGAGGACTAAAAGAGGCTAGAAAAATTACTTCAGTGAGGTTGACTTACACATGGGTAATGATTCAAAAGTTGTACCATTAGTAGTAGCCACCTACGAGTTAGCACTACCATATAGACTTGTGCTTACATTCGAAACTGTTATTATATTCATAGTTTAACTAGGAATATCATTTTCATTTCTTGTTTAGACCAAGATGGTTTTTCGATTTTATTTAAGAACAAAAGTTGTTCCTTTTATAAAGATGATGTTTTATGTGAAAGTGCTTGATGTGAATAACGGTTTATATATTTTAAACACGGACACACCGAGTGTATAACATAAATGCAAAAAGACTCAAAACTAAAGATCTAAACAAAATATATCCGTGACATTGTCGACTTAGCCATATAAACGAAAATCGCATATCCAAGCTACATAAGAATGGATATTTAGAATCATTTGATTATGGATCTTATGATGTCCGCAAATCTTGTTTGCTTGGCAAAATGACAAAATTCTATTTTAGTGAAAAGGGAGAAAAAACTATTGATTTGTTAGGCCTAATACATAGTGATGTATGTGGACCCATGTCCACCCAAGCTAGAGGAGGATATGATTATTCTATAACCTTCACCGACGACGGATCGCATTTTGGTTAGATGTATCTCATGTGACACAAATCGAAGCCTTTGAAAAGTTCAAAGAATTTAGGTTTGAAGTTGAGAAACAAACTAGCAAAAGTATTAAGGCATTTCGATCGGATCAAGGTAGAGATTACTTAAGGATCTGAATTTTTAGATCATTTAAAAGAGAATGGAATTCTCTCACAATGGACCCTACCCGAAACACCACAAATGAATGGTGTGTCCGAAAGGAGAAATAGGACAATCGTTAGACATGGTCCGATCCATGATGAGTCAAACTAATATCCCAATATCATTATGGGGATATGCTTTCCTTATCGTGACATTTATTTTGAATCGGGTTCCAACAAAGTCTATTGATCGGACTCCATATCGGATATGGAAAAAAAATAAATAAATTTATCTTTCCTTAAGATTTGGGACTGTGAAGTATATGTCAAATGTTTAGACGGAGACAAGCTCGAGCCTAAATCAATAAAGTGTAAATTTATGGGATATCCAAAAGAAACAAATGGATATTACTTTTACCAACTGCAAGAACAAAAAGTGTTTATATCTAGGCATGCTATATTCCTGAGAATGAATTTATAGATGCTAGGACTAGTGGGAGGAAAGTTGAACTCGATGAGATTCGAGAAGACTCACAAATTAACACTAAATTTGAGGAACCTCAAGTAGAAAAGTTACAAAGCGTTGTAACTACTCCAAAAACTAATACATAAGCACTTCATAGGTCTAAGAGGATTCGTCGGGAGCTAAAAAGATATGATTTTTTAGTCTCGAGCATATGGAGATGTGTCTATCATACGAGATGACAAACCTAATACCTATGAAGAGGCAATGTTAGACATTGACTCCGAAAAGTGACATGAGGCCATGAAATCCGAAATAGAATCCACATACTCTAAGTATGGACTTTAGTTAATCCTCCTAAAGGTGTTAAACCAATTGGGTACAAATGGGTCTTTAAAAGAAAGACGGACATGGATGGACATGTACATACATACAAGGCCGATTGGTGGCTAAAGGATATCGTCAAAAGTAAGGTGTTGATTATGACGAAACTTTCTCACCGATCGTAATGGTTAAATCCATTTGGATTATGCTTGCAATTCGTTGCATATTTCGATTATGAGATATGACATATGGATGTCAAAACTGCTTTCCTTAATGAAAAATTAAATTAGGATGTGTACATGACAAAACTAATGGTTTTGTCACCAAATGACATTTAAATAAGATTTGTAAATTACAAAGATCCATTTATTGACTTAAACAAGCATCTAAGAGTTGGAATCAATGTAGTTTGATTTTTCACAAAATGAAGATGAACCTTGTGTATACAAAAAGGTTAGTGGGAGCTCAATTGTATTTGTTGTATTATATGTAGATGACATTCTACTTATAGGCAACAATACTACCACGTTGCAATCCGTAAAAGATTGACTATCTAAGAATTTCTCCACGAAAAACATGGGAAAGGCAAGATACATTCTAGGAATCAAGATCTATAAAAATAGATCATGAAGAATGTTGGGTCTTTCATAAATCACGTATATTGATAAACTACTAAAGAGGTTTAGTACGGAAGAATCTAATAGAGGACTTATTCCAATGTCACATGGCATAAAACTTTCCAAGGTCGAGTATCCAACTATACAAAACGAAAAGGAAAGGATGAATTACATTCCCTACGCGTTAGCCATTGGATCTATCATGTATGCTATGTTATGTACGCAGCTTGATGTCTCATATGCTTTGAGTATATGTAGTAGATATCAAGTCGGTACGAGTGAAAAATACTAGATTACCGTGAAGAGCATTCTAAAGTACTTATGAAGAACTAAGGATGCCTTCCTAGTCTATGGAGGAGATAAACTAGTTGTGAAAGGGTTTATGGATGCTAGTTTTCAATCCGACCATGATGACTTTAAATCACAATCGGGATTCATTTTTCAATTAAATGGTGGCACCGTTAATTGAAAGAGTTCCAAGCAAGAAATAGTAATCGACTCAATAATCGAGGTTTAATATATTACAACTGCAGAAGCGGCTAAGGAGGTCTGTTTGGATTCATAAATTTTTATCGGGACTACAAATGGTTCCTAACATTGTTGATCCAATAGTATTATACTATGATAACAACAGAGCTATAAGCATAAGCCAAGAAACTAAGGTCTCATCAAAGGTCTAAGCATGTATCGTGACGCTATCATCTAATTAGAGAGATTATCGGTCGTGACAATATAAGGATAGAAAAGGTCCAAACCGATGATAACATAATAGACCCCTTAACTAAACCTTTTTCATAGCAAAAACATGAGTCCCTTACTCGATCGTCGGGTTTAAGGGACGTGACCGGTTGGCTCTAAGTGTAAGTGAAAGATTGTTAGCATAGGTTCCCTAGATCCAACCATGTATGGATGGGTTTGAGTTAATATATCATTGTATTATTTATTTTAATAATAATAAAGAAGTCATTTTATTAATTTTTTTATTTGCATGTTCAATAAAATTAGATATAAGTCCTTATGATATATATTTACAATAGTGATTGATTGAAAGATGTGAGATAAACATTAATGCACATAAATGATATCATTAAATGTCTAAAGTCATAAGCATTATCAAGAATGGACATTGACAAATACGGATAGACTTGTGAGTACTCGTACTCATGCTATATGATAGCAGTAGAAGATCTCACATCTATTGGCATGGTGATACCAAAGTAAGCTCTTAGGTGATTTATGTTACGGAACATGTAACTAAACTTGACTTGCCATGAGAACCGATTTAGTTTTAGTCTATGAGAATCTCATACAAGATTGGTACGAATGGTCCTTAGACTTGAAGTCGTCATGGTTATCTCATTATAGGAGTTATGCACTTTAACACTTATTTCGATGGACCCATTAATAGGTTGCACATGGGCGATTCGTTTAGTGCACTATGAATCTAATGGAGATAGGTGTATGATTAAATAAGACATGTCATTTTTTATATGCTAAAGGAGTTATCACATTACACTTCAATAAATGTCACGCTCAAGAAATCTATGACCATAGTAGGAGTACACCAATAAAGCATAGTTGACTAATCTAAGAGCTAAGACATTTGAGAATCGAAAAAAACTTGTGTGATCATAATCGAACAAAACTAATAACCAAGTTTGAGATCACATTGTGATAAGTTGACATAAGAACTCGAATTATATGGTAACCATGCTCGTGAAAGATAATAATGGATTAACTAATCCTCCTCGAGAATCGGGTAGTCATGATGTCTTGTTAGAGGTCAATCTTGATTTATGTATCAAAAGATTAAATATGAGTCTTTTATTCTTCATACATTGCCAAAATATCTAGGAGCCTATTGAGTCACACGTATAAGTTTAAGCATTCACATTACAAATGAGCGACAAAGATAGTGAAAAAAGTTTCCAATTATAAAAGTTTCCTATTTTAGAAAGAGTTTTCAAAATGAAAAGTTTCATAAAATGGAAAGTTTTCTATTGTAGAAATCGATTTCCTAATTTGAAAGTTAGTTTTAAATATGAAAATAAAAAACCTAAATGGAAAGGAGTTTTTTAATTTAGGTTAAAGGATATTTTAGGATATTGTTTCCTAATATAGACCCCACCAAAATAATTTAAGAATATTTATTTGAATAGTCCAAATAAATTAATTGAGCTAAAATAATTTTGACCTATTAGATTTAATTAAAAAGCTTAAAGATAATTTTGATGGGAGGATAAACATCAACCTTATATGATAAGAATGAATGTTTTAGAGATAAACATTAACCTTATTAGATAAGGTTGAATGTTTTAAAAGATAATAATCAAGTATTCCACATATAAAATAACTCATCATCCTCGAAGGATAAGGAAGCAATAACCTAGAGTCCTTTATGGACTCAAAGCCGTCATTCTCTTTGTCCTTAAAGGACAACGAAACTCTCTCTATATATAGGAAGAGAGGTGTGGCAAGGAGGTGTGAATAAACTAATAGATCTGTTTTGGCCAACAAAAGGAAAAGAGGAGAATTTTCGACCAAAAAAAAAGGAGAAATTTCAGCCGACCTCCAAAAATAAGTTAGGCACACGACTAAAAGAGAAAATAAAGAAGAAAATAATTTTCTCCTAAACCCTAACAAGAAATACTTTTTTCTCCTTATTTAAGTTGTCGCAAAGTTGCCGGGATTGATTTCTAGAGAAAATATTTAATCAAAAAAGGTGGAGCTAGCACCCCATTAATTTTAAGTGCTTCTTAGTGGATACTTGAGCTACGTAGATCATCAATAAAGGCTTAGACACTTTGACGGCTAATCAAATAAAAGAAATTTAGATCTACGCTACAAAAAGTAATCATTTACTTTAGCTTATTATTCATGTATGTATGGTCGGTAGATTTAACGACTTGATCTTAGAGCCTTAGATGGAGAAAAAAATTTATTTATTCCGCATCTCCATAGGATGCATGATCCTTCGAGTTTAAGGGTCATTTTGAAAATTGTTTCTTAGTGTGGGCTTAAAAAATATCTAACCTAATTTATTTGGATAGTCCAAATTGATTAGTAATTAATTAGGAAAAAAAATTTGAGCTAATAGGTTTAATTTAAAAGCCTATAAGATATTTTAGTGAAAAGATAAACTTGAGCCATATTGGATAAGACTCGAGTTTTCAATCATATGATCAAACAAGTCCATAAATAATATAACTCATTATCCTTAGAGAATAAGGATGGCGCCCCTATATAAATAATAGAGAGAGATGTGCCAAGGAAGATAGATTACAATAGACACACGAAAAAAGAAAAGAAAAGAAAATAAAGGGAAAGTGTTTCTCTTCCAAAAGCTAGAGTCGTATCCCTCCTTAAAAGCTTAAGTTGTCATAAAAAACCCTAACTAATTTCTTTACAAAGTAAATCAACTATACAAAATGATTAGAGCTAGCACTCTGTGATTCCCGTGTCTTCGTTTATCTATGTTTAAGTTGTGTGGATTATCGATAGAAGACGGACACTTGGACAACTCATTTTTCCGCAAAGCTAAATCTATACTACAAAAGGTAATCTTTTAGTCACACTTTTAATTCATGTATGTATGATTAGTTGATTCAACGGCTTGATCTTGAGAGCCTTGAATGAAGAAAAAATTTTATTTTATTCCACATCTCTAGAGGATGCATAATCCTTCAACACCTCCATACTCATTCATCACATTCCAAATGCTCTACTAGCTCTAAGATAGGTAAAATAAATGAATTTATTTCAAAGCTCATAAAATTGGATATCACAAAGAAAAAGGTTAATTAGACTTAAAGAGGCTCACTAAAATAGCATATAAGGTAGGACATCTAAGTCAAAATGTTTAAAATCCTAAGTGCCATCATCTTTTTTTATACATGTATACGAGAATGTAGTCTCAAATATCATTAGAAACACGTTTTACGTAAACCAACATAAATAGACATCACTTAATAAGAGAAAGTAAAAGAATGAAATGTAAGTATTCAATCAAAATGAGGCTTAAAACCTCAACTAAAAATGTTTTTAGTCTACCAACATAAGTTAATACTCTTCAAAATCAAACCCAAGTCATCTTTAGCCTAAGTATGCAAGTTATTCATTTAATCATGTTATGACATTCTCATCTCATTTACGCTTAATTTTAAGGTACATAAATCCTCAACAATGGATATCTTTTCTTCATGATCACTTTATTTAGCTAACAACAATCAATACACTATCTTAAACTCCCATATTTCTTATCAACAAACGAAATTGGAGCACTTTATAGAGAAACAAGTAAGCCAAATAAAACTCTTATCCAACAAGTCCTTAAGTTGAACCTCCAACTCCTTCTACTTAATTAGTGTCATCCGATAGGCTCGATGCCTAGGAGAAATTAAATATCAAAATCATCTCTTTCTTTAAAGGTAAATCAAGTGATTCATCTAGAAACACATTGAGAAACTCTTTCGTAATTGGGATTTGGTCTAAACTAACCATATTATCATCCATCCCCTAACTTATGCCAAATAAGTGACTTGCTCTTTTTTCATCATTTTACGTGCCTAAATAGTAGAAATTAAGTTAGAGGAAGCTACACTTTTCTTTCTCTAAAAAGAAAACCCGTCTTCTCCTGGATTTTCAAAACACACTACTTTATTATAACAATCTAATAAAGCATGATAATTTGCTAATGAGTTCATTCCTAAACTCATATTAAAATCAATCATATCAAAAAATATTAAATATATAGGTAAATTTTTACCCATCACACACATATCACAATCCCTATACATCAATTCAGCCTATCATAATTCTCTCATAGATGTTTACACTATCAAAGACTATGCTAACACGCATGAATTCACATCAAATCTCTTAAAAAAAATACAATGACACAAAAGAGTGGGTTACTCTCAAATCAAACAATACTCTAGCAACATAAGAAAAACCCTAAAGAATACTTAACCTAGTCCTCACCAAGACAACCTATATGAAAAACAAACTTAGGTTTGAAATATTTTAAGAGACATGATTTTAAGAAAGCAAAATAATTTGAAGCAAGGGCACAAATTATAATAAAACCTATCATTTATAGTTACTTTAGACTCCTAAACCTATGCTTTAATACCAACTTTGTCATGACCTCTAAAGTAAGTCATGATAAACTTGAGAATTAAGGGAATCATGGAACCCTCTTGACTAAAACAAGTCTCAAATATCTAAATCATAATTATCGGATCTATAGTAATTAAAATATTCATCTCATTCACAATATCACAACCTAATTACTCAAATACTTTTTAATTCCATCACAACTATAATTCCATAATACTTGCACATATTTAAAATAATATCCATAATCAATAATCTAATATAACTCTCATAAATATAACTGTAGAGCTCTTGAGTGTATAGTAGTATCAAAACACAAATTCAAAATATTATAATATAAATGAGCCATATGATCAATGTGTTAGATTTAAGACAAACGAGTTCGAAGAGGTCAATAGACGAGTCTCACAAATCCTATAAAACTAAAATGGTATGTGAGCAAACAACAACTTAATAAATAGATAATACATAACTTAAAGAGAGAAACAAATAAACAATTGATAATTTTTAAATCTGTGTAGATACAATGCATATTTCTTAAACTCAAATAAATATTTTAAATGTCAAAATTTATTTCATATTATCAAATCATTTAAAATCATAATCGAAATCTCATACAAAAATACTTGTAGTCAAATCAAATCATATCAAATACCAAAATCTACACTTAGAATAATCAAATCATATCGTATCAACGAGATGAGAACATCCAAAAGCAACGCCTTCTATATCTAGGTATACTATATGTTGGTCGACCCACGAGTTAGCATTGTACCTCTTCTATTAGTTGGAGTATTTTGGTATCGGTGAGCTCAAAGACTATGTCTTCCATAGCTAGGTACCCCAATGTACTCAATCGAATCAAAAACCAAATAAACTTACATATATTCTTTAAAAAAAAAACCCAATATATTCAAACATAATTCATACTTAAATCAAATTTGGTAATACAATATAATATCAAATCTCATAATTATAATCTAAGCTCAAATCCGAACTCATATTCAATATTATATATTGAATACCGACTTAAATTATCAATAATCTTAATCAAACTAGTAATTAAAGCCATAGAATTAAATCAAACTTTAAGTGAAAGTCTTATTCAAAATGCATAATCAAATCCTTTATAGAATCATACCAAATCATTTAAAATTTTCATAAAGAGTTCGTTCCAATTTAAGTTCTAATGTGATTATGATATAATTAAATCAATAATGCATATCAAAGGTTTCAAAAAACTTAAAAACATGATATGCTATATTATCCATTCATAATACAATCGGATGATTGAACAAAGTCAAGGTTATTGAGATGGAGTTGTCTCTTTCGAAAAATCTCATAATACAAAATGATCGAATAATCATTAATATCACATATTAAAAAATAATTCAGAAAAAGCAAACGAGTTATCCTAAAAATTAGAATACAAAACAAATTACAAGAGTGGAAGTTATTGGAAAAACTTAAATTGAGAATTTTTAATTAAACTCTTACTCTCTCAACTAATTCCGGAAAATTATCCAATGACTATATCCTAATTTCACTCTGCAATCTTTCTCTAACAACTCAATTTATACTTTATTACAACCAATTCCATCATCAAAAATTTAATCTATTTTTACACAACTTGTCCGTGCAATCTATAATCAATTTTCAATTCAATTTTCACATAACTTATCTCTACACTCCATCGTTAATTTCCAATTCAATTTTTCTCACAACTTACCACTACAATTCATCATATTAACCAATTTGGAGATTTTTCAAACCCATAATCCAATAATTATTTTCATACCACCATTATCTAATTTCAAGCATCAATTAGCATAAATAAGTATTTAATCATCAAACTCCAAAATTTATAACCCTAACATAACTAAAATTTTATTCTAACAACGAAACCCAATGCTAAACAACTTCAAAATAATCAATAAACTCAACACTTAATTTAAAGTCAAATGAAAAAAATCTCATCTTTGACAAATAGATCTTCGAACCCAATTTCAACTTTCAATTCTTCCAAGCCTCCCAAACTTTAATCTAATTAAATATCACTTTGATCATCTTGTTTTATGCTTTTTTTTTCTAAGTTAATTGGGCAAGGTTTTAGCTAAAAAATGGAGATAATTAGAGGGAGTAGAGAGAATTTTTGAGTTAGAAAGGAAGGAGAAGAAATGAAGAAAATAAGGGACAAATAGGCTATCTTGTTTTTTTAACAAGTCTTCCTAAGTTTTTTTTTTAAAAAAATCTTATTCTTATTCTTATTATTTTCTCTTTCATGGAGTTGGGTACTAATTTTAATTTTATAACAAAAATTCATATTTTTAATTTATACTAAAAATACAACTTACCTCAAACCAACTTATAACTATTTTTCTTAATTCGAAAATAAATAATTTACTAACTTAATTTTATTTTTAGAAAGGGCTATTACAATGTCGCACATATCCTTTATCAAAAATGGCATCGACATTCGGAGCCGACATCATTCTAACACATCCATACATATATCTTTTTATAAACACGATGTTGGCATGTAAAGCCAAGACCGATCATTTGAAAACATGTTGCACATATCCTTTTGAAAAATAGCATAAGCATTCGAGCTGACAACGATCATTCCAACACATTCACACATCACATGTATCTTTTCACAAATATAGTGTTGGCATTCAAAGCCAACACCAAAAATTTTAACACATTAATGCATATATCCCATATATCTTTCACCAACACAGTCATCATTCATAGCCAACAGCAATCACCAACATGTCAACATATACCACATAATCATTTAACATACAAAATATTGACATTCATAGCCAACACCGGTCATTTCAACACATTAATGCATTATTGTTATTTAATTGATTTCATTGCACAAGTAATATAACATAATTCATTTGTGCACACCAAAATCGTCACTCGTACTAGATAAACTATATAATTAAAATACATTCCTATTCCTCCTAAACCTTTTATAGAATATTGACACTTATCTTATTTCTCCTCCTGATACCTAAGGGTCTTAGACCTTTTAGATTCGATATGCAACATCTTATCATAGTTACTCTTTAAATATCAAACTAAATTATTTAAATATCAAACTAAATTACCCATCGTCACATTTCATTTTGTATATTGGATAATAGTGAAAATAAGCGACAACAGATGAAAACTTACTTGAATAATAAAATGACTAGAATGCCCTTCTAAAAAAGATGAGGCTGCCCTTATACATAATGACCAAACTGTCCTTGATGGTAATTTGCTTCTAGAAGATGCAAGGATCATTTTCTATCACTCCACCAAGCTCAAATTACCAAAAAAGCTCGATGCAATCTTTTTCTACCCTCCAAAGAAGATAGCAACCAAGGTGTCAGGCAAAGAGAGAAGGTTAGCAATCACAAATGAAACTTTTTTTCTTCCTCCTTCGTTGCTTGCTTCGAAGAAGTTGAATATCATTTTAAATTAGCTAAAATAAGCCTTAAACCCTATTGAGTTCCATTTTTGGACAAGAGGGTTCCAGAATTATCTTAAGCTAAATCAAATCACATTCCTCTTAAAATCATCATCACTTATTTGAAGGTCATTTTCAAGTTTATGGGTTTAGAGTGGTGGTGTTTGGGCTAGGATGAAAGATGTATTGCTGATGGGTTTGCTTGGTTGGGGGGTTTTGGGTTGTATGGATTTGTTTGGTAGGGAAGATGCAGATGTCAGGTTCGCTTAGTGAAGGGTGTCAGCGTGGTGAAGATGATGTGGCTGGCAGCAACGTTGGTGGCTAAGCCTAGTAGGTCGGTGGCAAAGTTGTCAAAGTGTGTCTATGGGCGAGCTTTGATGATGGCAAAGAGGAACTGACCTCAGGTTTTTTTGTGGATAGATTAGTGTGAGGGAGAAAAACGGAATATGGGTTTTCGCGAAAAGGAAGGTTAATTGACCATAATGTGGTTAGGTGAGGGGATGATCAACGTGGCAAAAGTGGGTGATGGCAGTCAAGGTTTTCTTTCTAGGGCTTGCCTCATTTCCTGCTCTTTTGGTCTTTTGAGAGTAAAATGGCTGCCATCCTAAGAGAGAGAAGAAATGTGGCTTTTATAGTAGGGTTTTTAAGGTTTGAGGATTAAAATTTGATTTGTAATCTATTTTTCGTGCCTTTTTTACTTCAATCCCTTATCTCTTTATTTTCTTTCAATTGCGTCTCCAATTGAACTTTTGCCTTCCCTTTTCTTTTTATTTCTCAATTCACTCCAACTCACTTTCAATTAAGATCCATGGCTTTTCATTTCTTCCAATTATACCTTCAGTTGGATTTTTTTCGATCCTTACTTCTTCATTTTGTTCAATTGAACCCAAATTTTATCTTTTTCATTTTATTCTCTTTTCCTTTTTTTTTTTTTTTGTGTGTTTTCAAAATTTATGAAAATAAAAGGGTAAAAAATTGATAATAACATATTGTATACATTTCGACAATTAAAAACACCTAACATTCTTATATCGTAAGCTAATTCGCTTTGATATATATATCAAAAACTAAATTATTTGTAGCCTTTAAAACTAAATAACTCGTTTAGAGCATCCGTTGCTCATGGTATAACTATGATGGCAATGCGTAAATCCATCGAATTAAAGATTCAAGACCAAATCACTTAATATAGCAAAAGCAAAAGACGATATTGATTTTTCATCAAACTCACCTCATATTTGAGATTATCCATCTCTCAAAGTTTAGGGTTTTTTTTTTTTTTTCAATTTATTACTAGACTTCAATGAATATAACACATATTCTTGATTTTTTTTCTTGGCAAGCCTTGATGTTTAGATTGATAATGGTGTCAGTTTTTGCACATGGATTTCGTCACACCACTCTTTATTTTTCTATTCACCAAAACTAAAATATATGAAACATTGAAGCACTTCTAATTGGAGAATTGCCTTTATTATGAACAAGTTGATTACTAATTTAGCATCAATTAAGGATATGAGATCACTTGTTTTCGAGAATCTAAAGAAAGAAATATGATAATTTAGAAAGCATTGCAAAATACAACTATAAAGAGAATAAGATCTCGCAAGTGTCCATTCTGGTGTCACTAAATGGAGTTCATTTTCTTGATGTCAATTAAAAGACGTTAGGACTGTTGAGTTTTACATGTTCACATCGCATGCCTATTTTCGCTTCAATCGATAAGGGAAAAGTTCAACTTTCATTTTTTTTATCCAATTTTCTAGAGTGATGGAAGTGGACAAAAAATGATTTCAATTTACAAATTATAACATATACTAAAAGTAAATAAAGTTTTATTGTAGTTAAGCTCCTGTTACAGTGAAACCAAACCACGTCTTTTTTTCAAAAAATAATGATTTTTATCAATTTATCATGATTTATACTTTGGTTCTCGAAGTTATTACTTTATATAAAACGGTTCTTAATTTTAATTAATATTATCAAAAGGTCCCTATCATATTTTTTGGGGGGCTGGGTTTTTTTCATTAATTATTTTTTAATCAAAAGAAATTTTTTCCCATCATCAATGGTTACTTTTTCTATTTTTAGAAATCTAAAATTAAATATTCTTCTAATATAAATTGATTAAACACATCCTTCTAATTGGATTTTTTAAAAATAAATAATTAATTGCATATATTTTTTATCTATCAAAATAAAAAATATTCCTAAGAAATATTTAAATTCAATTATATATATATATAATTAAATTAAACAATTTTTTTGTAATGAGTGTTAATTAATTTTTATTTTACATTTATATTTTAAAATTATTTAAAATATTAAAATATGGATATAATAAACTTACCCACAATAACGCGTGGGAGTAACTACTAAAAAGGGTAAATAAATACTAACAAAATATAATGAAATCACTCTGTAACGAAAAAAGAAAAAAAAAGTAAAAGATAGTGATTGGGAGAAAGTATTTTATCAACAAAAAAAAAAAAAAAGGTGATTAACAACTTCAAAGATTGGTATGGTAATTATGAAGGTTTGCTTCATTTTTTAATTTTTGGATCCAGATCGTCAAATTAGTATCATAATTTTTTTTAATGTTTTTTAATACAATAAAAGATGCACAAAATCATGCTTGTTGGCCAGGCTACTAGAGTTGGTTTTCTAAAGCCTTAGTTTCTATTTTTTATTTTCGTTCAATATATATATATAATCTGAAGAAGAGATTTAGGAGTAAATTATAAATTTTTTTTTGAAAAATAAATAAATTAATTTTTTTGTTTGTTTGATTGAAAAACTAATTATTTAGTTTTTTTTACTAGTGTTAACCAAGTTTAATTTAATATTATGTTGTTTAATAAAATTTTACATTTTTTCGTCAATTTTTCTATATCTTGTACTTATTTATTTTTCTTTTTCTATATCTTAATAAAATAAAACAGATTGATAGGGAGTAAACAAAAAAGTTATATATAATATTAAATTAATTAGTTTTTAAAATGAAGAAGATGAATTAATTCATTCGTTTTTCAAAATTAAAAAAAAAAACTAATTTATAATTTATTCAGGGATTTAGTCCACGTACAAGCTGGTACAATAATAATAATAATAAAAAGGGTGATTAAAGAACTTTTCAAAACATTTTCTTTTTGGAAAAATCTTTTTATAGAGAAATTTTAAAACATTAATTACTCCATATTTTTCATTCCTTGGAGGGCGGGCGGGCTGGCTGGCTTTAGTATTGGCATGCTGGTTGCCAAATTGAATTATAGAGATTGGCATACATCCTTCCTTCCATCCATTTCACTCACCTTCATTTTCCTACTCGATCCACACTTACACACCAACAGTTGGTCAGGTAAGGAAAACGCATTTCTCTTTCCTATTTGATCCTTCTCTCTTTACTTCAATCTCGCTTTGCTTTCTTAATGCCTTCCATTCCTTCCTTCAAACACAGCAACCATTTTCTTTTTTCTTTTTGAAGAAACTTGTGTTTCGTAAACACGATAATTTGATTCTTACGATTCTCTTCGATAATAATAATTATTATTATTATTTAAAGCTGGATCTTCTTGCGTAATCAATTTCTTTGTTCGAGTAGAAGCCAAAGCTTGATTTTGTTTTATATTTTGTTTTCGTGTTATATTATTTGTTGTGATTTTAATTTCATATATTTCATTTATTTATTCTTAAGACTAACTCGAAATTCACCTTTGCAACTATCCAGGTTTTTTTACTTACTATATACTACTAGGAGCATATGTTTTACAAGGTCGTTAAGCCAGTGAAATTGAGATTGCTTAACTTGGTTCTTTTATCATTTTGATCTTATAATATATCATACTTTTTTTTTTTTGACCATGTTTGTCTCTATGTTTTACTTGGAATGGATTTTGGGAACCTGAAAAATTTGTCTAAGTTTGAATCTAATCTAACCATTCATTTTTTTTTAAAAAAAAAAAAGATAGAAAAGGACCAGTTTTTGGGAGGAGAAAAAAAAAGATTTGAAGTTGAAAATCATGTGTGCCTAAATACAATGCCACTATATTTACAAGCCAAGTAGAACATCTTATGGTAATTTTCCCTCTGGATAGAATCATCTCCTTTTTGACATAATGTTCTGTTCGATCTTTGTTTCCTTTTACCTTGGTAGAGGATTCTTAAATATATTGGAGAAATATGGTTTTCAAGCTCTAGTTTGACCTTAATGCTAGATTTTCAACTGTGCAAATTCATATTTAAGTCATGGATATTTGCCAAATGTTCAAGATGTTTTCGACTCTTTGATGAGTTTCATTAAAGTACTGAAGCAATTTGGGTATAATTGCTTTCACAAACAATGATTGATTCATGACCAGCATATAACCCAATAGTCGCCAACTTCATTTTGTTTGCTAATTTGCTTGCTTATCTGGGTTACTGATATTTAAGCAGTTCATGTGTGATTATCTGTTTTATGTAAGCTATTCAGGCCGCTTTGGATCTACTTTCCACTTGTTACACTTTGAGTTATGGCTGATGAGATTATACTATTTTTGTGTGTTGACCATGAAGGGATAATGACATATTGTTGTTCTAGCTGAACAACACAAAGGAATCCATATAGCTGACCCCAGCTAGTCTGGGACTAAGACTTTCTTGTTGCTGTTCTGTGTTGACTATGAAGGACATGCTTCAGTCAAGTTCTTGTTCCTTCTCAGCATAGCAACTGGGAAACAGAGATATCAGTTGTATTAAGAAGATATTGTATGGATATGGGGCGAATAAAGCTACAGTCTGGTATTAAGGCGACTGAGGAAGAACCTGAGGACTGTGATACTTCTGAATCTAACAGAGCTACTTTTGTATGCATTATTAATGCAGAAGCAGGTACTGTGTTGGCTGTGATGAGGAGAAATGTGAGATGGGGGCTTCATTATATGTCAAGTGATGATCAACTAGATCACTTTCTGATTCATTCTTTGAAGGCATTGCGGAAGCAAATCTTCTTGTGGCAGCAGCCATGGCATAGCATCAACCCTGCGCTGTATCTTCAGCCATTTTTGGATGTGATTCGGTCAGATGAAACTGGTGCACCAATCACTGGGGTTGCGTTGTTGTCTGTTTACAAGATAATAACTCTTGATGTGATTGATCAAAATACAGTAAATGTTGGAGATTCTATGGAGTCGGTAGTTGATGCAGTGATGAGTTGCCGGTTTGAGGTGACAGATCCTGCATCAGAAGAAGTTGTGTTGATGAGGATACTTCAGGTTCTTCTGGCTTGTATGAAGAGTAGCGCATCGATCATGTTGAGTAATCAGCATGTTTGTACCATAGTGAACACGTGTTTTCGTATAGTACATCAAGCGGGAAGTAAAAGTGAGTTGCTGCAGAGGATTTCTCGCCACACTATGCATGAACTTGTCAGGTGCATTTTTTCACACCTTCCAGACGTTGAAAACACATCACGGGCATTGGTAAATGGAGTTACTACTGTCAAACAGGAGGTATGTTGTTTGCATCTCACATTCATCTTTTCTTATTGCAATATTTCCTCTTTCAACTTTCTGTTATTTGCTGGAACATAGGATAAAAGAGCATTGCGAATAACTTGAGACAAAAAGAATAATCATATTAAAGGGTTTGTCTGAAAAACCTAAAATTGATAGTTTATAGAGGGTTTGGACTTATGGTAATTTATAGTAAAATCTTCTCTTTATATGTCTTCAGTTTTTCTCTACTACTATTCCTGGTTGTCAGACAACATAAAATATTATTCCTTTTCCTGTGTTGCATGGTTGGAAAATTATTAAAACTTTGAGGGAAAATCTATTCTGATTTAAACTCAAGCCATAGGTGATAGATGTTGTTTGGCTCTTTCCCTTGCTTTTGTGTGAAATTATGAGGCTACTCTATGCTCACAGTTTATGATATAGGTTACTTTCAATTTCAATTTCTTTTGAGTTTCGAAGAATGGTCCATACCATTTGAGAGCATGGAAAAATTGCTAAGAAAGTTAAAGTCTTGATGGTTATGCATTTTAACATGTTAATTGGTTTATGAACTGTGACGTGGTAATGAACTATCAGCAACCTTTTGGTTTATTGGAATTCTATGTAATTTTTGGTTGAAACAGTGGAAACTGGTAAAAAAATGTCAGACATCTGCAACTTCAACACATAGTTATCTTTCTTTTCCTACTTCCAGAGTTTTTAAAATTTTTTGTTGCTTATGCAGAGTGGAGACCTAGACAATGATTATGCTTTTGGGAGTACAGAGACGGATAATGGCAATGGTAATTCAGAATTGGGAGGTCAAGCATCCTCTGTGAGCTTTGGTTCCAACGCTTCCACAGGTCTTGCAGCAATTGCAGAAAATGCAATTGGGGCTGGTAGTGGAAAGGATTCCCTTCCATTTGATTTGCACCTCATGACAGTGCCATATGGAGTGCCATGCATGGTGGAGATATTTCATTTCTTGTGTTCATTATTAAATGTAGTTGAGCATATTGGAATAGCTCCCAGTTCAAATACTATATCATTTTATGAAGATGTCCCACTTTTTGCCTTGGGCTTAATCAATTCAGCAATAGAATTGGGTGGCCCTTCTATTAACCGTCACCCTAGGCTACTGAGTTTGGTTTGGGATGAATTATTTAGTAATCTGATGCAATTCGGTTTGTCGATGAGCCCTCTTATTCTCTCAATGGTCTGTAGTATAGTTCTCAACCTGTATCACCATCTGCGAACTGAACTAAAACTCCAGCTCGAGGCTTTCTTCTCCTGTGTGATTTTGAGACATGCACAGGGCAAATATGGTGCTTCATACCAGCAGCAAGAGGTTGCCTTGGAGGCTCTTGTAGACTTTTGCAGGCAGAAAACCTTTATGGTGGAGATGTATGCCAACTTGGATTGTGACATAACATGCAGCAATGTGTTTGAAAACCTTACTAACTTGTTGTCAAAGAGTGCCATTCCCATGAACTGTTCTTTGTCTGGCATGCACATTCTTGCTCTGGATGGCCTTATTGCTGTTATTCAGGGTATGGTTGAAAGGATAGGCAATGGGTCAGTTAGTTCAGAACCGGACCCGGTGAATATCGAGGAGTATACTCCCTTCTGGACGGTGAAGTGTGATAACTATAGTGATCCTAATCAATGGGTTCCATTTGTCCACCAGAGGAAGTACATTAAGAGGAGAATTACAATTGGAGCTGATCACTTCAATCGTGACCCAAAGAAAGGATTAGAGTTTCTCCAAGGAGCACATCTACTACCTGACAAACTTGACCCTCAAAGTGTGGCTTGCTTTTTCAGGTACACTGCTGGATTAGATAAGAATCTTATTGGGGATTTCTTAGGGAGTCATGATGAGTTTTCCATTCAGGTTCTTCATGAGTTTGCTGGGACTTTTGATTTCGAAGATATGAGTCTGGATACTGCTTTGCGGTTATTCTTGCAAACTTTTAGGCTGCCTGGAGAATCACAAAAAATACAAAGGGTGCTTGAGGCATTTTCTGAGAGATATTATGAGCAATCACCACAGGTTCTAGCTAACAAGGATGCAGCTCTTTTGTTGTCTTATTCTCTTATACTGCTCAACACCGATCGGCATAATGTACAGGTGAAAAAGAAAATGACAGAAGAGGGTTTTATCCGAAATAATAGGCACATCAATGGAGGCAATGACCTGCCTCGAGAATTCCTGTCACAACTGTACCATTCAATTTGCAAGAATGAGATCCGCATAACTCCGGAACAAGGATTTGGTTTCCCTGAAATGACCCCAAGCCGTTGGATTGATCTAATGCACAAGTCCAAAAGGACTGCTCCATTCATTGTATCTGATTCTAGAGCCTACCTTGACCATGATATGTTTGCTATTATGTCAGGTGCCACAATTGATGCTATCTCTGTGGTGTTTGATCATGCTGAACTCGAAGATGTTTACCAGACATGTATCGATGGATTCCTGGCTGTTGCTAAAATCTCTGCATGCCATCATTTTGAAGATGCATTGGATGCTGTAGTCGAGTCTCTGTGCAAGTTCACAACCCTCTTGAATTTATCATCTGTTGAGGAATCTGTGCTAGACTTTGGTGATGATGCAAAAGCAATGACGGCAACTGTCACAGTTTTTACCATTGCAAACAGATATGGTGACTATATTCGCACAGGTTGGAGAAATATTCTGGATTGCATTCTACGATTGTACAAACTTGGTCTCCTCCCTGCTCGTGTGGCTAGTGATGCTGGTCAGGAATCAGAGGTTTCTGCTGACCCTGTGCATGGCAAAGCTATTACAAATTCTCTGCCTTCAGTTCACATGCAATCAATGGGAACTCCTAGGAGATATGCTGGATTAATGGGTCGGTTCAGTCACCTCTTATCTCTCGACACCGAGGAGCCAATATTGCAACCCACTGAACAACTTGCTGCTCATCAACGCACCCTTCAGACAATCCAAGAGTGCCATGTTGGCAGCTTATTTACTGAGAGCAAGTTCTTGCAAGCTGAATCATTATTGCAGCTAGCAAAAGCACTTATCTGGGCTTCTGGTCACCCTCAGAAAGGGAACAGTTTACCAGAGGAGGAAGATACAGCTGTTATTTGCCTGGAGTTGCTTATTGCAATTACACTGAACAACCGTGACAGGATTTTGCTATTGTGGAAGGGTGTTTATGAGCACATAGCTAATATTGTACAGTCAAATGTAATGCCTTGTGCCTTACTAGAGAAGGCTGTTTTTGGACTCCTTCGGATTTGCCAGCGGCTTCTCCCCTACAAAGAGAACCTTGCAGATGAACTTTTGCAGTCACTGCAACTTGTCTTGAAGCTTGATGCCCGTGTTGCTGATGCATACTGTGAACAAATTACACAGGAATTGAGTCGCCTTGTGAAAGCAAATGCTACACACATCAGATCTCTAATGGGGTGGCATACTATTACATCCTTGCTTTCCATCACTGCCCGGCATCCAGAAGCCGCTGAAGCAGGATTCGATGCGCTGTCGTTTATTATGTCTGATGGATATCATTTGTTGCCTGCAAATTACATTCTTTGTGTTGATGCTGCGAGGCAGTTTGCAGAGTCTTATCTTGGACAAGCAGAGAGGTCCATGCATGCTGTTGATCTTATGGGAAGTTCTGTTGATTGTTTGGCTAGGTGGTTGCAAGATGCAAAGGAAGCCATGGGGGAGGAGTCAGCAAAGTTGTCGCAGGATATTGGGGAAATGTGGCTGAGGCTTGTGGAGGGTTTACAAAAAGTTTGTTTGGATCAGAGAGAAGAGGTCAGAAACCATGCTCTTTTATCATTGCAAAAGTGCTTGTCAGTAGTGGATGGGATCAACCTTCCACATGGTCTTTGTTTACAGTGTTTTGATCTAATCTTCACTATGTTAGATGACTTGCTTGAAATTGCTCAGGGACGCCACAAAGACTATAGAAACATGGAAGGGACACTTATAATTGCTGTAAAACTCTTGTCAAAAATGTTTTTGCAGTTACTCCCTGAACTTGCACAGCTGACAACTTTCTGCAAACTGTGGGTGGGAGTGCTTAGGCGAATGGAAAAATATCAGAAGGTAAAAGTGAAAGGGAAGAAGAATGAAATTCTTCAGGAAATGGTGCCTGAGCTTCTGAAGAACATGTTGCTTGTAATGAAGAGTTGGGGAGTGCTTGTGCAGAGGAGTGCTTTAGGTGGGGATAGCTTATGGGAACTTACATGGCTGCATGTGAATAATATTGCTCCATCTTTGAAAGCTGAGGTGTTCCCTGATCAAGATCGGGAGCAGTCACATCATAAACCGGGTGAAACAGGTTATGTTCCTTAAAATGAATACGTGCATACTTAATATGCTGGCACAGGAAGTTAAACATTTGCAGTTTTCTGTAGACCCCAATCAGTTTGTCAATACATGCAGCTGAGGGCATATAGTTGAATGCATTTGGGTAGTATCTTTTTTCATGTTCAGATACTGGAATTAATTGGGGTAACGATAAAGATTCAGGTTTATTGCGAAGGGGATGGACATAATGGAAATCCTTGTTCAGTAATCCAGGCATCAGAGGTCAGTCAATGATAATCCCTGTGTAATTCTAGTAATGACCCATCTCTTTTCTATTTATGTGGCTTTGCTATAGCGTGGTATCCTCAAGGATCTCTTTGAAGATGTTATATAGTTAACTGATGAAAGATAAAGACCTGGTTATTTGAAAATGCTTGGGAAGAATGCTCTAAGCTTGGTCCTAGAATTTTGAGCATATAATTTGTATCTACTTTCTCGTTGATGTACAGAACTCAGAATTCGAAAAGTATCTGTTTCAAGTAGGTTTTACTCAGCATGATAATGAAGTGGAGAATTGCGATCGTTTTGCATGATATAAATACAGTTCGTCATAGTCATGTTCAAAATTTCCTTCACAGAAAAGGTAGCAGGTCCTGAACAGTATACTAGTATGCTCAAATAAAGATTTGTAATTATAGTTTGATTGTTTCTTCAAAAAGCTTAATCCTAGTAGCTTAATTTACAGAGCCCCAAAGCCATAGATCTTTCACACTGAACGGAAACATCCATGGAGTCATGTAAACTAGGGTAGCTACATCTTTCTCATTCTTAGTTGAGTGAGTTGCTGGACGGCTGGACCTTAACGTAAGGAGATCTGTTGTCTTGGGAGGGTGCCTGAACAAGGCCTCCATGTGAAGGAAAGGAACTATGCGTTTTACTTTGGGTTAATAGTCGCGGGGGTTTTCTACTTTCATTTTTTTTTTCTCTTTTTAATTTAGTATCCTTCTATTTTTGTTCTTCTAAGGCTTCATTTGTTTGGCGGAAAACAACTTTGAATAAGAAAAGCAATTTTGGAGAAGCTATTTTCTTGAAAATTGTTTTTCAAAAAATATTTTCCGACGTTTGACAATTACATGAAAAAGCTATTGAAAAATATATTTAAGTGTTTGTTTGATACGTAAAGCTAAAATATAAAAATAGATTGTGATTATTATATCAACGAGTTCGAGAGAACTTTACTAAGGTATATTTACAATCTCATAATATAAGATGCATTTAGAAATACTTAAAAAAAAAATTTGAATATTGACTATAAGATTTAAATTTAAAAAATAAAATGTACATTTTTAAACATCAAACTAATTCATCAAAATTATTTGAGACAAAATCAAGTCAATATTCACATGTAGTAAAAAATTTTTTAAGTAATCATAACATTGTTATTTTGATAACTTAATTAAGAATATATATATATATATATTGTGAAAATTGAACTAATAATTTAGTCTAAAAAATAGTTTTACGAATTATTAGTTGTCATTTGTATATAATTATTTATTTGGTTTCAAAAGATTAATGTTGGAGTAATTTGTAACTAATTATTGATTACAATTACTAATAAAATTTTACAACTAATTAAAATTAATCACAAATTATTGATTTAGTTACAAATGAATAGTATTAAAAAAATAATATATTTATTAATGAATTAATTAGTTTCAAATTTTTCACAATTGATTGCAGTCTTGTGATAATCATTTTTAATTATTTAAGTATAGTTTAGGTACTCGTTTGGGATAATGGTAAATAAAAATAGAGATAAATTATTGAAATATTTATTATAAAAATAATTTTAAGGTGTAAAAATCATTTAAGTATAGTTTAGACGAGTGTTTTAGATAATGGTGAAAAAATAGAGATAAATTATTGAAATATTTATTTTAAAAATAATTTTAAACTATAACAATGGTTTTTAAGAATATTTAATGTATTTTATAAATCCAAAAATCAAATACTACTAGAAATAGAGAAAAATAAATAAATAATTGATAATAATTGATAAGAAATAATTAAAAATTAATTTGATAAATTTTAAATAAAAAGAAGATAAAGAAACAATTGTTAAAATATATCGAGAGAGACGTGAGTAACACGAGATCGAGACAACTCGTGAAAGAAAGAGAAATTTTTCTCTTTTTTAATTTGAAAAAATCTTTTCCAAAAATAGCGTATCAAACTCGTTGACTTTTTTTTTTCTAAATGGGTAACAAGCATCAAAAAATGAGAAAAAAATAGAAAAAACAAGTTTCTAAAACTTATTTTTCTCAAAACAAACATAGCCTAAGTCGTGTTCTTTACGTTTAGTTTTTATTTTAATTTCATCTCTCTATTAATTTTTTGGGCTAACGATGTTAAATAGCACCATTAGCTTTACGTAATTGCAATATATGCCAACTTGTTTTTTTCTTTTTTCCATCCTAATCTTGTCCCACTACCTTTTTTTTTCCTTCTTAATCTTTTTTTTAATTGAATTTAATTAAATAAATTTTTGGAAAAAAATTGAAAAAAAGTGAAGATATATTCAGTTATTGCCTAAAAATTGAAAAAAAAAACATCTTTTATCCAAAATATCCTTTGTTAATTTAAATTTATCTTTATGATAGTAAAAAAATTTTTAGTATAAAATGAACATTCATAGTATTTTCTTTTTTGAATGTAAAAGGAGTTTTAGTTAAATTTTTAAATGATATTTATAATTTTATAATATTTAAAAGATTCTATTATAATTTATTTATTTTAATTTATAGATTTCTTAATATGATTAAACATTGGAAATATAAATTTTAGTCAAATTAACAAATTCATTAGTGTTGGTCCAACACTAACATAATTAAAAATTTAGCTAAAGGTCACTTCAAATATATATATATATATATAAACGTTTCATTTTACTCAAAATTTGATTACTATTATGGAGATAAATTTAAGCCAATAAATGATATTTTGGATAAAATAATATTTTTATCTTTTTTTCATTTTTTTCAAATTTTATATAATTAAATTCGTAAAAACGAAAACAAGATTAAGATTAAAAAAAAAAAGCAGAAAGATGAGATTAAAAAAAAAAAAAGTTGACATGTGTCATAATTTCGTGGGGTTGAATGTGTAATTAATCATGGTAAAATTCACTCTTATAATAAAATATGGATCATTTTTACCCGAGTAAATTATAAATTAGTCTATATTTCTTTTAAAAAATAAATTATTTTGCCTTTTTTTATTCAAAAACTAATTATTTAATCTTTTAACGAGTGTGTCATATGCTTAATGTAATGTTAATTTATTTTGAAAAATATCATTTTTTTCATCAATTCTATCATATTTTTTACTTGTTTTTTTTTTTTCTGTTTCTTAAAATAAAAAATGAGGAACGAAAAGAATTAATTACAAGAAAATTTAAAAATATAAGAACTAAAGAACTAGTTTTTAAAACAAGGAGGACTAATTAATTTGTTTCTTGAAACTAGAGTGACTAATTTATAATTTACTCTTTTTAACTGCATCAAAATGGCGATTGTTCTCTCTAGATTTTTTTGATATATATATATAACTTCACATGGTTTCTTTTTTCATGAAGAATAAACTATTTTTCCACTGTTGTTTTGATAGAAGAAAATGTTTGATAATATAATAATCAATGATTGTAGTGAAAAGAAAAATCAAATCAATAGAAAGCCATATATTTCTGAAGTCTCCAATAAGTTCTTCCTTTATAATTTTTTTTTAAGTATAACAAATCTATCTTAAAATGTCCAACATGCCCCGACCTACGTTAATGACAGAAACATAAAATTTAAATTTAAATTTTATTAAGTCTCTATTCTTAATTGCAAAACAAAAAAGATCCTCCATACAAATAAAAAGAATAATAGATTATACATTAAGTCTCTACTCTTTAAAAAAAAAAAAAAAAAAAAATCCACCATACAAATAAAAAGAATAATAGATTATACAAAAATTAATACTAGATTTATTGTAAAAACTAAAATAAAATATATCATACTCCCAAATAGAGTTAGATATTTGAGTTTTTTTAATGAAAATTTTTGTTTTAAGGTTTTGTAAATGCAAAAATATTTAATGGATTTTTTTAGGTAGAAATTTTTTTACTAGAGGATTATGGTTATTATCCATACGAAATTTTTTTCATTACTATATTAAATATTTCAAGATTGCTGGCTGAAGGTGCAAGTATTCTTATTTTGATGAAGCAAACCATCAATTATGCGAATTTAATATTTTTTTCCTGGATTTCATATTTTGACAATAAATCTAGTAAAACCTGATGTCAGAAATTGAGAAAGTAATGTTTTTCACCTTTCCTCCTCCTCCTTTAAAAAGGCTTTTCTCATTATTATTATTATTATTATTTATAACATCAATCCACCAAGATCTGAAGTTCCAATTGCTCATTCTCTCACTCTTCATAAATCACTTACATATATTTATTAGTGAGAAAATCAAAGCCATATTTAAGTCACCTCGAACCTATGCTCTATACTTTTAAACCTATTCTTTGAGGATCTTGTTAGAAAAGTGCAAGTGACATTATGAACCATTGGGATTAGATAAATGAGCTTAGAAGAAAGCTTATGAGTGTTAACGGGGTGGTTTCACCATTGAGAAAGAGTAAGCAAGTCAAATAAAATAATCCAAATTTGTAAGTTAGAGAGTGTACTAGACAAATAGGTCAAACCACTGTATAAATAAAAACCTTTAATCTCTCTTTCTTACACTCCTTTATTTTCGTAGCATCTTAATTTGTGATTGTATTGTATTGGTGTTTTTGTGTGGAGTATTTTTGAGAGTTTTAGGTTTGTGAAAAAAAAAAAAAAAACAAGAAGAAGGATTTTTAGCTATCCATAATTTGTGTTCATATAAATCTAAGAACAACCGATATTTGAGAAAACAATCCTTATCGCAACTCGATTAAAAATATTAAAATAAAATAAGAGTAAATACACTCATATATTCTTATAAAATACTCAAAATCTCTCATATATTCTTAACTTTTCAATTGCATCTTATCCGTCTTTAAAAATATTTAAAATGCTCAATCTCTTTTTTCAATTATTTTTTTCCATAGATAAATTTTCTAATGAAAATGACCTTTACCATTGTCAACGAGGGCTCACATGAAAAAAGAAGTCGCCACCTAGTTAATCAGGAAAAAACTAAAAATCCATAAACAAAATGGTCTACATAGATATCGAGGTAAGAAGTCGGTTACGTATGAGAAAGATATACCATCATTGTCATTCCGTCATACCCGAGGAAGGCTACATTGAATGCGTATGAAAATAAAAATCCGATTTTATTATGTTATGTTTTTATGTCTATTTGAGTGAATTTATTCTATTGAGATAGAATAGTAAAATAATTCAAGGTTTAGGTTGGTCCAAGGCTAATACCCATACTCAAAGGGAAAAGATGGAGGGAGAGATTGGAATTTTGGCTCATTTTTAGCGAACGCAAGTCTATATCGACCAATAGGTGAGTTTCTAAAGATTGAAAGCCTATATTAACATGAATAGGAAGTCATTGGCAACTTCGCTTACATAAGTAGGAAGCCGCCACCGACTTTAGATCATGAATTTAGGAAGCTATCGATAATTTTGCCACACAAGTGAGAAGGCATCGATAACTCTATTTTGCTCAAGCAAGAAGCGGATAACTGGTTTAAAAGCCATTGACAACTTCTTCACATAGTGAAAAGCTTTGGTAGCTTCATTTCTAACAAATAAAAAGCAAGTAAAATGATTTACAAGTAATAGGTAGTTTCGATCACATAGGTGGGAAGCCAATGACATCTTCATTTCTAACAAACAGGAAGTAGGTAAAATGTTTTGAAAGCGGTAAACAACTTAGACCACATAGATGGAAAGTCACTAACAACTTTATTTTTGACAAACAAAAAATAGGTAAATTGATTTGGAAGCCATAGACAATTTCGACTACATCGGTGGAAAGCCACCAGCGAGTCCCATTTCAAATGAAAAGAAAATAGGTAAACCGGCTTGGAAGCCATAGGCATCTTCGACCACATAAGTAGGAAGTCACCGAAAACTTCATTTCATCGGCACATAAAATAGGTGATCATGCATTGGATATGAATATCACGAATTTGACACATCATGTTCAAGATTTTAATCAATTACAATCAAGGCAATTTCATGTTCCAAAATAAAGAGTTTTAATCCATAATATCAAATGGGTATAAATTTTTAAATCTTACCAAAAATAAGTCGAAAGATAATAAAACTCGTCAAAAACTATGTTTGAGGGTCGGTTCTACTCTTTTAGTTTTCGATGAGAACCGATTATTCAGTTAGTTAAAAAATGAGAGTAGTTGCCCATTGAAACAACGAAGAGGTTTGTTGTGAAATGATTGAAATACCTTGGCCAAATTAGGAAAATTAGTGTCGGTGTGTGTGGTGCACGCATTTGACAAGATTACCACAATGCCATATAAGACCAAGCAGACACTACCGATAGCCACGGTCATCGTTCAACCACCTTCGGGCACGTGGCTGGTTGGGGAAGGATCATCCGGACCTCTTCTATCGATTAGTGCGGGCGACACCACTCACAATTACTAGAGGAGGGAGATCGACATTAGTCGCCGGTCGCCATTTCTTTCTTCTTCCCCGATCACTATTCCAGCCAACGAGGAGTGAGAAGGACACCGACTTAGAAGACCACAAAAAGTGTTTATACAATGGTTATAAGGTTCATTTTGGTTGGAGATGAAAGATTTGGCCGGATCTTCAAAAACGAGTCAAGAAAGGTGTTTGCCTCTATTTGGTGGTTTTTTTATTACGTTAAGCTATGACTTTAGGGGGGCACTCGCTTTTAAGAGTGTGAGGAGTGTTTCTTAGGTGATGACAAACATCGATTTTATCAAAATTAATAGATAAATGTAGGTTCCAAAACGAGTCCGGTGGCTTGCCTTTTTCTTATTTTCTTGCCAACTCTAGCATATTCCTCCTTTTTATCTAGTCGAGAAACATTGATATGAGGTTGGGTTACCAATTGGTGGTGGTTAATGTAAGTGATATCAATTGGAGGGTGGTTGATTTAGGAGATGAAGGATTGTTGGCTCTAGTAAGTCAACTTGTGGGTGGATGGATCCTTAAGGCCTTGTTTTACGGTTCTTAGGGTTTTTTAGAATTTTGGACAAACACTAATTTTGATCCTTGATTTCTTTCAATTTTTAATTTCAATGCTCATTTGTTTGGTTTTTTCTTAATAATACCATTCCCTTCTTTGAATTAAAATATAATATTTCGAATCCATTATTAAATGAATTAAAAATATATTAAGATTGTACGAACACTATTCTATGGACATAGGATAGCGGTTATGAGATGCTAGAATATTTGATGCACTTAGGATAATTTCCTATGCTCGAGTGAATATTTTATTTGTTTTTCGATCCATGAATAGTGATTTTTTATACAAAACAATTATTTTGAACATTTTAAATGTGCTTGAAAAATGTTCCGTTTGCATCAAATAATTGTTAAAGGGGTGATAAATTATTCAATGCCATTAGATGAATTTTTTGATGTTTAGTGAATATTTTTGATGCACGAATAGTGCTTTTCATGTAAATTAATTATTTTGAGTATTTTAAATTTATTTGAAAATTATTCAATGGGTATAGAAAAATCATTAAGGAGGTGTAGGAATATTTCATCAACTTAGGTAAATTTTTCTATGCATAGAGAATATTTTCTCGAAGAAATAAGTGTATTTTACACAAGATAATTAATTTGAGGGCTTAAATAAGTGTATAAAATTTATGCGAATGATGAACAGAATCTTATAGGAGGTGTTTGAATTTATTATGAAAAGAAATTAAATTTTCAAAAGGTGTGGAATACATTTTATAGAAGTAGGGACCTAATTGCATAGAATTAGGGACCTAATTACATAAAATTAAAGTTTTAAACTTTCAAATTAAATTAGAAATGAATTTTAGCAAGTGAAAAGTTGTTAGAAAAACCTTAAAGGAAGGACTTAAAGGAATCAATTGAATAATTGAAGGACTCGAGGAAGAGTAATTGTACGAAAGTTTACTAAATTAAGGAACTAAAATTAAATAAATTTGGAAGAAATCCCCCCTCCCCCTTGCTGCCACTCTCCCTCAATTCTTATAGTATAATTAATGCCTTGCACATATGGAGGGTTAGGGTTTAAATTAGATAGTTAGATGGAGGGTTAGAAAATAAAGATGGAATGGATGACTAAGATTAAAAACAAATGAAGGGGTTAGATTAAAAGTGAAATCAAGGGCTAGGATTAAACCAAATGAAGGGTAGAGATCAAGTCAAAAATGGAGAAAGTCCACCCAAGCTTACCTATAAATATGAGTGGAAGAGAAATGAGAAAAATGGTTAAAAAATTGAAAAATCTATGGCGAACTCTTGCAAAATTTCTATAGACTTCAACCTAAAATTTCTATAGACTTCAACCTAAAATTTTACCTAAACACTTTTAATCGCCTAAAAACATCCCATTAAGCATAGAATTCAAGTTAGAAAATCAAAAATTCCAAGGAGGAAAATTGAGGTTGGCTGAAAGTTTGAAGGAAAAAGGAGAGGAAGAATTCTCAAAGAAAATCAATCTTTCAAAGGTTTAATTGAAGCTTTAACGTCAATCTTACCTACACCATAAGGATGTGTTAATTGAGGCCAATTATTAATTTGGAACCCTTAATCTATGTTTAATTGAATTACTTTTGGAAATTATGGTTAGAGTTCTTAGTTAAAAAAAACTAGGAAAAATGATTTTGACTTGGAAATTCATGTAATTGAAGTTAGAATATGTCAATTGAGTATGAAAACATGTGTTAGAAACAAGAATTTCTTCGTTTAATTCTTTAAGGACCATTCAGCCCAATTTGGAAATTTTGGGGTTTTTGATCCTTTGGTTTGTTTAATTAATTATTATTTGATTATGTGTTATTTAAGTATGAATAGATGATCTAGCATGAAAAATTCGTAAAAAGTAAAAATTTCACCTAGTTATCCTAAGCCGACATTTGGCCCAATTTAGGAGAAAATTAGGGTTTTAATGCTTTTGATTTGTAATATTTTAATTGATTAATTTAAAATTAGTATAATATAAAAAGATGAATTGGTATGAAAAATTTCATTAAAATTGAAAAATCAACTTAGATTACCTTAGGTGAAGTTTCGACCCATTAGGCCTAAAATTAGGGCTTTGAATGCTATTAGTTTATAAATGCCTAATTGGTTAAATTCATGATATCAAAGTGCATTTGAATTAATTAGCATGAGAAATTGGCATTGAAATTGAAAATTTTACCTAGTTTGGATTAAGGATATATTCGACCAACCTTGAAGAAAATTAGGGTTTATGGCTTGATTTATGTATCATGGTTGTAACGTGGTTTACTTGCTGCCATTGATATGTATTATGAGATTTCTATATTGTGAAAGTGGTGAATTAGGTAATTGAATGTGTAATGCCTTATGTGTATAATGTTGCCAATGTGAGGATTATGTTATGTTCATGTTCATGATTCCTTTGTATTGAATGATTTGAAATGGCATTGCAAGGTAATGTGTTATAATGCATTTATAATGTTGAGACATGCATTGTGATGATAAAAATACACACCATTCATGGCATGCACTACATGAATTCATGATACTTATGCATTTATGTTAAAATGCATATGCAAGCCAAACTCATGGAAAGGTTTAAAGTCATGAAAAAGGATTTTCTTTCAAGAATTTTCCAATAGCAATTGAAAATATTTCATGGTCATAAGATTTTCATGACTTTCATAGTTTTATGGAAAGGGTTTCACGGGTTTTCCATGACTTTTCATGTTTCATAGTTCGGGGTCGAGTGGGTGCGGATGTGCACTTTCGGAGACTATAGATTGGTTTGGTTTTCCAAACAAATCATGAAAACCATGAAGTCAAAAGACAAGACATGTCTAAAGACAGAAAAAGACTTTTTAGAATGATCATGATGAAGATTTTATGACATGGAAAAGGATTTTTCAAAGAACATACAAATAATTTATCATATGTATTCCATTTACTTGCACGTTATGCATGGATTAACTTACCGAGAAATTGCTCACCAAGTTCCTATGGTATAGGTACTATAGGTAAAGGTGGCAATGTTCACGTTTGAGCTAACTATCGAGGAATCGGCTTGCCATGTGTATCTTGAGTGCAATTGCAAGGTGGACCATCTTCGGACAATAGTTATATCGTTGCTCGATATTTTGGTTTACATACTAGGTATGGCATCATTCTTTTACATGATAGTTAAAGCCATGAACAAATAAGTAAATAATTAGTTAGAAAAAGAAATGGATGTAATTAAATAATAAGTCATTTTTATAGTATGTGGCATAAAACTAGTATATGTAAAATATAAGGTAGTTTGTATGGTAGTTGAAACTTGGACATATTAGTAAAAATATGATATTATAGTAGTGAGAAGTATTATATTCCCTTAATCGTTTATTTACAAGTTAATGTTAATATTAAAATGAGACCACTAAAATAATAAGGAAATAACAATAACAAATGGCAACTAATTGGAATAAAAGAAATTAAATATCGAATAATGGGTGATAATTAAATAAATTCATACAAACTAATAGAAAAGGAATTTGAGAAAACCGAGCGACATAGATCTAGTCCATTTAGTCCAACAATTTAAATAAAATGCTAAAGCGTAAAAACTTCATAGTGTATTTTGGATTGAAATTTAGGACATGGCCATCAATGTTAGGCTTACATAGCTAATTCCATACCTAGTAATACAATAGGAAAGACACAATACCTTATTGGCTTACATTCCTTACACTTCGAATGTAAGTAATTGACAATAATATTCTCGACCTATTAGGTCCTAGGTTGGGAGTGCTACGGATATGGTATCAAAGGGTGGTTTATTGAGGAATTAAAGAAGGTGTATACAAAATGCATGGGAGGTGACCTTTGGTAATCGGTAAGTATGTTTGATGATTGATTGTTATGATTGCTCAATGCATGTATGTGATGAATATGAATGGCATGATAATTTATTGTGTGAAATTATTGTGCTTAATATTATGTGCTTGGAATGTTTTAAGTGAATACGTTATGAATGACAATTATAAATGATATGAGTGGATTGAATGACATAATTTACGTTATTTGTGTGCATAAATTAAAAGAGATGGAAAGGATGCTATCAAAAAAGGTTGTTAATAATAATGTTAGTAACAACGGGGTGTAAATTGAGCGTCTACAAAGTGAGAAGGAGTTAGTAGAGCTACTTAGAAGGTACCCGGAGATGATGGAACTATAGTAAGAAGACATAAGAAACATTTATAAAGGATTTTGGAAATGAGTCGACATGGATTGGTTGAAACGTAGCCACCACAATGAGCCAAAATAATAGAACATTTTCAAATGTTTAATCTAAAGGAATTCAAGGGTGGCTCGAATCCCAATGTTACAAAGGAGTGGATTGAGTCCGTAGAGGTTATTTTTAAGCATTTGGCTATTATGGATGTTGATCTTATAGTATGTGTGACTTTTATGTTAGTCGATGATACTCGAAACTAGCTAGAGATAGTGAAAGCATCCCTTGATGTGACGGCACTTATATGGAATCCATTTAAGAGTTATTTAATGAGAAATATTTCTTGGATACCATAAGGTCTCGAAAGATTCAAGAGCTCCTTAAGCCGGTACAAAAAGATATGATGGTGATGGAATATGTCCGTAAATTCAAACATGGTTGTCGCTACGCCACCTTTATTGCTGAAAAATGATGACGGAAAAATGGGCATTTTCTTCATGGGCTCAAGGTTGAAATTAGGAGTATTTTTTTGATGTCGGCATATACATACAAGGATATGGTGAAAAAGGCATTTGGCATTGAAATAGATCAAAAGGCGTGAACACGAGGATCACCTCCCGGTACAAGTAAAGGGAGGAACTCTTTAAGTAGGTTTGGAGGACAAATATGTGAAAGGATAATGGGAAAGGAAAGGCGTCGGTAAGGCCACAATGGATAGAAGAATGAGATACATTGAATTATCCTAAATGTCGTCATCCACACATGAGAGATTGTTTGATGGGCATGAATGTATGTTATTTCTATCGAGAAACGGGACATTTTGCTAATAATTATCCAAAAAAGGAGATTGATCGAAGGATGAAGAGTTCTTGAGCAAGTATATATAATAATGTAGGAGTAGGCAAACAAGAAGGATGATAATATTATATGCGGTAATGTCTTAATCTCTAATCTTACTGCATATGCATTGATAGATTTAGGTGTCATGCATTCATTTATTGCATGACCATTATTGAGATGATTAGGCATGACATTTGAAGTATTAGACATTGTTTACAAAGGGATGCTACCATCTAGAGAGTCACTCAAATTGAACACCATAATAAAGGAATGTGAACTAAAGAGTGGAGATCATAATTTACATGTTGATCTCATAGTCTTAAGTATTCAAGATTTAAATATTATCCTAGGCATGGATTACCTATCCAAAAATGAAGCCTTGATTGATTGTTTAAAATGAAGCCTTGATTGATTGTTTAGTTAAGAAAGTAATATTTGACCTATCGAGTGAGCGACCTTTTGAGTTCCAAGTTAGAACCGGGGTGAGACCCGTAACCCTAGTTTCAACCATGATAGCTTAAAAAATAATGAAAGGTGGATGCATAGGCTACCTATTAAATATGATTGATACTAAAAAAGAGGAGAGCCTAAAATTAAAAGATATTGAGGTGTTTAAATAATTCTCGAATGTTTTTTTTTAAAAAAAAAGTTTATCAAGATTACCTCGAGGAGAGAGATTGATTTTAAGATCGAATTGGAACCGAGAATAACGCCTATATTTAAGGCAACATACTAAATGGCCTCAGCAAAATTATAAAAACTTAAGATGGAGATACAAGAACTACTAGATAAAGGCTACATTCAACGTAGTCTGTTCACCATGGGGAGCATCGGTATTGTTTGTGAAGAAAAAAGATGAATCGTCGTGATTGTGTATAGACTATCGAGATCCGAATTGAGTGACCATTAAGAATAAGTATCCACTCTCATGGATTGATGATTTGTTTGATTAACTAAGAGGGAGCTCGATATTCTCCAAAAATCAATCTCTAGTTAGGATATCACCAACTAAGGATTAAAGAGCGAGGATGTGAAGAAAATGGCTTTTAGAACTTGATACGGTAATTACAAGTTTTTGTTGACGTCATTTGGGTTAACCAACATGTCAATAATGTTTATGGATTTGATGAATCAAGTGTTCTATGAATATTTTGATAATTTTATCATTATGTTCATTAATGATATCCTAATGTACTCAAGATGTCATGAAGAGCATGCGGATCGAGTTGAGGAAAAAGTCTGTAAATATTATGAGAGCATAAATTGCATGTTAAGCTCAAAAAATTATGCATTTTGGCTCGAGCAAGTACCATTCCTTGGGTATGTGGTATCCAAGGTTGGGATCATGGTAGATCCCGGTAAAGTATAGGTTATGCAAGAATGGAAACGATCAAGAACATTTTCAAAGTGAGGAGTTTTCTCGAAATGGTAGGTTATTATCGAAAATTTATGGAAGGGTTTCAAAAATAGCCATGCATCTCACTCGACCGACAAAGAAGAATACTAAATTTGAGTAGGATGACTAGTGTGAATGAAGTTTTCCAAGAGCTAAGGTTCGGACTAATTACGACCTTGATATTAGTTCTTTCAAGGACGATGAAGTTTTCATAGTCTATACAAATACCTTTCGAATTGGATTAGGGGCAATCCTAATACAAGATGATTAGAGTGATTACTTAAGCATTTTCACAATTAAAAGACTACAAGAAGAATTACCCTACCATGAATTAAACTTGGTTATAGTTATCTTTGCTTTAAAGATTTGGAGGCATTATTTATATGGTGTTCGATGTAATATCTACATCAATCACAAGAACCTCAATTATATCTTTACATAGAAAGAATTAAATATAAGACAAATAAGATAGCTTAAAGTGCTTAACGATCATGATATTGTTTTCCACTACCATCCCGAGTAAAGCGAATATCATAGCCAAAACTTTGAATAGAAATTCGATGATAGCTTTACAAGTACAAATTACACTAGACGTGGAGAAGCTGTAATTGCGAGATAATACCCAGCAAGAGTAAAGGGAATCTATTGGGTCTAGTGACACTATAATCAAATACCAAGCAAGGAATTAAAGAGTGGCAATTGCATGATCTAAAGCTACTTAAGTTTAATAGAAATTAATTGAAGGAAAAACAATGGATTTTTCCTTAGATGACGAAGATATTTGGCATTACCAAAGTAAATTATGTGTTGTTAATGTAAGGGATCTTCGGGAAGAAATTTTGAATAAAGCTCATCCCATGCCTTACATGATGCACCTTGGTTGTACAAAAATGTATCGAGATCTCAAGAAGATCTATTGGTGGAAGGGAATGAAACACGATATTATGAACTATATAGCAATGTGTTTGACATGCCAACAAGTTAAGGAGATCATAAGGCCGCATGAAATCCTAATTTAGAGTAAATGGTATATGGGTTATTATGGATCGATTAACCAAATTGGCTCACTTCCTAGCAATCAAGTCTACATATTTCATGTAACAATATGCAAAGTTGTATTTAAAAGAGATCATAAGGTTGCATGAAATCCTAATTTCGATCATGTCGGATAGATAATCATGACTCACATCACGATTTTGAAAATGTTTTTACGAAGTAATGAAAACTAAATTGAGTTTTAGCATTGCCTTTCACCATTAAACTGTTAGATAGATCGAGAAGGTGAACAAAATATTAAAAGATATGGTATGTAAGTGCATGTTGGATTGGTCAATAAGTTAGGAAAGATACTTATCGTTAGCCAAATTTTCTTATAATAATAGTTATCAAGTAAGTATTGGCATGGCACCATAGGAAGCTTTATACGAAAGGAAATGCCGATCACTAGTACATCGAGCTAATGGACGTGAATGAAAGTTATTAGGGCCGGAATTCATCGATAAACGACCAACATTGTATAGCAAATTAGGAAAATGATCAAAACAACCTAAAGTAGATAGAAAAGTTATACGAATGTGAGAAGAAAAGAATTGAAATTCCAAGTCGACAACCAATTATTATTGAAAATGGTTCCCACAAAAGGTGCGATGAGGTTCGAAAGAAAAGGAAAGTTAATTCTAAGATATATTAGACTATATGAAATACTAGAGAGAATCAATGACCGAGCTTACAAATTAGCATTGCTCGCTTCTCTCTCTTTAATTCATAATGTATTTCACGTATGCATGCTTTGAAAGTATGCTAACGATCTAAGACATGTATTGAGTAATGAGCCACTAGACCTTCGAAGCCGACATGAGCTACAAGGAAGGGCCGAGTGCAAGTGTTAGATCGAGAGGTTAATAAATTATGAAATAAAGAAGTCTCTTTAGGAAAGTATTATGGAGAAATCATGAAGTTGAGGAAGCAACTTGGGAAAGAGAGGCGGAGATTCAAGCTCGATATCTCAAGTTGTTTAACCAAAAATTTTGATGATGAAATCTTTTGAGTGGAGGGTGTAATATCTTGAATTCGTTATTAAATGAATTAAAAATATATTATGTATGAAAACTATTATGTGGGCATAGGATAGTGGCCATGAGAATGCTAGAATATTCGAGTGTGCTTAAGATAATTTTTTTGTCTTTGAGTGAATATTTTATCTATTTTTCGATGCATCAATAATAGCTTTTATGCAAAATAATTGTTTTGAATATTTTAAATATGCATTGTAACCCTCGTAAAATCCGTAATCATATAAGTGTACGTATATATATATATATCGGTTACGTACGTGAAAATCTGTAACCGAGTCAACATATGTACTTGGAATATGTGGTATGTACGTATTTATTGAGAGTAACGGGTGTACGTCAATATTCATATAAAAAAAAACATTGGGTAAATTAGTTAGAAAATTTCTTTTATATGGAATAAGTATAAATTAGAAAAAAAAAGAAAAGAGAAAGTGCTAATTGTCGAAATTTCGGGAGGAATTCGAAAATGTAGTTAATTTAATTACCCTCATTTAATCACATTTTAGCCCCTACTTTCTACAAATTTCCATTGACCATCACCTCTTCCTCCTTGAAATTTAAACTCATCTTTTCATTAATTTCAGCCACATTTACCTTGCATTTCACCATAAGCTCTTGACACTTGTAATGAACATTAAATGGATGAGATTAGGTGAGATATTTAAGTAAAAAAATGGGATAAAGATGCATTTTTGGTGCATCCCGTAGCTTCCTTAAAGCCAAGAAAGAAAGAGTGAAAGAGAGGGGAGAAAGAGAAAAAAAGGGAATGAAGAGAAGGGGAAAAGAAAGGAAAAAGAAAGGGAAACTAAAAGGAAGCAAAAGAGATTTTAGGAAAGTTAATCCAATGTAAGTAGGTTTCATTTTTTTTCTTGCTTTGTTTATGCTTTCCATGTTTATTTTATGAGTTATTTAATTCATGTGAAATGTGATTATAGTATTTGTGATGATTTTAAACACTTGATGTTTGATGATGGATGGTTAAGCATGTGTGATGAGAAATATGCTTTAAGAGAAGATTTTCGGATTTTAGAGGTGAAAAAACCCAAAATTTGTGTGATTTATTTCGAGATCTTAGAGTGATTTTTAGGAAAAATACAAAGAATGAACGTTGTTTATATATGTATCTACTATGTCTCTTTAAAAGTTCATGACTTTTAGAGATATATATATATGGAGTTATGACTGAATTGGTATGGATCGTTCGAATGGATCATCTACTAGAAAAATATTTCATTCCGAACGTTGTGTGAATTATTTCGGAATTATAGAGTGGTTTTTGGGCAGAGCGCAAAGAAGGAAAGTTGTTCATCTATGTGTCTACTATATGTATATAAAATGTCGTGATTTTTAGATCTGTATGTAAGGATTTATGACTGATTTGGTACGGATCGTTGAATGGACCAGCTACTGGAAAAGATTATTTAGTTCCGTAACTTGTGTGATTTATTTAAGGATTTTAGATTGCTTTTTGGAGGAAACTTAAAGAATGAAAGTTGTTGATCTATATGTCTAATATCTCCCCTTAGCATTTCGTGAGTTTTAGTTATATATTTAAGGAGTTATGGCTGGTTTGGTATAGGTTATTTAGGTGTGCCACTGCTGGAAAATTTTTAACCTAAAATAAATGGGCTTGGATTAATGTTAATGGGCTTGGACTTGAATTAAAATGAGATGGGCTTGGATTTAAAAATAAAGTGGACTTAGATTAAAGCAAATGGACTTGGGCTTGGATTAAAATAAATGGGCTTGGATTAATGTTAATGGGCTTGAACTTGAGTTAAAATGAGATGGGCTTGGATTTAAAAATAAAGTGGACTTAGATTAAAACAAATGGACTTGGGCTTAGATTAAAATAAATGGGCTTGGACTAATGTTAATGGGCTTGGACTTGAGTTAAAATGAGATGGGCTTGGATTTAAAAATAAAGTGGACTTAGATTAAAACAAATGGACTTGGGCTTGGATTCAAATAAATGGGCTTGGATTTAAAAATAAAGTGGACTTAGATTAAAACAAATGGACTTGGTCTTGGATTAATGTTAATGGGCTTGGACTTAAATAAAATAAACTTGGTATTGGGCTTGGATTAAAATCAAAAGGCTTGATTTTAAAGTAGATGGGCTTAGACTAACGAAAATGGGCTTAGGCTAAAATAAGTGGACTTAGATAGAAATAAAAAGGATTTTAAAATTCTAAAGAAATTTTATTCTTTCAGAGAGGAATTACAAAAAAAAAAAGAATTGGACCTTCTTTAATTATTAATGAAACTAATAAACAATATTAATGAGCGGAGGTTGTGTTCCCGCTATGAGTACCACGATTGGTATGTGAGCGCCGAGTGAATTCCGAGTGATGGTTAGACCGTGAGTATGGCTTGAGAAAGAAGAGCTAGTACCCGAGTTTGGTTGAATGTGATTAAACATATCATCACGTGCATCATGTGCATTAGGGATGGAAATAAATTAAGAAAAATCATTGAGTCTTGAATTGATATGGTTTGGTAACCGAATTGAGTGGATTGGGTAATTGCAAGGAATCCATGGTGCGAGCTCTATTTACTAATACCGTTAAGCGAGGGATAATTCCTCTAACCGTGTGCTACAACGAGGGATAATTCTGTTGCGAGCGGTAGGTGATATTGAGATCACCGAGCGAAAGTAATAGAGTAGTAGGTGATAACACGATCACCGAGAGATTGGGCGCACGGACTTGCATGTACCTAGGGTACCCGGATTAAAATGGATAAAAATATGAAAAACACAATAGCATTGCATATCACGTGCATCACCCTACTTACCGAGCTTTGGCTCATTCTATTATTGTATTTGTGTGTTGTTCGAGCAAGGGCAAAGTTAAGCCGATCGAGGATGCTACCGATTCTCGTTAAAAGAGGCTCATGTGTCACTCATAAAAATAAGAAAATCTTTTGTGTCATTAAAAAGGGATACGAGCCTAAGACGTAAATTTTTGGGCATTTTGAATATGTTATAAATTATAGAACTATCCGTAATAATATTATATATTATATCATACGTTTCCTATGGTTTAGTTTCGTTGTGTATGATGGAGGAAGTAGGGGACTTAGTCTCAACGAGTGTGTCGCACCGGTCACGCTTGTTAGGTAATACGTAAGGGAGCCGGGGCATCACATGCATGAAAAAAAATTTGTATGAAATATTTACTAAAGGGTGCTAGATTATTTGGTACCATTGGATGAATTTTCCGACGTTTAGTGAATATTTTTGGTGTATGAATACTTGCTTTTTCATATAAATTAATTATTTTGAGTATTTTAAATGTGTTTGAAAATTATCCAATGGGTATAGAAAAATCATTAAGGAGGTGTAAGAATATTTCATGAACTTAGTTGAATTTTTTTGTGTACAAGGAATATTTTACGTAGAAATAAGTTTATTTTTATACAAGATAATTAATTTGTGGGCTTAAATAAGTGTATAAAAATTATGTGAATAATAAATAAATCCTTATAGGAGATGTTTGAATTTATTATGAAAAGAAACTACTTTTTGAAAAAGTGTGGAATAAATTTTATAGAAGTAGGGACCTAATTGTATAGAATAGGGACCTAATTGCATAAAATGAAAAGTTTAAACTTTCAAATTAAATTAGGAATGAACTTTAGAAAGTGAAAAGTTGTTAGGAAAACTTTAAAGGAAGGGCCTAAAAGAATCAATTGAATAATTGAAGGACTTATGGAAGAGTAATTGTAGGAAAGTTTACTAAATTGAAGGACTAAAATTAAATAGCTTTAGGAGAAATTTTCTCGTCCTTTTTTTCCATCACTCTCCCTCGATTATTAGGATGTAATTAATGCCTTGCACAAATGGAGGGTTAGGGTTTAAATTAGATAGTTAGATGGAGGGTTAGAAACTAAAGATGGAATGGATGGCTAAGATTAAAAACAAATGAAGGGTTTAGATTAAAGTGAAATCAAGGGCTAGGATCAAACCAAATGAAGGGTGGATATCAAGTCAAACATAGAGAAAGTCCACCTAAGCTTACCTATAAATATGGGTGGAAGAAAAATGGGAAAAATGATTGGAAAATTGGAAAATCTAGAGAAAAATCTTGCAAACTTTCTATAGAACTCCACCTAAAATTTTACCTAAACACTTTTACGCACCCAAAAACATGCTATTAAGCATAGAATTCAAGTTAGAAAATAAAAAATTATGAGGAGGAAAACTTAAGGTGTTGGTAAAAAATTTGAAGGAAAAAAGGAAGGAAGAATTCTCAAAGAAAATCAATCTTTCAAAGGTTTAATTGGAACTTTAGAGATAAGTAAATCTTACTTACACCACAAGGATGTGTTAACCGATGCCAATTGTTGATTTGAAACCCTTAATTTATGTTTAATTATATTCATTTTATAAAGTAGGGTTAGGGTTTTTAGTTAGAAAAAATTAGAAAATTTGATTTTGAATTGAAAATTTATGCAATTGAAGTTAGAATATGCCAATTGAGACTCGAAAATATGTGTTAGAAACAAGAATTTCTTAGCTTAATTCTTTGAGGACCATTTGGCCCAATTTGAAACACTTAGGGCTTTTAATCCTTTGGTTTGTTTGATGAATTATTGTTTATTTTTTTATTAAGTATGAATAGATGATTTAGAATGAAAAATTATATAAAAATTATGAATTTCACCTAGTTACCCTAAGCCCGCATTCGGCTTAATTTAGGAGAAAATTAGGGTTTTAATACTTTTAATTTCTAATGGTTTAATTGATTAATTTCAAGTTAGTATATTATAAAAAGATGAATTGGTATGAAAAATTTCATTGGAATTGAAAAATCATCTTAGTTTACCTTAGGTGAAGTTTCGGCTCATTAGGCCTAAAATTAGAGTTTTGAATGTTATTAGTTTATGAATGCCTCTAATAGAAGAGATAAACTTAAAAAAGATTAAACCTATAGCCTAATTATGAATATCTAGTGAAATCATCATACTGTTGCTACTCGACATTTATGAGACTTCTAAAATTTTGGCTAAGAAAAAAGAATTAAGAAGGTTTTAAAGTAATCACCTAGTATTGAAGGAAACTAGAAATCATAATAGAGGCACTAGATAGAGATTTCGAGTAATGAATTGGTTATATTTATATGAAGTTAATAACACCCAAAAACATTATTTTTAAAGAAAGATACCATATTTAATCTAATCTTAAATGTATCTCTAAAAAGTTATATTTGCTAAATTATTTTTAAATCTATTTCTAATTTTATTTGTCTAAATTCAAAGAAAAAATTTTATTTCTTTTTTTAATCATGGAATCACATTAAATTGACATTGAACTTGAAAATTAAGATTCTCATCAATTTAGCATCGAATCTAATGATGTCCGGACACAATTGGTATGTTAAAAAATGACTTAATTAGCAAAAGGCATTTAATTTGGATGCAGATGACAAAATGTCTCTAAGATTCTTTTTTTTTTAATTGTGAAATCATATTAAATTGACTTCGCATTCCTAAATTAAGAATCTCGTTAATTTAACATCGGATCCATTTTAATTCGACGTGAAACAATCTAATAATCTAAGGTTTTTATACGGAATGTCGAATAAAACTCGATCGGCCTAACTCTTTATTTTTTAGGCAAAACTACCTAAAACAAGCATTCATATATCAATGCATATTCAATTAAATTAGACATCAAGCATTTCAAGCATTAACAACATAAACAATTTAATCACTATTGATTTGCTACACACTATGAACAAAACTAATCCTAGATAATCCATGAAATAAAACTCAAATTCATCCATCTAACTCTATTACAAAGTATTGAACCAACCTTATTTCACCTCAATATCCTAGGGGTCTCTCGATCGCTCAAATTTGATGCACAATGGCACATCTCAATGAACTTGAATCCAATCATATCACAATTTACATATTTCATTTGAACATGCTCAAAAAATATAAATTACAATATTAATAAAAAATATATATCCTAAATAGTCCTAAAATGACTAGATTACCCTTGTTGCATCGAAATACCAATTTTACCCTTAGAGTAGTAAAATTACCAAACTCCCTTTTCACATATAGTTGTTCTAGCTTTCGCCCTTCAATCGGCATGTGGATAGTCTCAATTTTTGTTTATGAAGACTCGTGATATGGAAGGTTAAAAATGATAGTGGCAATATGGCTATTAGAAGCCAGTGCGTTGGAGAGTGGCCTACTTGTAAGTTTTGGCGTGGTCGGCCACAACCGGAAGTGGATTAGCAAGAAGGGGTTGGTTGATGTTTTCGTGGATGGTAGTGAGGGTTTTGGCTATTGGTGGCTAGCGAGTAGTAGTGGCCAGAAGAGATTGAAGGGTCGAGGGTTTTTGTGGTTGTGACAATTTCGACTACTAGTGGCTACAACGACATTGGTGTTGGTTATTCTAACAATAAAGGGTGCTAGCAATGATGGTTGTTGGCTAGGAGATGGGTTATGGTTGTTTTTCTTTCATGGTAGTGGGTTTAAAGGCTTGGTTAGTGGTCCTTTATTAGAGTAGGTAACAATAGTAATGATTGCGGTGGCAAAGCCGTAGCTGGGTTTCGATTGTGAGAGGAGAAGAAAAATTAGGCCTAAAGTATATGACTATAGGAAAAGGAAATTGAAGTAATGGTTGAGGGGTTGCGGAAATGGTTTCAACAACTAGGTTCTTTTTTTATGGCTATCAACTAGTGTCGGTTGGCTAAGAGGAGATGACGGGAGAGGTTGTTGGCAATAGAGGATCTATGGTTATGAAATGGGGAATGGCCGACATTTATGGTAGTAAGAGAGATGGGCTATAAGGTCCGACGGTGGTAGAAGAGAAAAGCGTTTTTTCTCTCTCTCTTAAATTATTATTATTATTATTATTATTTTGTTAGGGCCGACCTCCCTTTATTCATGCGGAGAAAAAAGGGGTGGAACCTTAACAAATTTTATTGATATGAGAAACAAAGTGGGTTTAATACACCTTATGCCTCTATACTTTAATGAAATTATCGTTACAACCCTTGTACCCGGATATAGTTTATAACCGATTTTATATTATTGGAAGTTGATGTAAACTAACTTCTCCATTATATTTTTTTGTACGTTTGACTAACTTCGTTAGTTAACCTTTGAATGACCAATATAATATCGACATCTATCAATTTGAGAGTTAAAACGTAATTTTATTTTTCTTAACTTTGTTTAAGTTAATATTATTTAAAATAATTTAAAAATAAAAAAGATAAAAAAAAATTCAACTAATCGCGGTTTGCTAACACGAGTACAATATATAATTGCAATTGGACATAACTACTATATTTCTTTAGCAAACCTACATTCTCAAATTGATTAACCCTAAATTTTCTTCTTTTGCTACGGATACTATGGTTGGTGCAACCTTGTCAACGTTGTATAACTACTATGATTGTTCATTGAAGCCATCAACTGCGCTTGCTTGGTTAATTTCTAAAACTACTTGTAGAGAATCTTGCTTAACTCACAAAGATTTTGACTTATTTTATTCTCTAAATCGCCACCAAAATTAGCTCGTAAAAGTTCATTTTGTTTCAAGACTTGTTGGCATATTGAGAAACTCATCATAAAAGTCTCTATCTAACATGCTTGAAAAATATGAACTTGGTGCATATTGATACCTTGCCAACAAGAATTCATTGGTTTCTAATGAATTTGTTGGTGTTGGTTATAACCATGAAGGAAATGATGTTGGTATTGAAGATTTGACTTCATTTAGTCCTTTGTTTCTTAACCAAGATTTCCAAGAAGAAATACGACTCACTTGTTTTTTCAAAACCTTTTTTTTTCTTCCAAATCGATTAAAGACAAAGATTAACAAATTAAGAAGCTTTACAAAAGTAACAACAGTACGTAACCAACTTATAATATTTAGAAAAAACACGATTAATTGAAATTGTGGTTTGCTAATAGAAGTAATAAGCTTCTTTTTTAAAAATTATTTTAAATGATCTTAACTTAAAAAAAAAGTAAAAAAAAATTGTTTTCACTCTTAAAATGGCAAGTGTCGATATTGTATTGGTCATTCGTAGGTAAACTAACGAAGTTAGTCAAGCTAACAAAAAAAACATAATGAAGGGGTTATTTTACACCAATTTCTAATATGATAAGGTCTTTATGATGATAATTTTGTTAAAATACGAAGGCACAAGGTGTATTAAATAGAAAAAAGAATTAACAAAGGGATAGACTAAGGGGGGACAAGGAAGCCAAATCCCTAGACCAAAATAAAAACAAACACATCGGGGCCTAAAGTTATAAAACTCAATCTATCATGCCTACAAGAAATTTTAACATTCAAAGGATGATAAAAATAACTAAAATAATTACAAGAATTTTGATAAATATAACCTTGAGCTACTAACTTATCTACCATCATATTCTGCTCTCGCCAAATATGATATGATGTAATATAGAATTAAGGATTTGCACTATCAAAAATAATAAGCATACTGTCTGGAGTATTATAAATCCCTATGATGGAATTAAGCACAAAAAGAGATTTAGACTCTATCATAATTTTAGTAATTGAAAGCTCATGACATGATAATAAGCCATGACTCAAACCTAGAAGCTCAACTTTTGTATTAGTGTATTCCCCATATTAATTAGACAAACCCACAATAAATTGAGAGCAATGATTTTAGATTACTCGTCCATTTGTACATCTTTCATATAAAGCTGAACCATCCATGTTATGTTCATACATACAATGAGGAGGAAAAGTCCACCGTAACCATGTCCCTTTAATTCGATTAACTAGAATAATTGACAAATGTAGATCCTGAAGTTTTTACAACGATGATGTACTAGACAATTTTTCAAGTTCAAAAATTGTACACATATCAGCTAAATGTCTATGTACCTGTCTAATAACTAAGTTAGCAGACGTAGGAATCTCCTCATATCTTACCTTATACATATGTTTCTATAATTCCCATAGTGTAAAAAAAAAAAAAAGAATAACAACTTGACACATACCAGCTTGAGTTAGTGTAGAACCCATCCATGTGTGCATTAAATCCTAAGTAGAAATATATGTATTCTTTTTCCAAAAGATGTTGAGAAGCTAGCCCATACGGTAGAAGTAGCCTCAAACTGATGGAAAAGCTGATCAAGGGATTCCTCTTTAGGAAGACTACAATAATGACGTATGGACACTAAATGGATTGTGAGCTCCCTTATCCAGGAGTCCATTAAAAGAGCCTCATGTATCCATTTCCAAAAAAAAAACATCCAACTCTGGGGGAATCAACTTCTCCACACCTGATTTGCCCAACTATAACGAGGGTGGTGCCGATGACAAAAATCCTAGTAAGCCTTAGTCTGAAAACACCTTAATTTTGTTAAAGTGAAAACCAACCTATCATTTGTATGATCATTAACTTGTATAGTTCTTACCTGATCATGATATTGGTCGGGGATGTATTCCAAGAAATCATCCAAAGCCTTCTTGACTGAAAGGTTTGGATCTAGAGGCAATGGTGGGAATAAAAAGATGCCACACAAATTAGTGCTCCAAAAGGAAATAAAACGTCTTCCCACTACCCAAGAACTACAATCCTTTAAAGACAAAATATTTGAAGATGAAGAATAGACATGCAAATTTCATCCATACGTAGCTTTCATAAAAAGAGCCCATAAGCTGTTCTTCTAGAGATAAGATCATGTTAGTTTTGCTTGGAGAGCATTCATAGCCTGTTCTAGCCCACGAATACTAGAACCTCTTTCATAAAAAGGTCGACACACCTTTTCCTAAGAAAATTTGTGGTATCTATTCTCTCCTTGTCCACTCTATAAAAAAAATTTTCATAATTTTCTCAATTCTCTATATCATTAAATTTGGAATCGGGATAGTTGCAAGGGTATGAATTTGGATACTACTCAAAACTAACTTGATAATGGTGATCCGAGCTCCAAAGGAAAGGAATTTTCACTTCCATCCACCAATACAGCTGGATTATTTCCTCTCCATATGTTGAAAATATCTACACCTTAGACGCCCATGAAAGATTAGGACCCCTAAATACCTTATAAGAAACTAAAGATTGTCATATCTTGTTCAATTTCAGATTGAATTAATCCAGCCTCCCGACATCTTTTTAGGAGCAAGGAAAACACTCTTGACTATATTCAACAATTATCCAAAATATTCTTCATAATTAGTAATCACCTTACGAAGATGTAGCAACGATTTTTTTTATCCATTAGTGAAGAGGAGCATGTCATCGGCATAAAACAAATGTGAAATCGACATGCCACCTCTCCCCACCCCATATGATAAAATACTCCCATTCTGAACACCCTGATCTAAATTCATAGATAATACCTGCTGCATTAAGATTAATAGAAGAGGAGATAATGAATCGTCTTGCCTGATCCCCGACTGCACTTGAAATACTTATGGTTGCTCTCTTGAATTCTAATAGTATACCAAATATTGCTAATACACCCATAGACCAGGTCACACCATTGAATACTAAAACCTGTTTCCTTCATAACTCTCAACAAAAAACGACCATTCTACTCTATCATAGGTTTTCGACATATCCTGATTGAAAATAAGGTTATCCCCTCTAACTTTTCGATTCAGATCTGTGACTAGTTCTTGCACTAAGACAATATTTTTTTTTATATTTCTACCTTTCGCAAAACATGCCTACTCTAAAGAGATAAGATCTGGAAGGACATTACTTAACCTATTAGAAAGCACTTCGGAAAAAATTTTACAGCCAAAAGTTGAAAGACTAATAGGCCTTAGATCACTTAAAGTGGTAGGATTGGAAATCTTTAGAATGGAAATCAGATTAGTTTTGGACATACCTTTTGAATATGAACCCTTTTAAAGAAATCTTATATTACCAAGAACACATCCTTCTTGACCATTTCGCAATTACCTTTATAAATTGACCAATAAATTCATCCAAACCTGGGGCACTCATAGGGCTTAAACCTTCCACGGCCTCCCAAATTTCTTCCTCAATAGGCAAAACCGTAAGCTTCAAGTTTTGTCCATCTTAATTTTTTTAAAACTAATCATGAACAGAGAGTCATGAACCACTGGCCTACCTGTGGTAAATAAATACTTTAAGATATCAACGACAACATCCCTTATGATTGCAACATCTTCAGTTAGAGTCTCATCTGCTTGTCGCAACCTGAAAAAGGATTTTCTAGCAAAATCTTAATTCATGCATGAAAAAATATTGCTTTTCTTTCCTCGTCTTGAATCCAGGTAGCACTAGCCTTCTGCTATAAATTCTCAGCCTCTCATCTGGTGAGCTGAGCTAACTATGTAGGAGCAGCTAATAACTCAGTATTGATACTGTCATTCCAGCGTTGTAAAACATCACTATCTAACCTGATGATTTCATCCTAAAGTCTCTTCATATGGCGATAAATGTTACCAAAAACCTCTCAATTCTAGTTCTTTAGCTAGCAACTCAAGTTTTTAAGCTTCTTATGTAATACTACCGAGGGAGGACTGGAAACCAGAGTTGCCCAAACCTTAGTAATTCTTGTCAATTCTAATTCACAAAAGTATCATAATCATTGTGATCTATCCACATATGAAAAAAAAAAAAAAAAAAAAAAAAAAAAAAAAAACAAGTGTTAGTCTATTGAAGATTTAAACCTTAGTAAAAGAGGTGAGTAGTCAGAATGAGAACATGTAAGGTGGTCCACCGTCATAGAAGGGAGATTTGTCATAAACTTACCGTCAATCAAAACGAGTGGTGAACACAGGAACAGATGTACACGAGGGCAAAATAAATATTTACAAATTTATCATAATTTATATAAATTTATATATATTATAAATAACATATTAATATATATTTTAAAATAATCTCAAACTACAATCACTTAAAATAGAGATCTTTGTTATTTTAAGTCACAAAAATCATCTATAAGCGAATTTATATTAAAATTTTCAATAATTTCTTTTTCAATATATATTAACAAATAATAGAAAAGAAAATCATCTTCCATCTTATTACGAAGCTTAGTCTTGACTACGCTCATAGTTGAAAATGACCGTTCGGTGATAGTCGTAAAAATTGAAAGAGTAAGAATAAGCTGTTATCATTCTATACACAAGTGAACAACTTTCAAATTTTCTTATTTTCATCAACCATTGACACAAATTAGATATAGTTGACAATGTTTCAACATTAAAAAAATTTTGTACATGATTAAAATGCTCAAATTACATCCTTAATTGCAGCATTTCATGATCAGCAAAGTCTTATTGTAAAATTTCTACACCAACTTACAAATGTCATCAATTCTAAATGATATGCTCATCTCTCTAGAATTTAAAACCGAACTAAGAATAAGTAGCTCTATCGTATGATCATTGAATCTATTATTCAATTCTTGCAATTAAGAATCTATCATAGCATTAAATATGTCAACTTTTTAATGATGCTCAACTATAATTGCACTAAACATATTCATCAAACTAGAAATAGATTTTTGATGAAAACTCTAACGAGTATCCCCAATCCTTTTATAATATTTCAAACCCATTATTAAATGAATTAAAATATATTAAGGATGTATGAAAACTATTTTGTGAGCATAAGATAGTTGCCATGAGGATGTTAGAATTTTTGGTGCGCTTAGGATAATTTTCCTACACTTTGGGTGAATATTTTATTTGTTTTTCGATGCATGAATAATAATTTTTATACAAAATAAATGTTTTGAGTATTTTAAATATGCATGAAAAATGTTCTATTTGTATAGAATATTTGTTAGAAAGGTGTCAGATTATTCTATACCATTGGAAGAATTTTCTAATGTTTAGTGAATATTTTCGAGTGCATGAATAGTGTTTTTTGTGCAAATTAATTATTTTGAGTATTTTAAATGTGTTTGAAAATTATCCAATGGATATAGAAAAATCATTTAAGAGGTGTATGAATATTTTGTAAACTTAGGTGAATTTTTCTATGTATAGGGAATATTTTATGTGGAAATAAGTGGATTTTTTCACTTATTTAAGCCCTCAAATTAATTATTTTATGTAAAATTATACTAGTTTATGTATAGGTTAATTAAAATTCCAATTGAAGCATTCTTAAAAAAAAAAAAAAAAAAAAAAAAAAAAAAAAAAAGGGATGGTATAGGTGTTCCATGGAAAAAAACAATTGGAGGGGGCCAAGGCCCCTGTAGCATTCTACTTGGGTCCGCCCCTGATCAAAACTCTATCAACCCGCTCCCAAATGCATGAAAAACATGTCTGATTATTACTCTAAGTAAACTTGTTGCCTATAAACCTAGCATCATCTACCCTAATATTCCTATAACAATTAGTGAAATCTTACATCGTTGAAAGATCATAACCCCCAACCTTTTCAGTAACATCAGTTATAACATTAAAATCCCCATCGATAAGCCATGGAGTTTGATTCTAAGCTGATAATCTCCTCAAATCAGTCAACAATTCATGCCTTTCGATCTACCCTAGTATACTTGGCATAAGCAAAATAACACCCAACTTCCGGCCAACTCAACACTTCAACTAAAACTATTATTAGTTGATTGTTGTATTAACACAATGAACCTCTATATCATTTCTCTTGAATAACCATATATGACAAGTAACTGGATTATAGTGCATAAAATGATTGTAATGCAAACTCTTAGCAATATCATAAATTCTTTCCCCAATCACCTTTGGTTCTATAATCACTAGCTAGTAGCATAGAATGATTTTGCCTTTTCAAGAGCTTAATATAATTAATAGTATCCTTGTTACCAACCCCTAATATTCCATATAATGACTGATATAATTAAATATTAGAAGTGGAGTTACCTTGTGCTCTTAAAATTGATCTAGTCTTCAACTTGAAATCTGATTTCTGAAGACCCGATTCCTGAGCTATCTTGGAAAATTATCTGTGTAGTTTTTTTACTCGCTCCATATCCTCTTGTTGTCCCTTAATTGTTCCTGAAGACTACCTTCGTGATTTTGACTTGTAGGTGCTTATATTCTATTTTGGTTTGCCACTATCCAAATTAGAGCTCTTCTAGACTAAAAAGGTATCCCCATATTTTCAAAGCTTCATCCTCAAAATCAGCTAGTACTGTAAAGTAATTAGTCCTCGATTTTATAGTAAGAACATGATCACCGTCCTCCTCAAATTTGTCATCTATAATATCCTATATAGCCACTACAACCCCATTAGCAGGAATATCTGCTAATGAATCTTCTTGGGGCTGATACTTATTAGAAGCCAAATTGAGATTCTTAGTGTTCTCCTTTTAGTCCATTTTATTTTGTCTACCCAAGCTACTCCTACTCTATCCTTTTCTTTCTAGTTATACTGATGTATACTGTCATTATTATTAATCTTTTCAAGTTCACTTGTATTAGTGTGCTAAACTCCATCCGAAATACATTGAGCAGTGGTATCCTTTCTACTGTCTTCTTTTGTGACAGATCCCTTATATGGTCCAGCCCCACTGGTTTGGCCAATCTATTGAAGCCCTTTCTGCTTAGCTTTCTAGCATTACCTATTGTGTTTCTAGTATTTTTTTTTTTCTGGAAGCTAGACTTCTTTGCCATGTTCCCCACTGCTCTTAAATTCATCTCCTTTATTTTTACTTCTCATCTTTTCAATGTTAACTATGAAAATTTGTATACGGTGATTAACTTTTTGATATATCTCTATCGTATGTCCAATTAAGCCACAACCTTCACAATACTCTAAATATCCTTCATATTCTATTATTTACCAGAACCCATGTTCCTTAGAACTACCAATCCATATACTAGATGGAAGTATTTTGCATATGTCCACTTTAATGCACATCTGTGCATACATGGGATGAGTTAACACACATGTTCGATCATCTGCCCCCAAGTAATGGCTAATACATCTCCTATGCTTTTTAAGTATAAAGGTGTAAAGAATGGGAGAGGAAGATGACGAAGTCTTACTTAAACCAATAATATTGGACTCTCTGAAAAAAAAAATCTAAAGTCTATCTAAAGATTTGATACATAAAACTTTGATTCTTATGATGCTCATTTGACAGAGCTCTATTGGTGTTGGCTTATGAAACTAGATGCACCATCACATGTCTTGGATCTAATAATCCCACTATTGGTTTATCTTAAAGTTGCCAATGTCATATAATATGATCTCGGATGTCATGTACGGAGGGTCTCCCCGTTGAAAATTTCAATACCAATGTGTTGTCAAATTGATTGGCTGGCTTCTCCTGTTTTATGGTTGAAAAAAAAAAACATGCAGGACTTCATTAATGGTTGTTGGTGGCTGGGAGTAAGTAAATCTAGTCTCAGACTAATATAATTTTTAGGGTTTAGTCTAATCTAACCTAAGGATTAATTTATTAATCCCTGAGCAAAACAACACAATTTTTGCTTCAAAAAATATACCTAGACAAATGAATGTCTAGGTACACATCCCAAGCAAGGTATAAATATAAATGTTAAAATAGAGTAAAAGGAGAAGGGGGCCATTAGGGAAAAAAAAAACAAACAGAAAAAGAAACCAAAAGACAAATAATAAAATGTTATGAAATAATAAATGTTCATTTCATATTCTCACTATTTATGTGATTCAATTCACCATTCAATATGAAAAATTGAAAGGATGATACAATTTATTCAATTGGTTATGCATCTTTTTAATGGTTTGTAATCCATTCTAATTCTCTTCCTAATCTTGAAGCTCGTAGATAAGCTTGATTGAGAGATTATTTGGAGTTTTTATCTCTTGTATCTATTTTATTTTATAGTGAATTCACTTTCTTATCATCTTTCTCTTTAATTTTATTATTGTTACTATTTGTTTTTTAATATGTTATCCATACGAAACTCTAACGAATTGAGATAATAGACCATGAGGTATGTATCTATCCAAAGACTTAATGATTTGTTTCAGTCGTTGATTTTTTTCTACATAAGTGCTCTACCAAAAGATCTAAACTATTTAGATCATTAAAAAACACGTATCTAATTTATCATGTACTTTAAATCTAATGATACATAGGATATACATTTGAAAAACTTAAATGATTTAATATATAGAATCTAATGATCTAATAAATATTGTTTAAAAAGTTTAAATTTTATTATGATTCTTATATTTTTTCCTAATATTATTATTATATTTTGCATTATATAATTTTTATGATATGAAATCTCACAAAACTTAATATTATGATCCTTGATATTTTGGACAAGAATTATTGATCATGAGTGTTTGATGCTGAGTAAATATTCTCTGCTTTTCATATCTCGAATATGCTTACATAGTAGCATATTGAGGAAAAGAGTTTAAGAAATATTCGAATCGATTTCATACTTGCTCGTGGCTAAATAAAATAACAAGCTATTAATAAAAAAGAATAAATCTCGTCTAAATGGATTTACTCCATTCCTTGAAGTGAATGTGACAACTTATAATAATTTTGAGGATGGACGAAGATGTGGTTATAGCCATGAACATGGTCAAAATAATTATCTTTATAATCATGATGACCATAATAATACATATCACCACAAAAAATGGATAACTATGAAAAAAACAAGAAAAGAATAAAAATGGATCAAGTCAATATTCTAAAAATGAATATTATAAATGTGGTATGAATGGACATTGATCACGGACCTATTGTACATCAAATGATTTCATTTAGCCTTTTCAAGTCTTGTTGAAAAGAAAAGACTAAAATATAGAGGCTCATTTTATATATCAAAATGGAGGTAATTGAAATTAATAACTTGTTAGCTTTTCTATTTATAAATAAGATATTTTATATTTTCTTATAATTTATATTGCATAGAAATAGATATAAATTTATTCATTTGTGTTTATGAAGAATATATTTATTTATTTATTTTATGTTTATTTATTTAATTATTTTTTATGTTAATATTATATATGTTAATATCAATCTAACAGAAAGCTCTAGAAAAGTGATTATATTATTACCCAAAGCGATAAATTTTTAAGCCTTTAGAAGAAAGAATATATTATTACTTGAAGATATAACTTTAAAAGGCTTTAGAAGAATGAATATATTATTTCTTGAGGTGACATAATTTAAAGAGTCTAGAAGGGCAAATATATTATTATCCGAAATGATAAATTTTATTATAAATGATGTATTATTCTCTCTAAAGTCTTATAAAAATTTGTTGAGTTTCAAAGATATTTGTCTAAATAAATGTCATATTAAGACAACAAATGTGAAAAATATTAAATACTTAAATATTACAATTACATCGAATAGAAAATATGTATTGGAGAAATTATTCGCTTTCTCTTCTAGTCTTTATTACAAATATTGGAATGATTGAAATAAATCCTATAGTAAACCATAAGTTTAATAATTCAAATACTTTTATCATGTGACATGACCAGTTGTATTATCTTGAGTTTTTCATGATGCAAAAAATTATTAAAAATTCATATGGATATCTATTGAAAAGCTAGAAGTTTCTTCAATTTAATGAATTTTTATGTTCCGCATGTTATCAAGGTAAATTAATTATTAAGCCATCACCAAGCAAAATTGAGATTGAATCTTCGGTATTTTTAAAACATATTCAAGGTGATTCAATTCATCCACCATGTGGACTATTTGGATATTTTATGGTTTTAATGGAAACATCTATAAAATGGCACATGTATAATCATTATCTACTCGAAACATGACATTTTTGAGATTACCGACTCAAATAATTCAATTACAAGCATAATTTCTAAATTATGCAATTAAAATAATTCATCTTGATAATGCTAGTGAATTTATCTTCTAAGCATTAAATGATTATTGATTGGCTATTAGAATAAAGGTTGAACATGTTGTTGCTCATGTTCATACTAAAAAATATTTAGCAAAATCATTAATCAAAAGGCTCCAATTGATAGCTAAACCATTATTTAAAGACAAAACTTCCTGTTTATGTTAGGGGATATACAATCTTACATGCAACAATACTTATTCGTATCAAACCTATAAGTTATCGAAATTATCCCTCATTCAATTGATTTATGGCCATGAGCTAAATATTTCTTATTTAAAAATTTTTGGTATTGTTGTGTATCCGTAGTGTTCCTCCATGACGAACTAAAATGGGCGCTTAAAGGAGATTGAGAGTATATATATTGGATTTGAATCCTCTTGAATAATTTAATATCTTAAACCATGAATAAGAGATATTTTTACGAGTTAGATTTATCGATTGTCATTTTGATGAAATAGTTTTTTCAACATTAGGGGAGAGAATTATTTTGAATTTCATTTTAAACTTTAACCTCACACTGTCAACCACACGACTTGCGTCTTTTTAGTATTGCTTGCTCTTCCTCTCATGCCTCTAACTATTTACATCTTTTCTATTTGGTTGGTTACTATTGCTTCTACGAGTCACAACACTAGCTCTTTACATCTTGATTGGTCCGCTAACCAAGGTCCGTTATTGTTGTTTATTGATTTTTTGATCTTGAGGTTAATGTTTTTTTAGCACAAATAACTTTAGCTTAATTCATATGCTATTTTTTAAAAAAATAATTTGATAATGGAAATTTATATGTTTCAAGTATAAAAAGAAATTACTCCTAAGATTATATTATAGTATATGGGATAAAAAAACCCTAAAAATTTCCTTCTTTTTATAGTGCCAACATCACGACTTCTTAATTTAGGTCTCCAAACTATCAAGTCTCGTCAAAATCTATATTAAAATGAGCATACTAGAACTCACAATTATAACAAAAATAGTACAACCTATTCAAGTTGGACTTTAACTTAAATATCTATGCCATTACTCTTTGTGTACAACATGTCTTGTGCATGTATCCTAGTAGTCTTCATCATCTTGTTGTTGAGATTGATTTCCAAAATAGTGGATTGTAATTTCAACAACCAAATTGTGTGCAATGTAGGCTTATTTTTATGTGACTATCAATCATGTTTTATATCCTTTTTTTCTTCTAATAATATTTCAACGAACACGTTGTGTTCGAGCTTTTTTATATCCTTCTTTTTCTTTCATAGCTTCTCTCACTATTTTTTAGTGGCCACCTTAGGAGGAAAAAAAAGAAAAAAGAAAGGATTGAAAAAAGGAAAAAAAGAAAAAGAAGAAGCTCAATTGCTTTTTGACATTTTAGTAGCTAAGAGTTGAAAAATAAACCATGTGACTTGCATGTGCACATGCAACGTTATTTTTGACAAAAAAAATTAGCAAATGTACTAATTTTTAAAAAACTTAAAGTTTAAAAGAGTTCAAATTCAAAATTAAAAATTCAAAAATTTAATTTCAAATGAACAAATATTTAGAAGGGTTTTGACCTATTTAACCCACTATTAATGTCATCAAGGATTAAAGATTTTGATGGTAAACAAACCATTAATTCTAAGTGAAAAGGGATCTCACTTGTAATTAACCTATTCTAATGTACCATGCATGGTGTGTGTGTTTTCTTTATTTTAAAATTTTGATTAATTAGTTTTTATATTTTTAATTTTTTTTTTCTGGTTTCATGTTCTTTTCTAATTTATGTATTATTTTATTTTAAAAATAGAAAAAATAGATAATATAAAATGATTGATGAGAAAAAATATTTTGATTAATTAACTTCTTCTAATGTACCATACATGGGGTGTGTGTGTATTCTCTTTATTTTAAAATTTTGATTAATTAGTTTCTATATTTTCAAATATATTTTTAATTTTTTTATGCCTATTTTCAAATCTATTTTTAATTTTTTTTTTGCCTGTTTCATGTTCTTTTCTAATTTATGGATTATTTTATTTTAAAAAATAAAAAAATAATATAAAATGATTGATGAGAAAAAATATATTTTTTTTAACAAAGGCCTATTAAATTAAACATGATCGATATGAATTAACATAATAGTTAATTAATATTTTAAATTAGAAGACCTATTTAATTATTTTGTAAAATTAAAAGAAACCAATTTATGATTTACTCAAAAAAAGAGTAAATTATAAATTAGCCTATTTAGTTTTGAAAAAAGAATTAATTAGCTCTTCTTATTTTAAAAATTATTTATTTTTTTATATTTTTAAATTTTCTCGTAATTTAGTTTTTCCGTTATGTTTCAATTTATTTATTTTTTATTTTAAGAAATAGAAAAAAAGTAAAAAATAATAAATAAATAAATATATGGAAGGACATATGAGAAAAGTGATATTTTTTAAAAAAATAAAAAAAATGTTAAATTAGATGTGATCAATATTAGGTAAACGACTATTTTTTGAAACAAACAGGACTAATGAATTCATTTGTTGAAAATAGAGAGTTTAGTATATAATTTACTCGGAAAAACATTGATGATTGGGTTTTTTTCTTTTTATTTGTTTTTCTTAAGGCTAGAGAGTAGAGGACTATTAATGTAGGAGCACATTATTTTAAATAAAATAATATTAGATTAAATATGATCATTATTAGTTAAAAGATTGAATAATTATTTTTTGAAACAAACATAACTAATGAATTTGTTTCTTAAAAATAAAGAGACTAATTTATAATTTATTTAGAAAAACATCCACAATTTTTTACAACCAAATTTAATTTATGAACACTCTATTTTAAATAAAATAATATTAAATTATATATGAATAATATTACTTAAAAATTTGCAAAAAAAAATATTTTTTGAAACAAACAGGATGGTTTCTTGAAAATAAATAGACTAATTTATAATTTACTCAGGAAAACATCCATCATTTTTTTTTTTAAGGCCAAAGAGTAGAATGCTGTTATTTTCTAACATTGTATTTTAAATAAAATAATATTAAATTAGAGGTAATCAATATTAGTTAAAAAATTAAAAAATTATTTTTTAAAACAAATGGGACGAATGGATTTTTTTTTTTAAATAGAGATATTAATTTATAATTTACTCCGAAAAAATCCACGATTTCTTTTTTATTTTTTATTTTTTATTTTTTATTTATTTAAGCTGAAGAGTAGATGTCTGTTAATTTAGGAACACTCTATTAATCCGAGTCTCCCTCGGTCATTACCTTACCCAGCCATTGACTCAAATCTGAAATGACCTACTAAGATCCCCAAATCCCTTTCTTCACTCTCCAATCAAACACCACCATCACCACCTCTCACTCCTCTGCTCCACCAAAATGGCCACCAACACCACCAGCACCAGCACCACCACCACCACCACCATCCTCCTCCTCCTACTAATCCACCTCGCCACCACCACCCCCTCTCCAATCTCAGGCCTAGACTCTTTCCTCTCTCATCAATTCACTCTAGACCCTCTGTCCACCAACGATTCCTTCCCCTCCCTCTCTTCCTCCCTCAAAAATCCCTCTCCCTCTCTACCCCTCACCCTCACATACCTTCCTTAATCTCCTCTCTCCTCTCCCTTACCGTCCCACTTTCCCTCAACGTCCGTCTCGTCGGCTCCTCCTTCCCCTCCGACTCCTCCTCCCTTATCAATTCCTTCCTCTCCACTGCCCACATCTCGGACCACTTCCATGTCATCACCACCGACCCCATCCCTTCCCAAAACTCCCACCGTCTTTCCATCAAGCATTCCCCTCACCTCGACATTTCCCACGCGAGCTCCACCCTTTCCTCTCGCCTTTCCGAAGCCCTTAAAACTGCAATTTCCGAAACAACATCTTCCCTCCGAACACCTCTCATTTCCATCCCTTACGACACGGTTGATCGAATTATCAAGCAAGATTTTGATAGAGAAAAACCGGTGCAAGGGGTTTATGTTTATTTGATTTATTTGGGTTCGCAGTCCAAGAACTATGCCTATACTTATTCTGCTGGAGATACCTCTCCTGGCTTTACTAAATGTTTAGGAACTATTTGGACTGGTAAAGAGAGGTACCTTTGGATTGATCTATCTGCCGGTCCTGTGGATTACGGCCCGGCTTTATCTGGAGATGGGGTTTTGCCTAGAGGTGAATTTCACCCTCTTGCAGCAATGCACGGGCGACCCAAGTCGCAAAAGGCATTGTTAGCGGACTTGGCGTCATTGATTTGGAGTGCTTATCAGGTATTACTTGTGCCCTCTTTGAGAATTCCTGTGCATTTTGAGAATTCTTTGATTGTTGAGTTTATACATATTTATGGTTCTGAAAGTGGTAAGGATTTGAGTGGGTTGGATTGGAAGGAGATTGAGAGGACGTTTATGGATGAGGCTAATGCAGGTGGGTTGTTATTAAGGAATCAGCATTTGACGTTTAGGAATTATGAAGTGAATTATGATCAGTGTTCCATCTGTTCATTTGCTATTTCTAGGTCGATCAATTCCTATACTTCGAGGTTCTTGTTTGAAAATTATACTTTGATTGTCAGTGAGTATTTGGACTCGAAGAGATTGCATCAGATATTGTCTGATTCTGCTGAGGAGTTTAGGAGGATGGCGGGTATCCCTGAGGAGGATTTTAGTAGAGCGCTGCCTGTTTATGTGTTTGATTTGGATTACAATACGCTGTTGATGCTTGATCGGTATCATCAATCTGTTGCGTTTAGGGATATGGTTATTGCAGTGAGGACAAAGACTACACAGACCGTGAGTGATTATAGCTGCAATGGTCGTCACGTGTTTACGCATACTAGGGTACTTGGGAGACCGCTTGTTGGTTCAATTCTACAGAGCATGTGGGGAGTGTCACCAACCCATTTGTCATGGAGTCCAAGGCATAACAATACTTTGGTGGATTATACTTGGAGTGTTGGACAAACTCCATTTGGGCCTTTCTCAGAGATTTCATCTTTGTCATTTGTGCAGAAAGATGCAGCTCGTAGAAATGTGCTGTTGACATCATTAAATTACAGTGTATCTAGTGTTATTGATGTTCTTGAATCCATTGTGGCACATGGTGGGGACAGGAATCTCTTTAAACAGAATCGGCATGTTGAGTTCGTCCAGAGATGGAGCCTGTTTAAGTACAAGCTGGACAAAGCAATTTCTGCAATGTCACATTTGGACTTTGACATGGCTTTGTATTACTTGAGGTCCTCTGATCATGATATGTATGGCATTCACTCTCTGGTTTACCATGCATCTCAGGAATTGGAGGCATCGCTTGTTTGTTTCAAGGACCCACCATTTCCATGGGCTTCAGTGTCTATGTCTGCAGTAGGTTTCTTTGCTCTCTTTTATGTTTATTCTAAAAGAGAGAGACTTCTTAGAAATAAAAGAAAGCAGTTTTGAAGCTCTTTAGAGCAATAAAATTTTGTATTATGTGAGACAATACAACAAACCTACATCTGCAAGGGGTACATGTGAAGGTTAGAAATTAATGTTCAGTTTTCTTAATGCTTACTTCAGTTGAGGCTGATATTTTGCCATGTTTTTCATTTTCTATTATTTTCTGTAACTTTGTACTTTTGTGACTTATCTAGATAAATGCTTGTTTTTTCACATTTTGCTGCTTCTTTGTTCCCATCTTTCTTTTCTTCAGTACATTGACTGTCAAGGAAAATATAACCATCAATGCACTTGAAATTCAGGGGAGCTGACTTTATATGCAACGGTTCTGAAAGCTATATATCGTTTGACTTATGCTTTATGATTGAACATGTTTAGGAATTAACATATAAAACTACTGATGTTTATAACAGTAAGGGATTAAGGCAGAACTTCTAGATCCAGTCATAATGCTAAAGCTTATAGAAGTTAGAGACAAATGTTCTGGGCTGCTTAGTTTTTAATGAATTGAAAAATTAAAGCCATGGTTTCAATCTATCTGCTATCAATTTCAATATTTTCTACCTAATAGTACTCCATGGTAAATGTTAATGAGTTCTTAGAAACTTCATTGACTTTATGGTTTGCTGGTGCCATTTATTGGTGCTTTTGAATTTAATATAAAGGATTATTTAGTATTTTTCATGCCTGGTGAATTTGTCGATGTGTCTGCTTCACTTTTGGAGGTCCTTCCAATCAGGTGTCAACCTGAGTTTCTCATTATCATCCGCCTCAAATTTGTGTTCTTGAATTGTATTACTTTTCCTGTTAAAGATCTTAGTTACCCTATTTATATCCTCAATAGTCTGATAAATGCAGTATTGACTGAGAGAGTTGGGGGGTAGGCATTGATATATATCTTTGCATCTTTGACTGCCACACAAACACTTGCACGCATTTGAGAAAATATAGCTGATGGGAAATTACCCAAACTTTTGTGAATTGAAATTAGGAAATGGTTCAGTGTTGAATAGAGAACATGATGCACATTCATTTGCAATGATTTGATATGAGAATCTACTGTTCAGGATTTTCGGAAAAGGTTATTTTGCAAGTTAAAATTGGTGATTGCAGAATGATGGGTGTTGTTAATGCCAGTTACTTGGAGTGGAGTGTAAGCTTTGGAACTTGGATATTATTTCAAGTGGCATGGAGAAGCAATGGCAAGCAACATGTTAGTTATGCATTTCAACAGGATCGATGGACTTTATTATAGTTTCAGGAATTTGGAACTGTAGTTTTGGTGTTAGGTTTCCAATTTTATTTTAGCTTTCCTAGCATTTAATCAAGAATTCTGAAGTTATTGCATTTATAGGTTTCATTAGACTATTAGATTGACTTGATCATGAGAATTTTATCTGATCTTTAAAAGTGAATGGGCAATTTGGGGTGACCTGCTACGTAAACCTTTCCAATTTTGGGCTTTGTTTAAGCAAATCTTGGATTATTATACCTCGCTTTACTTTCACGCTGGTTGTAACTTTTCAGCAATGGTGAGTTAGGGTTTTAACCTGGAAATGTTGTCTGAGGCAATTGGAACGTTGAAGATATAGACTGTGTTGGATGAAGTGGAGAGGATTGATGATGGTTTCTCATTGTTTTAACAGGAAGGTAGGGGCTAGCTTTATGGTAGCGTAGGGTTTTTGGGATTCGGGCCTCTGGTAAATTGATCACTCTTCCTGTAGATTCTGGTGATTTTAACTGAAATGGGACACAAACCAAGCCGAAAACTTGACCATTCAGTTTACCTTGTTGTGAATTGGGGAAGTCATGCAATGAAGATGCGTTCCACCTGAGGTGAGATATACTGTATGGAAGATGAAGCATGGTGGAAGGCACTTTTGTACTGCAGGAAAGTATTCAAGAGGCTTTCAGAAAGATAACGATTGAAGAAGTTGAAATATATATATATATATCTGCAGGCATGAGAACCTCCTCAAACGCAGACATTAGAACCTCTTCTTGAATTGATGGAATAGGAATTTTAAACTTGTTTTGTCTTGTGTTATGGACAATTAACGTTTTGCTGGTTACTTGTCCGGAGGAAAATGTACTTTCACTTGTGTAATTTGGTGTTGACTTCGAAAAATTGATTCATCATTTTGAGGTCTCTAGCATTATTGTTACTCAGGCTTCTATTTTTGGTTGAAGTCAAAAGAAACTTTACATCATTTTCATAGCTCACCCTAACCTTGGTGGCTAAAATTGGAGTAATGAATTGCCAATGATGTACAACAGCAGATCATCAAATGAACAGTTCAGAAGCAGTTGAATTTATATAGAAACTTTTTTCCAACTCGACTGATCAGCAAGTACAGAACAAAAAAGAAAGTCCACTTTTTTGCATCCCGAGTTGGTCACATGAGAGTTGAATAGAATTCCCATGTTTGAAATGAATGAACTTCATATTCGGATTCTGGATCTGGATCCGATTTTGAGAGAAGCTTTGAACAGAACAGAAGGAGTGGGAATGGGAGGGAGGGGAATCAGAGATCTTTTAGTTGTGTTCTTAGTTTGATCTGGTGTGGGTAAGTCAGGAAGTAAGTAAACAATTATTTCGGAATGAGACGAGGGCCAGGTTATAATCATGAGGAAACCCGAAGATTGAGAATTTACAAAGAACATCGCAGTTATTTAAGCACCTGTTGGTCAGCTAATTAAATGTAAGGAACAAAAACGAGCTCATTGGCGTTGCGATTCCATCGGTTACTTCTTGTCCAGTCACAAGACAAACTGAAGCTCTCTTTCTTCCAACCCTGTGCTATCTTTGTTAGGAGAGTAAACAAATGGGATATCCCCAATTCCGTCATAAAAGATCCCACCATATTCATCCTCACTACCTGCCATTGGTTGGTTCTTTATCCCATTCCCATCATCAGTTTCTTCTTCGCAAACATTTGAATTCTTCTCAACCAACTCTCTAAATACCGAAGACCGGAGGAGGAGGCCAAGGGCAGTGGGCGATGAAGTCTTGTTGGAAGAATCTACGAACATATGGTTCTGAAAGACGTCTAGCTTTGGTGGGGAGTTCAGGTAATCTGCAGTGAACTGATTTGGTTGAAATAGTGAGGGTTTGGATTCCTCTCTCGGAATGTAGGTATTTGTCAATGTCGCTCCTGTCTGAGGTTCTGTGACTGCCTGTAGTCCATTAGCAGCAACTTGAGCAGCTACTCCTGGCTTTAGCCATCTGATGTAAGTGCTCAAATCAAAGTTCGTCACCGCATTGATCCCTCTGTACTCAATTGCTGCGATGTCATAAGCCCGTGCAGCCTCCTCTTGTGTGCCTGCTTTGAAAAGTGAAGTTAATTTCTTTCATACCCAAGATTGCTGCTTGGTTTTGGTAAATGTAGGAAAAGTATTCATCTATGAACTAGAAAAAGAGTCAGTTTTGGTCGATCTGACTTACTGTATGTGCCGAGGTAAAGGTATTTGTTTCCAAAAACTCTCCCTATTCTCGCTTCCCATCTCCCATTGTGGTGGTGCCTGCATACATCTCCAAAAATGAATCTTTAGAAATTGCTCTCCGTTTTTAATCTTCAAAGAAGTCGGTTTATGGAATTATCAAGAACATCACCTTGCAACTCCCCTATATTTGGACACACCTCTTGAAAAGCCGCTGCTCTTTCTGTGTCAAAAAGGGGCAGATGTCATTATTTTGAGAGGAGAAACGGGCAATCGTCAGCATTACTTGACAGTTGACACTTGACACACACACACACACACATATATATACATAAAGCTTTTATGTACCTTCTTAACGTTGCCAAATACTCCTCTTTCGTTACAGTTTGCATTATCTCAATCTCTTTCTCATAATCTGATATCTATGGAATGCATCAAAGTGTGTTAGTGAACATATATTTTATATAAACTCCTGAGTCGGGAAATTAGTCTTGAGTTTCATTATCATGCCAACTGAGAGACATTCATACCGGGAAATTGGTAAAAGTTGATGCTCCCCAATACTTCAATGCAGCCAGATCATATGCTCTCGCTGCAGATTCTTCTTCATCATAAGCTCCTAAAGAATTGAAAAGGAAACGTTTCATCATCTATATAAAGAAGAATAATAATAGAATGGCTTCATTTTAATTAGAACTGGTGAAAAAGAGTTACTCACCAAGGTAAACTGCTCAGATCCGATAAGCAATATCAAAGCGCAATCCAATGCGACCAATACAAATTACATTAAAAAAAATATATGAGTATTTGGAAATAAAAATAAACTGAAGAAGTGAAGCAAATCAAAAAAGAAGACAGTATAGAATATCAACCTTGTTTCCCTTTCTTCTTCTGTGTTACATTCCATGAGAGCTTATCCCACAGGTGGGCTTCAAATCGACCTGTCCATCTATGTCTGTTTGATTTAAAGTTTAAAATTTGTTAGCAACTTGTTTATGAGAAAACTTGTGAGAATTAAACACTTTATAACATTTTCATCTGTTAATTAACCTGCTGACACCACGAAATCTTGAGCTTCTCTTCACAGTGGTAGCAGCAGAAGTTTGATCAGTCTGTTGCTGGGGCTGCTGACTTTGATTATCGTCACTACCAAGTGTAACTGTAGCAGGATCTCTTCGCCGCCTTTTGACACCCCGAGCCGCCTGAGCTTCACTGTCTGCAACGCATATGTGGCGCCTTCCAGGGTTTTCTTCATTCTTTATCATCATCATTTCCATTTCTAGTTTCTTTGTTTCTTCGTTTCTACCTCTCTATAATTGGCTGATTCTGCAAGGAGTGTAACAATGCATGCATTCATATATAGCGTGTGTGCATCTTTCGGCTTTTATTGTATTTTGTTTTTGTTGTCGCAGCCGAGTTCCAAGTCAAAACAAGGGAAACGATGATTTCCAAGACAATGCAAGACAAAATGGAGTGTACATATTCTGTTGGCCAGCCCTCAGATAAAAAGGCCTCGGTAATTTAGTTTTTGGATTTGTTTCAGAGCCGGTAGGATGCTAGCTAGCTTGTGGTAAGTGGTACAATTATCAGCTGAAGTAAAGCTAGTTTTGGTCTTAATTAGCACAACTTTGTAGTACTAATAAGAAATATATTTTTACACTGGCGATCCAATTTGCTGCATTGGCGATTGATTTTCTCTTTTAGTTCTATCTGGATATATTTTTAATTGAATGAATTCAAATTTGGTCAACAGTAACTATGATTTAAGCAAATAATTGGGTCAAGAGTAACTACCAGGAACTTAACCTCATGGCAAGAAGCTCTATTGGGTCAAGAGTAACAATGGTTGTTTTGTTTTATCAGTAAATATTTCTACAGTTGTTCTGTAGTAAACAAATACTTGTACGTAAACCAGATTTTGTTTGGTTTGGTGCATCCAGCAGTAGCAGAATTTTCCAGATTACAGAATGTCCTACCGACTTTCGTTTTCTGCGAAAAGAGACACAGCCTGACAAAATGACAAAATGATGAAAACAGTTCACATTTTTGAGCTTCAGGATATTCTTGAATTCATCGCTTAGCATCTTCTTGAATTCATCGATTAAGATTTTTGTTTAGGTCTTCGGATAGAATAGATTATTGTTTCCAATTTCGGGAGCTTGTTGGAGACAATGTAATTGGTCCCCTCTATAGATTCCAAAAGTATTACCTGTGATTCCTATGGAATCAAACAATATAATAATGTTATTAACCAGTGCCTAAACATATATTATATACCTAGGAGGAATCGCCTGAGTGAAGTGCTTGTAATGCTAGCTGTTGAGGTTGTCTGAATATTTTTGAAGGAAGAAAAGTCACTTCTTTATATAATTTTCTATACATGTTCAATAACCATATAGGACTCATTTCCAGGCAAATAAACGTACTGTATGATTACCATGACATGTACATCAAATAAGATGCGGTCTACTGGCTTTATTTGCCAACTCGTATTATATATGCTGCAACATAAAGATGAAATAAAAATGCACCGAGTCCACAGGTTTCTAATTGTATACCAACTCAGGAACTGAAGAAGATTTATTGGTTGGCACAATGACACTGACTTAGGCTAGTTCCATCACTATTATTCGCTATTGATCCATGATAAATTTTGTTTACCTACTTGGGAAGCTACTAAAAGCTGTTGATTGATGAAACATAATCATTTTAGTCTTTGGATTGCACGAACATCGTGTGTTTAACTTAATTACTTAGTAGTCTAGTGAAATCTGTAGTTCCGGAGGACGTAGTTTTAAATTCTTGGTGTGGGTTAGACTCAGATTTGATAGAGCAATGTCATTATGCAAACCCAAAAAAGTTCCACTAATCGAAATTTGTATTCACTAGTAGTTGCTATTAGCATTGGGCTATCATGCGTTGTTTGTTTGCTTCTTTTTTTTTTTTTTTTTCCTTCCTTGGATATATATAGGTAGTGGAGTATTTTAGAGACAATTGTCGTATCAATAGAAACTAAATCCATTACTTTCTAAGCTAATCTATCAACCGATACTCGGTCTATTAATATCGAAACATACTTAGTCTTTAGTCGACCATTGAACTCTTTTTTAAACCAAATAAGGCTAAGTCTAATATTATTAAGAAATTATTATTACTAGTTATTTATGAATAGTGGGAATTAAATATTAGTTTTGATCAATCAAGACAATCTTCTCATGGCTAGGCCATATTCTTTGATTTAAAATGGTAGGATGAGATTTATTACATGGATATGTTTTATATGGTTAGAGAGAGTGTGGAAAAAATACAAAGGAATGATGAATAGAAGGATCAAACAAATACAAACAACAAATAATAAATATTTTAGAGTTAGATTTATAGAAATAAAATGACAGCAATATTGATCAACTAGTTTAAAATTTACAAGAAAAATACATTATATCACGCTTTGAAAGGATGCACAATATATATATATATATATATTAAAAAAATTCCAAAGACAAAAATTTACAAATAGAGATGATGTTTTATGAACAACATTTTAATACTCTTTCTTTCCCTCCAATACTTTGACTCTAGGAGCAATATAAGTCTGAATAGTGTCTTTTTATTCATATTAAAATAATAATAATAATAATAAAATAATAAAATAACTCTGAAACTTCTAATGAAGCCATGCACATGATATGTATAGCGTACACCACCATCCTTCAACATATTAAGAAGACAAAGTAATAGGAAGCTGAACATATTCTTTTTGCGAAAAATGAAATCAAGATCTGAAATTATCATGCAAATTTTTTATTATGCATTTAATTTACAACATTTTACCAAATATTAGCCTTTGGTAAATGGGGTTTTGCCTATATATAATCTATGTATTTTTTAAATTATTTTGATTGAAATATTGTTTTTTTTTTCGCATTGATCGAGTCTATATAATCTTCATTTCATTTTGTTTTCATCCTTTCATTATAACGTCATTAGTTTTTGAGCTAGCATGACACATCCACTCCTAAATTCTTGACTTGTGTCACACGTGAGATCCCAATAAAGTGATTAAATCAAAATAATTTTTTTAAAAAAAAAAATACAATGACTCAACCAACACAATTTGAAGTGTGCAAAGACCAAATTATTATTTTTAATTTTTATGTTATTTCTTAAAAAAAAAAAAAAAAAACCCTCATCCTAAATGCAGGAAATGTGTTATATGTGAGATCCAATCAAGGTAAAAATTTGAATTTTATTTTTTTAATATTATTATAAGTTAAAAACATTAAAATAATATGTAGAAAAAAGAAAGAAAGAAAAACATAACATGCAATTATTAAAAAAAAAAAATAGTGATGTGCAATTTTGATTAGCTACAAATTCTTAGTTAATGAATCTAATCCTTCACAAAAACTAAAAAAAACATTGAATATTTGACAAATTCAAAGTAAAAAATGAAGTTGCTCTCTTAAAAAAACATTAAGGAGTGCACCATATCTTTTAGTTAATATAGATAATTAGATAGTAATCGGTATTACTCGTTGTTGAACATACTTATACTCTCTTCTTCTTTTTTAATTACATGTTAAGTTCTTTCTATATATATTTTATTATTTTTAAATTATTATAATAATTAAAAAAATTATAATTTTATTATGATAAAAATCCACAAATGACACATTTTGAGCATTCAAGATGAAGTATTTAAAAAACAATAATACGGAGATTAAAAAATAATAATTTAGTATATATGCTTTTTGAATTATGTTAATTGAGTCCTTGCACTCTTCAATTTTTTTTTTAGTTAAGTTTCTAAATTGGGATCTCATGTATGACATGTGTCACAAATTTATAAACTAATGACATTATAATTAAAAGATAAAGACAAAACAAAATAAAGAATAGATGGGTCCAATCCATATGAAAAAAAGTAGAGAGTCTCGATCAAAATAATTTGAAGAATACATGGATTATATTTAGAAAATTTCTTTTGATAAACTATGGGCAATGAATTAAATTGAAAAAAAAAAATCAAGTAGAACAAAAAGTTTAAAGTTGAAACAACCATGTTTGACGGAACTTATGTAGTTCCAAAATGCGGTGTCCCCGTTATATAAAAACAATTCATATTTTATTTTAAAATTGAATCTAATTGTCTAATTCTAGGTTATTCAAAACAATTTTTTTTATATATAAAACAAAGCCAAAATTTTTCAAACATATAAAAGTTTGGTGTCCCCAACATAAAAAGGTATTCATATTTTTGCTTTAATTTGAAATTGAATTTAACTATATAATTCAAATTTATTCAAAAGAATTTTGTTTTAAAGAAAAAAATTATGAATCTTATAAGAACGAGCAATGTTTAAGTGTGGAGGAATTTTGATCGGTGCATAATTTATATAAATTTTATTTTCTTTTATATTAAACTTATTAATGCATCATGAGCCTTATTAGGTTGATTACGGATAATATGATGTTTATTGGTTTTGTAGAAAAATGACAACAAAAGCTATTTAGTCCAACCTAAGTACATGATGGGTATTAAGTCCATTGAAGGTTATTCCTAAAAAACACACACATGATTAGGAGAAAAGTTTCTACATGTGTCTTGTTGCCAAAGGAGACACACGTTTATGTGTCTTCTATTCTCAAGTTTCGTCCATGTGTGTGTTGAAGCAATAAAGACACACGACCATGCGTTTAACTCTTGTTAAACATTTTGCCATGTGTCACAACACATACGACCATGTGTGGTGTTTCATAGTCTAGCCTATTTTGTAATTTTTATCTATATATTTAGGTTAGAGGGGAGGCGGTAGAGATAGAGAATTGTTTTGGGCTGAAAAACATATTTATTCCATTATTTTGCTCGATTAGCATATGTAGCTAAATCATCCGTATCGGTTCAAGGGATTTCGAAGCTCTCATAAGCATATTAATGGTAATCCATTAATGTTATTCTTCTTCTCTCTTTAATGCAATGGATTATGTTATTTAAATTTATGTGATTTATGATTTCTACTAGATTGATTTCTAGTTTGGCCAGCTTGATTGATTTTAATTGATTTCTATTGCTAGATCTAGAAATTTTGATACATGTAATTATCCCTTTTCTAATCACCTAATAGTAAATAGTGGTAGGTGATTATAGATAAGTTTTATCTTCACCACTATGAATAACATAACCTAGGTTAAATAATCCGAACTTCGAGATTATTGCTCGGATTGTTCTATTTTTCTAGTTCTTAAAGTCTGTCATGCATTAAATCTAAAGAGCTTATTATAGGTTGTGTTACCGTTAGCATCTAATTGAAGAGTTTGTTTCATTTGGTGATATTTGTGGAAAAATTTGGATAAAAAAGCTTATTGATATCTAGAATCAATAATTTTATAAGAGAAGTCGAATAACCTACTATAGTTATATTCACCGAGTGTGAGAACGGAGATTGAACTAAGAGCTGATTATTTTCTTTATTGTTATTAATCTATTCTACTTATATTTTAAATTGATTAGATAATTGATAAATGGTATGAACTAATTCTTTATGGGATTGATTCTTACTTACTCTGGCTACATTTTAGTAATTATATTTAGTAAGAAAATAACTAGATTATTTTGGGACATTCGGCACGTTACCATCCTAATGAAAGAATGTAACAAAAACACAAACCAAACATTAAAGTATAACATCAGTACAAAATAGAGTAGAGGGACGTTTTAATTCGTTTCCTGAAAATAGAGGGACTAACTTATAATTTACTTCACTAGGAAAAGAAAACCCTTATAACAGCAGGCAAGGGACAAGTAATCACCAATTTGGCGCCCAAAATCCAAGAGAGCGTGAGACGCTCTGTTGATTCGTTCCCAATATAAAGGAGAGAAAAGAAAATCCCTCTGAAACTTACGCTACCTCTGTTTTTCTGAATCAAAGTTTGGCGTAGCAATGACGGACGGTCTTCAATTCAATAATATCTTTCTTGGAGGCCGTGGAGGCACCGTAAGTACTTTCCTTTTCTCTTATCATTTCTCTTTATTTATTTATCAAATGCATAATTTCATTAGTTGTACTCTTGGATATCGATTTTTTTTTTCGATTTTGAAACTATACCTTGTTCGAACCCTAATTTTTTGTTTTTTTTTGGGTACTTTGTAAATTTGAAGGATAAGTTAATCAATTTGTTTTTCTTATTTTTTGTATTTCAATTCTGCTTTTTGAAACCCTAATTTTACTCTAATTCCTTCTTTGTCTGTGTTTTGTGTGTTTGGGTTGAAAATCATGTGTGTAGATTGTGGTTCGTGAAACCCTAATCAGTTGGCTAATTCGTATTTGTTGGATTAAATGAAAAAAGTATGAATAATTGGCAAACAATCGTGAGAAATATGTGTAAAAGATTAAAAAAAAAAAAGTTTAGGGTTTAGGTTTGATAGGTTGCTGAGAAAAGTTGGAGGGAGACATGAAATAGTGTTTTTATAATTTCCATTTCTTAAATTTATACCCTAGTCAATATGATACCTTTTGCTTTCTTGATCTGTTGTGAGTTTCTGACTTTTTAGATTTGAGGCATAATTATTTAGATATTTGTGATTTCTTATTGAGTTCTTCGTATTGATACCCTAATTTGTTGAAATGTCTTGTAAAATTTGGAGTCTTTTATTTATTTATTTATTTGAATGGGGAGCAAGAAAAAGTGATGAAACTTGAAATCTCATATATGTTCACGTTGTCAAATGCAGAACCCTGGACACCTTAAGATTTCTTCAGGGGGCATTTTATGGAAGAAACAAGGTGGTGGTAAGGCAGTTGAAGTTGATAGAGCTGATATTGTTGGAGTGACATGGATGAAGGTCCCTAGGACAAATCAACTCAGTGTTCTAATTAAAGGTGGACCTTGGTACAAGTTTACTGGATTTCGTGATCAGGTTTTTCTGCAATCCCCTTGTTATCTTATTTTCATAGTTGGAAGTTATTTTTGCATTTGTCTGGATATTAAAATTGTGCATATTCAATCTGAATGGTTATCAATGTAAGTTATGGACTATCCTTTCTAACTTTGAACATACTGATCTGCTTTGTACCTTGGCTTATCCCTTGCTGCATGGCGTAATGAACTTCTTATAACATTCAAGTTTCTGTGTGTAGTTGGTGGGTCTCTTAAACGACCACTGCATGTCAGTGTCAGTGACAGTTCATTAGTTACTGCTCCACTGAAGTTTTCAGCTTCCTTTTTCCTTATAAGTTTTATGTTTACAGTTTGTGATTTCTTACCTTGTTCATCTGTTGTTGGCCATGTAGGACTTATCTACCTTGACCAATTTTTTCCAAAGCCATGGAATAACACCAGAAGAGAAGCAGCTTTCTGTTAGTGGCCGTAACTGGGGAGAAGTTGACTTAAATGGTGGGTAACTTTTTTGGACATGCCTTGTTACTGAATTTGTCTTGTTTCTTTATAAGCTTTGTTGTTTATGACTCAATTCTTTTTATTCCATCTTTGTCATTCAGTTGACTTACATCTTCCAACTGTTTGCAGGAAATATGCTTACATTTTTGGTTGGTTCAAAGCAAGCATTTGAGGTATCTTTAGCAGACGTTTCACAAACACAGATGCAAGGGAAAAATGATGTCATCTTGGAGTTCCATGTGGATGATACTACTGGAGCAAATGAGGTGGGTTTATGATGCTATTTGTCCTTTCCGAACAGTACAAGCTATATGGCTACATTTCATGCATATAGGTCCACAATCCAGAGCTATCTGCAGAGGCTCCTCTACTACATCCTTGTTTTTTTCATTGCAGAATTGGATTAAGTGGCTAGTGGGAAATAATGGTTCTGCATTTATAATTTCTTGTTTAGGATTGATGCTGTCATTTAGTAATTATATTTTGTTATGTTTACAGAAAGATTCATTGATGGAGCTAAGTTTTCACATACCTAATAACAATACCCAATATATTGGTGATGAAAATCGTCCTCCTGCTCAGGTGAGTTTCTTCCTTGTTATGACTGTCTTCTTGTTTATGGCCTGTGCATCCACTAATTTCTTGTCAATTGATTTTGTGTTAGGTTTTCCGTGACTTAATTGTGCAAAAGGCAGATGTTGGTGCTGGAGGTGAAGAAGCTGTTGTTACATTTGAGGGCATCGCAATCCTCACACCAAGGTAGAAATTGCAGACCCCAACCCACACACGGATCCATGCATGCTCACCCATGTACTTACATGCAAAAGCATAACTCATCCATGTCATGTGCTGGTTCTTTAATGTTACACTTTTAGATACATATATGACTTGTAAACTCACTTTTCAATTTAGGGGTCGGTACAGTGTTGAACTTCATCTGTCTTTCTTGCGGCTCCAAGGACAGGCTAATGATTTCAAAATTCAGTACAGCAGTGTTGTCCGCCTCTTTTTGCTTCCAAAGGTTTGCTTTTATTACCTGTTCACTTATATGCATGTGCATGTTTCTGCTTAAATAATATTATCCTCTTCCTTCTCTCTATGCTATTCAAATAATTATTTCTTTAGTGCCTTGGTGTGATTTCAATCCTGTTCACAAACTGATTACTAATGGAATCTCATGTGAACTTGATCTGTACCTTTTTTTTTACAGTATAACCAGCCACACACCTTTGTTGTTGTGACTCTTGATCCACCTATCCGTAAAGGGCAAACTCTGTATCCACATATTGTGTTGCAGGTACTGCTGATTTCATTACATTTGAAGATCTGTTTTTTTTTTTCTTGGATGTGGCTACCATTCATAATTCTATTTTGTACAGTTCGACACTGACTTTGTAGTTCAAAGCAACCTGTCAATGAGTGAAGATCTTCTGTACACAAAGTATAAGGACAAGTTGGAAACATCTTATAAGGTAATAACGTAGTTACATTCTGATGTGATCGTGCTTCATGCATTTTTCTTCTTCTTCAATATTTTTTTTCAAGAAGGTTATCATCTGTTGTGACATGTGGATATTTTAATCTGAGGAGAGATTGGCTTGAAAGTTTGTATAAAAAATTTGTTTGTGTTGTGGATAAACAGGGACTTATTCATGAAGTGTTCACCACTATATTGCGTGGATTGTCTGGTGCCAAAGTGACTAAACCAGGAAAATTTCGTAGTTGTCAAGATGGTTATGCTGTGAAGTCATCACTGAAAGCTGAAGATGGAGTTCTGTACCCACTTGAAAAGAGCTTCTTCTTCTTACCCAAACCCCCAACCCTCATTCTTCACGAGGAGGTATAGCTCTGCAAACCATATTGTTTTCCTGATTAGTTCTTTGATATGCAAATGATATACTTATATTGAATTTTTACATGTTTGTTTTAATTTTTTCTTCTTTTCATACAAGATTGACTATGTGGAATTTGAGAGGCATGCTGCTGGTGGCTCAAACATGCATTACTTTGATCTTCTTATAAGACTTAAAACAGAACAAGAGCATCTTTTCCGTAACATCCAGAGGAATGAATATCATAATCTTTTCGACTTCATAAGGTTGTTTTTTTCTCCCCTAACAACTTGATTCTACATTCCTTTTTCAGTGGCTTTACCTTTCATTTAATTGTATAGTGGGAAGGGCTTGAAAATTATGAACCTGGGAGATATGCAGACCGCAAAAGGAGTGGCTGCCGTTCTTCAGAATGATGATGATGATGCTGTTGATCCACATCTTGCACGCATTAGAAATGAAGCTGGTGACGATGAGAGTGATGAAGAGGCAAGTTCTTTTCTTTATTTTTGAATTTTGTGCTGCATCCAATTTTATTGGTAGGGTTCATTTCATTTAAATGCAGTGTGTAATGTGCATCCCTCTTGTTTCCACTTCATTTTCTACAGTTTTACTTGTGTCTCTATTTTGTTTGAGATCTAACAGTTCTTTTGCATTATGCCACTGAATCTAAGCATGGTGATGTTGCAGGATGAAGATTTTGTTGCTGGGAAGGATGATGGAGGTTCTCCTACTGATGATTCTGGAGAGGAAGAATCTGATGCCAGTGAAAGTGATGATGAGAAAGAGGCAAGCCATTTAATTTACTTTACCTTACCTTCATGCCCTATTGAAGAGAATTTGCTATATGATAATATGTTTGATTATATATATCCAATGAATGGCCAACTGCAGAACCCTGCGAAAAAGGATTTTAAAAAGGAAGCTTCATCTTCTAAGGCAACAACAAAGAGGAAAAGTAGAGATGGAGAGGAAAGCCAAAAGAAGAGAAAACCGAAAAAGAAGAAGGATCCTAATGCACCAAAGAGGTCAAGATCTGCTTACATGTTCTTCTCGCAAATGGAAAGGGAGGTGGGTTCATTGATGTTTCATTGAAATTTCTGGTTATGATTTGCTCCTTGCTTGTTTTGGGTATGCTAATTATATTATTGTGTTTGGCAAAAGAATGTGAAGAAAAGTAACCCAGGAATTGTGTTTGGGGAGATTGCAAAAGCACTTGCAGACAAGTGGAATGCTATGTCAGGTTTACATTTTTTTCTTTTCAGTTCATTATTTTGTGTCATCTTTTTTTTTTTTTTTTGCCCAGATATCTCACCTATATTAAAAATATTTCACCATATTTTTTTAACTGTTTAAATGCAGCGGAGGAGAAAGAACCGTACGAAGAAATGGCTCGAGATGATAAACAGCGGTATAAATCACAAGTCAGTGACTACAACAAGAACCCACAACCAATGATGGTAGACTCTGGATACGAGTCTGACAGTTGAATAGATTGAAGCACTATGTTCTAAGACTTTTCTTATATAGTATAAGTTTTTAATGGTTTGATTTACCTGTCTTTATGCCATTGGTCAGAGAATTGTAACACCCATTCTGTGTTTCCATGGTGCCTTATTCCTTGAATTATGCAACATGTCACGAATGAAACTTGGTAAAAACAAAAAAGGGTTGGTGTCATGAGGCATTATTGTTGGTACTTTGGTGTGTCTACTTCAGTCTGGAATTGGGTGCCTTTTCCTCCGATGAAAGACAATGACATAGTGTTATGCTAACCATCTGAGCAAGGGAATTTTCATGGCTTAGCTTCATGATATCTTGTGCAGGCTAGGACTAAGATTTGTCATTTTTTCTCCTTTTGTTATTTTGGTTGGGATGGATGTGTGGGGGACTAAAGCAAATAGCAGCACAGCTACTTTATGTTCATGTTTGTAATTATTTACTTTCCTATGCTATTTGTTCAGTGAAAGGAGTTTCTAAGTCTACTCTATTACAAGTTTTTTATTTTTATATCCTCAATATTCCCAAACTATTAAAATGTGGTTGTTAATATATATATATATATATACGTTTAAGTTTTCTAAAGCTTACGTGTATAAATTTGTTTTCTTATTCAATGAATCCAAATATTGAATTTCATACCAAATGGTAACGCGGCGTCATACTTTCAAAATATAAAATTTTTGGATGTCATAAATTTCAATAAAATTAATGCTCTCTTTTTTTTTTCCTTTTTTTGTCCTTTTGTCTTCTCGTTTGTTATTTTATTTGAAGTTCCTTCCTATGTTTTCCCTTTTGAAACACATTGAAAGCAATAATTATGATTTCTTTCCCTTTTTTTTTTAATGAAAGAACGGACACACCATGAAATCTTATTAAAATTTACCAGAAATTTTAATCAAAATATTGAACATGTAAAACAAAAATCCAAAAAACATGTAAATCGAACTGAAAAATTGAAGTTATTTTATTTTATATTAAAGAATGTGTTGATGGCATTTAAAAAATCATAAATAATAATAAAAAAAAAACACTAATTTAAACTTAATATTTAATTACTGCATTTTTGCTGTTTGTAGTTTGAAAATCTTTTTAAACTCATAAAATGTAGTACTTTTATCTCTTTTGTTGGTCCATTATGATTTCCAATTATTTATCAAAATATCATTTATTGATTTACCCGATGATCTCATAAATAATTCTATCTTAGAATTGTAAATTTTCAAATGTAATCTATAATTAATCAAATAATTGAGGTTAAAATTGAAAAAAGCATTTTTTTCTTTTTTGAAAGGGGACAAACATTATATGTTTTCCAGGAAAGAAACATATGAACAAATAAAAATATAGAAGGGTAAATAGGTAGTGTGATCAATTTCATAGTAATGTATCTCCTGTTTCCTCTTTTAAAATACCTTCATAAATACAAGTAGAAATCTCAATTTAATCCCAAACCTATATATTTATTGAAATTTTCAATAGCATCCCGTACATATAACTTTTATCAATTAGATGCCAAACGTTCCCTATATTTTTCAATTGTATCATTTGTTAATTTCTTTTAACAATTTGTCTAATATGCATATTTTATGCATTAAAATGGTGTTGATTTAAAAATAATTTGACAACAAAATTTAATAAACACTAACATTTTCAGTCTAATGTGCATATTTATGCACTAAAACTACATCAATTTGAAGCAAATTTAATAAAGTTGTTGATGAACATTAACAAAAGGACTTGGTTGAGAATTTTTTAAAAACATTTAGGACCTAATTGATAAGATATGTAGGTTTGAGACTAAATTGATATTTCCCTTAACTAATAACTATAATTCATTGTCATTGCTTTTCATGAAAATAAGGAAAACTTGTAAAACCGTTGTAAAATTTATCACAAATTGCATAAAAACATTTAGAGTAAATTTGGATCTTATTAGCTAATCCCCACTACAAGAAATTTGGCAATTAGCGATCGATTTTAGCAATGGATTCTATCCCGTCTCTAATTAGTGATATATTAACGACGGATTAGCGACCAACGAGAAAAAGTTGACATTTGCAATTGATTAGCGACAGATTAGCGAGGAAAAATTAGCGATGAAAAGTTCTCTATCGCAAATTAATGTAGCAAAAAAAAAAAAGCGCCACATTTAGCGACGGATTAGCAACGGAACATCATCACTAATTAGCTATGGAAGACGATCCGTCTTGCATCGGACGTTAAAATAGCGACGGAATATTTTGTCGCTAGAGCAAGAAGATTACTTGAGGAAAAAAATAGCACACATTAGAAATGAATTCACAATCCGTCAATAATTTTGGGTTGGGTGGGAATTTTCCCTCCAAAAGCCTCAAAACATAGCGATGGATTTCCAATCCATTGCTATTTTGTAGGGATGGGCGAGAATTTTCCTCCCAAAAGCCCAAAAATAGCTATGAAATCCTAATTCCATTGTTATTTTGGTGCATTTTAGGGGGAATTTTCCCCTAAAAATACTCCAAATTAGCGACGAAAGTGGAATCCGTCACTAATTGGCTAGGGATTAGCAACGGATTCGTATCCATCGCTAATTTCTCTTTAAATCCCCCTCTTCCTTCTTCTTCGCCTATTCGGCTCCCCCTCTCCTCCACCAAAAACCACCACCCACGCCACCAAGTGACTCCCCAAATCGTTCAACAAAGTGAGGTACATCTTTCTCTCTCGAAATCGGACTAGAATTGTGCTCTCTCTCCTAATCTCTCGGGTAAAACTTTCTCTCTCTAACTAATATGTTTTTTTTTTTAAATTAAATAAATGTTATAAATTTCTTAGATTAATTTTGTTATTTGTTAGTTGATTAATTATTTGAATGTTGTTAATTTTGTTATTATGTTAATTTTTAATTATGTTAAGTTGTATGCTAATTATTAGTATAAATTTCTTAATTGTTTATTTAATTTTCTTAACTTCTAGATTAATTTTGTTAAGAGTTATTTTTTAGTTATGTTAATTTTTAGGTTGATTTTTATGTTAATGGAAAAATAAAATTTTTTAATTATGTTAATTTTTTAGGTATAATTTTATTAATGTAGTTTTTTTATATATAATTTAGTTAAGGTTGATTTATTGTTAATTTTTAGCTTAATTTTTAATTATTTAATCTTTAATTATTATTTTATAATTTTTAATTAATTATTTATTTATTTGTGCTAATTATTGGCTTATTTTGAATATAAAGCATAGAAGTAATTGTTATACTTTAATTATTAAAATTGAAAGAAGCTAACATGCATAATGATTTAATCGTTTGAAAATTAAAAAAAAATTGAAATAAAAATGTAATTGGAAAATAAACATAAATGTTTAAATTTAATAAACATTTTATTAATTAATAGAATTTAATAAACATTTTATTTAGGAATAATTAAATTAAATTTAGTTGAATTTATTATTAAATTAACTAGGAAAATTTAATAAAAATAAACACTTTTAGCTTCAAAATAGTTAAAATTTCATATAATTTAAGTGAAAATGAAAAATTTTAACTTAATCCCTTAATGAGGAACCCATTCGGCCCAAACATTTTAAATTTAATCCCTAAATTTTAAATTTAATTAATTAATTTATACTTAAAATAATGTAATTAGATGAGGTAGAATGAGAAATCACATTTAAATTTAAAAATTAGCTTCAATTACCTAAATTAGGGTTTAGGCCCAATAAATTTGGAGTTTATGCATGTAATTGATTAATAAATGCCTAATTGAGTTAGTTTAGGAATGATTGAATGAAATTGTATGAAAAATTGGTGTTGAAATTGAAAGTAAATATTACAAAATTAAGTATTTAAGAATTAAAAAAATAAAAAATGTAATAATTCTTTAAATATAAATTCAAATTCTTAAAACAAAATTCATAACTTATTAAAGACAATTACACAACTAATATATATATTTAATTTTTATTTAAAATTCATAGGAATAATGATAAGTAATTGTTTGTATTGGTTGTACCATTTTTGCAATAATTACAAAAAATGAAATCGATGGATAATGGATGAATGTTTGGTTAGTTAATGGATTGTTAAATGATGACTTTGTTAAAGGTGTAGAAATTTTTTTAGCTTTTTCTATTGAGCATCCCGAATGTATGGATGGAACCAAAATTAGATGTCCTTATAATTTCGGTAATTGTCAAAACCAAAATTATGAAGAGGTTGAAATGGTAAAATATCATTTGTGGCATAAGAATTTTGTGTCGGGATATTATGATTGAGTACATCATGAAGAATTTGAAACCTATATGGCATTTGAAAATTATAGGAGTCAATATGTTTCTAGAAACTATTATGTAGGCGAAGGTGGTTTCGATGAATCCCAAAACCCTTATCAAACTATGGTAATGGATGCAATAGGTCAATCCTTTGATCCATTTAACACGGATGAGGTTCCTAATCCTAGCATCCAACACTTTTACAATATATTGAATTTATCGGATAGAGAGATTTGGTCTAGTTGTAATGAGCACTTGCAATTGTCGGTAGTTGCTTGAATGCCGAACCTAAAAGTCGAATATCATTTTCCAGGTGAAATGTTTCGATCGGTTATGTGAGCTAATAAAGGAGTTGATGTTGGGCGATAACTCGTATGATAGATAATTTTTACGAAACAAAAAAGCTAGTTAAGGGGATGGGTTTACCGATGAAAAAAATTCATTATTGTCGGAATGGGTGCTTGATTTATTGGAAGGAAGACAATGGATTAGATAAATGCAGATTTTATCAACATTCTTGATATGGAAGTTCTCGTCGAGGATCAAGAAGAGGAAAACTTGTTCTAATTATGAAAATGTACTACTTCCCTCAAACCCCATGTCTTCGGTGATTGTATGCATCGAATGTAAAAGTTGAGCACATGACATGACATCCCGAACATAGGGGAGATGATGCAAGAGTAATGCATCATCTATTCGATTCTATTGCATGGTAAAGTTTCAATCGAATAATCTTCCTTTTGCGAGTTGAAAGAAGGAATGTCAAATTAGAAGTATGCATTGATGAGTTTCAACCATTCGGTTAATCCGATGCTCAATATTCCTCGTGGTCGATCATTATGACTCCATATAATTTGCCACCATGGATATGTATGAGGGAGGGATATATGTTCCTAACAGATGATTGGTCCGGGTCTAACAAATCCAAAACATAAGTTGGACATTTACTTGCAGCCTTTTATATCCGAGTTTATCCAAGTTATAGGAAGTGGGTGTGGTGACTTATGATGTGTACCATAAGGAGAATATTTTATTGAGAGTCGTAGTTATGTGGACTATCAATAACTTTCCCGCATATTCGATGTCTGTTCGGTTAGAGTACTATAGGAAAATAAGTTTTTCCTTATTGTATGAAAAATTCGGATGATTTCTCTCTTCCTAATGAAAGGAAGACTTCCTAGTTTGACAACCATCGAAAGTTTCTTCCTCATGATCATCCATATAGAAGAAAAAGAAAGCATTCATTGTAAAACGAGTTGTTAAATGTGGCCTTTTTTCAATCCATCTAGAGCGAGATATGTTACATATGGTGGAACAATGGAGGTTGTTGAAAATGATAGAAGATGGTGCGGATGATCATAATAGTAGAATCTTTCGGATGTGTGGATGGAGGAAGCAGAGTATTTTTTGGAATTTGCCTTACCGGAGTACAAATCTCATTCTACACAATTTAGATGTCATGCATATTGAGAAAAAATGTGTTTGACAATGTTTTTAATACAATCATGAATGTGCCGGGACTAAAGACAATGCCAACTTCAAGGAAGACTTGAAACTTTTTTGCAAAAGGCTAAAATTAGCGAAGGATGATGCATCTCCTAAAGCTATATTTACTATATCTAAACAACAAAAAATAAAATTACTTGAGTGGATAAAACAACTTAGGCTTCCCGATGGATATGTGTCCAATCTAACTAGATGTGTTGATATGTAGCATGAAAAACTTTATAGGATGAAAGTCATGATTGTTACATCTTCATACAGAGGTTACTTCTAATTGCATTTTGAGAGTTTTTGTTGAGAAATGTTTAGCAAGCACCGAAAAAGTTGAGTTTGTTCTTTAAGGAACTGGCTTGTACAATGATAAGGGAAGAAGATATGTTATGACTTAATGATGAGATACCCATCATTTTGTGCAAAATAGAGCATATATTTTCACCTAGCTTTTTTGACTCCATGGAACATCTCTCAATCCATCTACCATATGAGGCATCTATTGCATGACTCGTGCAATATCGGTGGATGTATCCATTTGATTAACATTCAATTTAAATATAAAATTAAATAAATTTCTAGCTTTCAAAAGTTAAAATAATTCATATTTGCAGGTATTTACGAAAGCTAAAAAATAATGTTAAGAATAAGGATAAAATGGAAGGATCAATATGCAATGCATATTTGGTCGAAGAAGCATTTTTATTTTGCTTGCATTATTTCAAGCCTCATGTATATACTAGGCATATGAAAGTGCTACGTAATGTTGACTACTACGACGGAGAAGAAAGGGACCATATTGAAAGGATGTTATCCATATTCAAACAACAAGATCGACCAATAGGTAGACACACAATACAAAAATTGACACAACTTGAACACAAAGCAACCCATCAATATATATTATTGAATTGTGAAGAAGTAAAACCTTATATTGATGAGTTTATCAAAATTCAAATTCTATATCATACTTATTTTATTATATTTAATAATATTAGCAACATAGTAAAGATTAACTCACATTTGTTGTTCATTCTCTTCTCTTTAGTAGATTGCCAAAATGCAACCGAACAATCCCTTCATATCCGAGAATGAGACCGATGCTTTAATTGAAAATGAATTTGCCTCCTGATTTAATCAATATGTAAGTGTTATCATTTTATATGTTTAGATTATTGATAGCATTAATTGAAAGATAACTAAACTTATATGGTATTTTATGTTTAATTTAAAAACATAAAATACACAAGTAATTTTCATGAAAGATCAGTTCTTGAAAGTTCTTGCATAAGACCCATTGCTTATCGTAAGATCATACGAGTGGTTATTTTATTAATGGTTATAGGTTTCACACACTTGATGGATCTTCAAAATAGATTCTTTCAATAGCGGTGTCTACATTAAAGAAAGCAATTACGAGTACAGTCGAGAGTGATTATTACGAGATACCGATGAAAATTCTTAAAGTAAAGTATCATGCATTACCCATCAAGAGAACATTATTGTTTAAATGTGATTGGTTCAATCCTACACCATAAGGAACAAGGATTCATCCACGAGTACAAACTTGTGGATGTTAACTATATGAGAACTTGAACAATTACAAACCATTTGTCCTAACATCACATTTGGTTCAGGTGTATTATATAGAGTACCCTAACTTAAAGCACGAGAATCGAGATTGGTGGGTTGTGTGTAAGATCAAAGCTAGGTCCGTGTTTCACCTTCCCGATTCATCGGCTACCGTCCAATAAAATACCGAACCATTTTAACGAGACGATTCATAAATCGATATGAATTGTTGGAGGAAGTCAAGGATGTCACTTTGTTGAATGATCCAAATGGATCGTTTATAGATATAGAAGTATATGTAGTTGACTATGATAATGATTGTGAAAATATGTCCGATGATGAAGATGATAACTTAAATAATGATTACGATAGTTCTAATTAAATTTATATTTCATTTGTTCTATTAGTAGGAAATGATGTAATTTTTTTTATCTTTATTAATTTCTTACATGCGAGTTAATAATATCGATTTTCCTACATTCATTAAATATTCGTTGTATATTTTGATTGTGTTGTATTCATAAAAAATAATGTATTTTAATTTAATTACTTATTAATTTACTCGATAATATATTTGTTATATTTTTTTATTTGTTTAAGTTTAGATCATACGAGTAATGACTCGCGAGTAATCGTGGTTTGCGTCGTCCCCCTACGATCACTACTAGGTCATGCTCGATAATCATAGACGAGCATCACTATCCGATGATAGTCTACTAAGATCTCCTACTAGTATCGATCATGGTTCTCTAACAATAGGCTTTTTATGTAGATCCCATAGCTCTCACAATCATGGAGCTAGCACTTTTGCACGGTAGGTGTTTCTATATCGACATATGAGGTTCCACTGGTGACCTCCGAGAGTGGCCCCTCCACTTGCATGTCCGACATTCTAGAAAGTTCTAATAGCTCTTACGATCGACGACATATTTTTGTCGATTGAGGACGATATGTAATTTTTTTTAATATATAATTTCAAAAATTCATGTGTTGTTTTTAATATTTGTTTTATCATTTTATTGTTCGATAGTTTGACTCCGTTGGTAGAGATTATTCTATGAATATCTCTAAGATTTTTAAGAAATGGATAGACAAGAGTGGATTGTCCTAGAAGTCTATCACCGATTTAACTAAAGACTTTTACTTCGGTGAATTTCGGGTAACGTATTATCAATTTTTTCTATTATTATAATAAAAATTTCTCATCAAATAAAGTTGTTAATATCAATTTTTTGTTCGTGCAGAAATTTTTTGATTGGGATGTGGCTATCGAGGTGCTTATTAGAGCTATATGGGAGGGTGTGCCTAGGAAATGCTACACCGACTTCATATACAAGATCAATATGATGAACGATCAACTTGTAATATTAGTCAAGAGGTCCGGGATGTGTGGCAAGTAGATTTCGGGAGACTTGATCACATGGCTCGTTTAGAGCAAGCTTCACGAAATCGATTGTCGGAGACCGATGGTTTTGGTGTGGTCCTTTCGAGCATACATGGGGTTCTATATCTTTAAAAGAGCATGCTTGTCGCTTGTTACATTTCACACTCTTTAATATTATTTACTTGTTTTAGAAAATTTTAATTTTCTTCTCATATTATCCGTAATGGATTTTTTTAGACGGTAAAATTGGGCCATTAGCCAACGAGTTTTAAGTTGTTCAAAAAGACGCACAAGCGAGGAGATGGTTCATTCATCGATCTATGCTTTCGGCAAACAATAGTAAGTTTTTTTTAATAAAAATATTAAATATGAAAAGATAATCCAAAATTTGTTTTAATCCTATAATGATAATATCATTATTTTGATTACGCAGACCATGTTAAGTAGCTCATCAATGAGGCATTTGCGGCTTAGACGACGACATCAATTATGGAGCTAGAAGTTGACAATAATGCCATATACCTCGAGGTTATCGGAAAGAAGAAGAAAAGATTTTATGGTATAAGCACATAGTTAGTGCATTATCCGTCCCGATCGAGTGGTAGTAACGGCTCCTCCTCTACAACGTCGCATTACGCCGCCGACCCGGCTAACGAAGAGCTTCGAAAGGACTCGCAAGGCTATGAAGGAAGCGATGAAGGGGATGCAAGTGATACAAAACGAGCTTCAAAGCCGGGTGGTAGAGCAACATCACACTATTTATATTCCGAAATCTCGGTACGATTCAATGACATCCTTAGTGATGAGGTTGACACAAACAACCACGGTACCTATAGATCCGTTCGCTAGTCAACAATCTATCATTCCTTCCACTCGGCCTTTAGCAGATCTCCTGTCGAGCCCTCCACACGAGTAGCGGGATGGGGATATGGGATTAGACGAACAGGATAAGTGCTGGGGTATTTAGTCACTTTGTTTTTTTTTTTATTTATTTATTTATGAAACGTACTCTAGGATGATATTGTTAATGTTATTTTATTTTTAATATATACGTTATTACATATAATTTTTAATTATTAAATGTAATATTAATAATTAAAAAAATGTCAAAAAAATAACAACGAAATAATGATAAATTTATTTTCAAAATTAGCGACAAAATAAAGATCGACTAGTGACAAATGCATTTTCAAAAGTAGCAAAAAAATTCATTTTTAAAATTAACGACGTAATAACTATGAAAGAAACGACGGATCCCGCGACAAGATTAACAACAAATTTGTTTTTGATTAACGACGGAATGGATTTTCCATCACAAATAAACAGAGACGAAAATTTTTTCATCGCTCGTTCCATCGCTATTTACTATTAGCGACGAAATTTAAGCAATTAGCGACGAAATATTCCATCTCTAATTGTCTTTCTTTTCTTTTTTGTAGTGCTCCTCAACTTTCATTCTATGATTTTTTTTTCTTTCCATGCATTTCCATTCACAAACTAATATGATTGATATAGCATGTTTTATGTTTTGACCTCTGAATTTTTTTAAGAATATCAATTAAAAACTACTTCCTTAATTATATTAAACACATAAAATTAATTGCCACACTCGGAATTAAAAAATAAGGACCATAAATACTTAATTACATACCACATGCAATCCAAATTAGCTAAACCACCATATTGAAGAGCACATTTTATATCATATTTAACCAATATATTAAATACTCATTCTAAACTATTCCTACTTAATTTTTCTTTTTCCATCTTGTTTTCTTTAGTTATGACTATACTTTTATTTTTTTAATATTATATTTCTCAAATTTATGAAGTTTTAATACAATATATAGCAAAACATTGATTGAAAAAAACTTAGTATAATATATAAAATCAAACTACAAATTTTCAATACGATGAATAAGAAATATATGTGTTCTATATTTTAATGAAACCGTAACCATTTGATTTGATAGTCAAGTTACTGTAACTTTGTGGCATTTTTTTTTTATATTTTTATTCTAAAAAAAAACATATAAAAGAGAAGCATTAATTGTCTATAAAATAAAATTTACTATAACAAAATTAATAGTTAAAATAAAATTTTGTTCAAATCATAGTTGAACTTTCCTTTATTTAATCTTTCATTGTACTTCCACTACAATCATGGTGCTGGTACAATAAATTTGTAGAAGAAAATAAATTTATTCAATTTTTGGTTTGATGATTGTAGCAATTTTTGAATTGTATGTGTTGTGTTAGCACTTAATTATTGTTCCAAAAAGGAAAAAAAAGAAAAAAGAAAAGGAAGTAAAAATAATAATAATACAATTGGGGAGTGCAATTGAAAAAAAAAAGGAGAAAATAACCAAAATAAAGTGGGTTTGTAAAATGAGGGACAAAAACAGATTTTAGCCAAAAAATCCTAAAAACCTAGAATAAAAACACCCCTTTCTCCGAAAAAAGGAAAAACCACTGTTCATCCATTCCAAGAGAGACACTAACCACCTGCCCCCCTCACTCCAGCCACTCAACCCACTTACCACCCTTTGCTCTGCCAGCCACAACCACCTCCCTTGCCTCACGCGCCACAGCCTCCTCTCAGGCCAAATCGCTCCCCTGCGTGCTGCAGAACTAGCAGCGCACCCCCTGTAGCTTTTGCCATCACGCCAGTAGCCACCTTCCCTACAGCCATCTCCTTACACGTCAGGCCCCTCCTTCATGTCCATAGGCCTACACATGCACACACACCCTGCCCCTATATGCCTCGCCTGCAGCAGCTTGCCAGCGCCCTTGTAAGCCTCCCCACATGCCTCTCCTACAACAGCTCACCAACGCCCCAGTGCTCGGCCTCCTCGGCTGTCACAGCCCACGCACGTCTGACTGCATCACGCTTTAGTACTCGATGCCCACACCAGATGTGGAACACTAGCCTCACCTCTCTGCGCGAGCGCTTCGCACCACCCTCGTCAGATCGCGCGCCTGCCTGCCTCGCCCTAGGGCCAGTAGCTCGCCCTAGAGTGCCAGTGCCCCTTGCCAGCGCCCCAACGTGCCTCACTAGCAGCCACTGCTTTCATCCACCTTTCTTCCCCGGTTAGCTAAGTATTAGTATCCATCAGGGTTGAAAAGGTTGGATCTAACTTCGAGCTCGCTAAGCAAATTTGTCCAGCTCGTTTTACTTACAGTAATTTTTTTCACTTTCTATTTTTTTCAACATGTATTATATGTGATTCATACCATATTTAATGTAATCATTATTTTGATTGTATTCGTTGTTCACATATAATTCATTTGAGTGGTGGTGATGTGTATTATTTGATTTCGCTATTTTGTGAGTGATGTGGAATGTATATTTTGTTATGTGCGTCTTGTATGGTATTTTTGTTTAAAAAGCACCATGTTGAATTAAACAAGTTTGAACTATCGCCATGTAACCCCGTTGTCGTCAAACATAATCAATTATGTACTCCAAAGCAAATAATTTCGTTAATTTTTGTTTTCTCTAATTTTAGTGTATTTGTCAATTTTTATCAATTTTTGCCCACATATGCTTAAGTTTGTTGATCTCTACCTATATTAGCCAAAGTTGTCGATTTTTCACCTATGAGTCCTAAATCATCGATTTTTACTTACTTTTTCCTAAAAGTCGATTTTCGCCTACGATTGTATAAATTGTTGATTTTCATATTATTTTGCCTAAATCATAGATTTTTGCCTATGATTGCCTAGATTGTCGACTTTCATTTATTTTTGCCTATGATTGGCCAAATTGCCCATTTTTACTTGTTTTTGCCTTAATTGTCGATTTTTGCCTATGATCGCCTAAATTGTCGATTTTGCTCGTGATTGTCTAAATGGTCAACTTTTCCCCGTGTTTATATAAATTGTTGAGTTTTTGCCTAATTGCCAATTTTATCATTATTTGTTTGTTTATCCATCTTACCAAGTTTGCCTATGCCTATTTGTCAATTTGTGTCCATTTAATTTTATCTCGTTTTGCTATCCTTGCATTCATCATTTTAGCCATCCATTACAAAGTGAGGATGAGATATTTGATTGATCAAGTCCCGAATCATTTGACTAGGGGTAAATGTTTAAAAAATAAGTAGTCTTTCATCATTTAAAATCGAAATCGAATTAATATTATATGCAATGTAACTTGCCTTAGGCAAGACGGGATAAGTTGATTTTTAATCTTCCCTACATATAATAAACCCCTTATCTAGAACTCGAATAGACCGATCATAGGGTTTCTTAGTAACCGTAATACTAGGTAGTGAATCTAGTCATTTTTGCCCATTTTTCCCCATTTTCACCTCGACTCGTCGCCTCGCGACATGTTGTACGTCTTTTTTAGATTTGGTTGGATAATTTTTATGAATTTTAATATGATTGCGAAATGTGTGTTTAATTAAGATTTTTTAAAAAAATCTTAAGGGGTAAATCGAAACATAAAGTATATGTTATGTCATCAATTCCAATAGCTTTGGTATTTATGGAACAGGAAAATAAAAAATAAAATAAAAGTTGAGCGATTAATTTCTAGAAGACTTGATCAATTTAGAAGAATTGATGAGTTGTTATACATCTTAAATTGACACAAACAATAACCGATCGTTGCTTTCTTGTGTAATAGTAGTTCAAAATCTATTTTCAAAATTCAAAGTACCATTTTGTATATAAGGAAAAAAAATATGCGCATGTGTTTGTGAAATATTCAAGCCAATGGAAATTTTACTATATGAACTTGGAGTAACTTCTCTAAATGTACTTGTATTTGTATCAATTTGGCAAATAAATTTTTATGAAAAATATTTAGTCAATTCAACCTAATTGGCCTAATTTGCATTAACGCTTTTGGTTTCTCTTTGACGAAAAATATAAAAATAAATAAATAATAAAATTGAAATTAAGTTATATAGACAACACAATAACATAGTAGTAACTAGTTGAATATCCGCGCTATGTCTGTGGTCGGATAATCATTATATACGTAAGGTAAATGATTTGTATGATATAGTATGGATAAAAAATTTATTTCTCATAATTAATGTAAATCAAATTTATTTGCTAAGGAAAATCAGTTTTTATATATATTTATTAACAAAATAATTAATAATGTTAAAATAAAAAATTGTATTTGAATAATTGAAAGGTTCTTTCAAAACATTATTTCAATTATTTTATCTAAAAAATATTGATTTTAGAACATAAAAAAGAATAAATAACAACTAATAAACAATTGGTGTTATGTGTGCGGATATATAATTAATTTCTCACAAAATTAATGATATAAATTTTCATTATTTTATTTTAAAAATATTGATTTTAGAACATAAAAAAGAATAAATAACAAATAATAAACAATTGGTGTTATGTGTGTAGATACATAATTAATTTTTAACAAAACTAATGATATATATTGTAATTATTTTATTTAAAAATATTGATTTTAGAACATAAAAAAGAATAAATAACAAATAATTAGTGTTATGTATGCAGATACAAAATTAATTTTCAACAAAACTATATATATGATTATACGCAGTAGATTCAAAGTATATAGTATAAACAATTAAAAAAAATAGCTAAGCTATATGGAATATATTAAAGTCAGCAAATTCAATTGAAAACTATTACAAAATTGGTTTTCATAAATTTTACTTCTTAATTTATGATGAAAGAGATTCTTGAATTGCAAATTAAATTATAAATTAATTCATCTCATTTTGAAAAATGAATGAATTAATTCTTTTGGTTTCAAAAATAAATTATTTAATTTTTTTAATTAGTGGGACCAAGAATAATTTATTTTTTTATTTAAATTTTTTTCTCATATTTTTACTTTTTTTTTATTCTTTCTCTATTTCTAAAAAAATAAAATAAAACCATTGAAATAGTAAAAGGGATAAAAATTTTAGCTTTTGAACCGAATGGACCAATGATGCTCGTATATATATATATATATATATATATATATATATATATATATATATATATATATATATATCATATTTAGTAGATTCAGAGTATATAGTATAAATAATGTTTTTCAAAAAAAATAATTTAAGTTGTATGGAATATAAATTCAAATAAAAACTACTACAAAATTGGTTCCCATAAATTTTACTTCTTAATTCATTATGAAAGAGATTCTTGAATTGCAAATTAAATTATAAATTAGTTCTTCTTGTTTTGAAAAAAGAATGAATTAATTATTTTGGTTTCAAAAATAAATTATTTAATTTTTTTAATTAGTGTTGTTGATCATGAATAATTTATTTTTTATTTTTTAAAAATGTGTTTTTTCATATTTTTTCATATTTTTATTCTTTCTCTATTTCTTAAAACAAATTGAAATGGCAAAAGGGATAAAAAAATAGTTTTTGAGCCAAATGGACTAATGGTGTTATGTAAGCATATACATAATTAATTTTCAATAAAACTAATATATATATATATATATGATCATAGTATAAACAAACATTTAAGTTTTATGGAATATATTAAAGTCAATAAATTGAAATAGAAATTACTACAAAATTGGTTCCACTAAATTTTATTTCTTCATCCATGTTGAAAAAGACTCTTGAATTGCAAATTAAATTATAAATTTTTTCATTCCATTTCAAGAAACGAGTTAATTAAGTCTTTTGGTTTAAAAAATAAATTATTTTACTTTTTTAATCAGTGATAACCATGAATAATTTATTTTTATTTTATAAAATTTCTTCTTTTTTTTTAATATTTTTATTCTTTCTCTATTTCTTAAAATAAAAAATAAAAAAACATTGAAATAAAAAAAATGACAAAAAAATATTAGTTTTTGAACCACATGGACTAATTAATTTGTTTCTCGAAGAAAGAGGGACTAATTTATATTCACTTTTGAATAGCAAGTAACTTTGGCTTATTTGCCAAAAATAAGAAGAAAAAAGCATCAAAAGAAGATAGGAGCATTAAATGCTCAATCCGACAAAAAAAGAAGAAAATGACAAAAAAAGGCTAAAAAATAAAATTAAAAAGAGAATAGGTCAAGAGTAAAAATGAAATCTCTCAAATCTATCGAGTGTCAAAAGAGAAATTAACGAAAAGGTTGGAGGTGAAAAATCAAACAACACAATGAATAGTGAATCTAAATCTTAAACAACGAGCAAATGAATAGTAAATATGTCAGTTCTTTAGTTTTTTTCCTACTAATATATATTAAATTAAAAGTAAAAGATAAAATTTTTAATCAAAATTTGTATATCATTCGTGCTTCTTTATGTTTTTCATAGATTTTTGTTATAAAAAAAACATGATTCATTTTTAAATAAAAAACTATAATAATATAAATATAAAATTTTTAGAATATCTTAATATTTTTTTTATAAGGCTGAATCAGAGAAATATATCAACAATCTATAAAAATTGGTATAAAAACTAAATAATGAATATTTTTAAGCTTTTAAAAATATGTACATTTGACATATAGACACACACATACAAAACAGATCAATAATATTATGTATAAAAGCATGTATTTGAATTATTAGGTGGTTATCTTAAAATATTATTTTATTTAAAATAAATTAAATTTAGAATATTAAAAATAAATAATAGGACATAGTTGGTGCCATATGTGTAAATGCAAAATTAATTTTTAATAAAATCAATGATCTCAATACTTTTCAAGTATACATCATTACATCATTATCATACTCTATATAAATTAAAATATATATTTAAAAAACTTAAGTTGCAAGAAATATATTAAAGTTAAAAGAATGCAATAAAAATAATTTAAAATTTTATTTAAAAAAAATTGATTATATCAAGAATAAGATAAAGAAACACATGAATTCTATTATTTATCAAAAAACATATTAAAAATTTATACAAAAAGAAAGATAAATTATATTTATCAACAACTAAAATTTTATAAAAAATAAAAAATTTAATTTGATGAGAATTTTTATAATAAACAAAAAAAATTTAAGAGATTAATTTTAATTAATAAAAAATATAATCCGATATATATTTTTGTTCTAAAATTTAAAAACATAAGAGGTCAAAAACATCTTTTAAAGACATGAAGAACAAAAAATATATTTTTAAAAAATATGAGATAAAAATAGATTAAGTTAAAAACATGAGATGTCAAAATATTTTTAAAAATATGAGGATTTAAAAATATATTTTGAAAACATAAGAGACAAAAGAGGAATGAAATATAAAATTTGAAAATGAATGTCCAAGAAATTATAAAAAAATTATGAAAATATCATTAGAAAAAATTACAAAATTGCAACATTATGAATAGTAAACTAAGGCACAGTAAATGAATAGTATTTGTTGTTCATTTGCCCCATTTCTTTTAGTTTTTTTACCTCATTTCTTTTAGTTTTTTAAGTAAAGTAATGGTTAACTGTAATGCCTACAAAAAAAAAATAAAAAAAAATAAATAAATAAAAGAAAAATATTTAAAATAAATTTTTGGTTTCCCCACATGCTCTCCAATTGTGAATTTTTTTCTTCCCAACAAATCTAAAAAACACAAATAAGCAGCAGCAGCAGAAGCAAAAAGAAAAAAAGAAAAAAAAAGAATAACAACAACAAATTAGTTAAAATTGTTCTTATTCACTTGTCCTTGGTGGTTTAAGTTAAGTTTCCACAAATGATCATCAAAGTTGATTTTTAACAATTTCTACCAGGCTTGCAATCAAGCGCCCCAGCAAAGCGTGTCATCCTTGTAGCAAGCGAACCGGGTTTGGCTTTGATCATGAACTTCCTGTGCGGTCTCTTGGTTCTAGGTTGCCCTGATTGAACAAAGAAGGCTCCATTCATCAAAAGATCATTCTCTGATCTCCATGTCCATTTACTCCATTCCTCCTTCGTTGCATAGTCCCTCTTGGTCACCTGCAGGATGTATGTATGTATCTATCAATATATATATATATATATATATATATGCACGTATCGAATGTACTATATATAGTTTTGTGTACCTCTTTTAGAGCAAGCTCTGGTGGTGCGATGAAGCGGTTACCCTGGCTGATAATGGTAGGATGTTTGCTACCACCAATAGCATACATGCGCCAGTGAGTGTAGTCATTGTTAACAACATGGAAGAAACCCCATCTGCATCTTGGCATTCTCTGTACTAACCCCTGACCAAAATGGTTGAATGCAACTGTGACTTGCATGAGCTGATCGCCTGAGTAGCTATCACTTGCACCCAACAAGATGACCTGCATTATTTCAATATATATATATATATATATATATATATCAAATCATCATCTAAATGATCAATAAATAAATCATAAGAAATTAAGCTACAATTTAATTACATCATTGTGGTGGGTGAAATGGGAATTGGAAATGGTTATTGCAGTGGATCCCATAATTGCGTCAATGAGTCCATCGGTGCAGCGAGACATCGAAACATGATCGATCCAAACATTGGTGGATCCAAAGATTGAAATTCCATCTCCATCGCTGTTGGTCCTGATCCCATAATGGTCCACAGAGTCCCTAATATTGCCACCGCTAGTAGCAACAATGTGATGAATGCGAATTCCATGAATGATTACGTTCTGGATGAATTGTATTGTAATGCCAGCACCATAAGCAATGTGTATATGGTGCCCACGCCCATCGATCGTCTTATTGCTAGTCATAATCAACTCTTTCGACAACCTAATGTTCATGTTCTTTGAAAATATGATCCATAATGGCTCGTTTTGGATCACAGCATGGCGCAATGTCCCTGGTTTTGGGTTCAAAACGTCGTCGTCCGAATTATCCGTCACAACGTATATCCTTCCGGCCATTCCTCCGGTAGTCCTACGCCCGAAACCAAGGGCACATTTTGCTAGCCTCTTACGGTTTTTGTTCCAGTTCTTCCGGCATCTCCAGCACCTGTCAATTGGGTTGGTCGCCTGGCATGGACCTACGTATTTTTTCTTCCCTTGCCTCAGGTTCCTTCTAGTGCCGTTTGCGAACTGTTCAAAATCCTCCTCATCATCAAAGTCCAAATGAGTGATGTTTCTGTTAGCAAAAGCTTCCACAACGCTGCTATTATTTGAAAGAGGGTATCTGCCACCCAATTAAAAAAAAAACATAGTTATCCGGACAAATTGATTTAATTTATTTAAGATTTCATAAATGTGCCATATATATATAAACTAATAATGCATAGTGTATGTAACATCCTAACCTATCTAGGTTGCGTTGTTTTTCAAAGAGAAAATAAATGTGATATTGTGCACTGACAATCAATGAATAAATGGAGAAAATTGAAATGATTTTGGGGATTTAATCACTTGTTAACTTCGGCGTTGAACTCATCGGTTGCTCCTTCTGGGTCAGGTACGTAGGCGTCCAGGGTCATCTTCTTAGCTTCCTCTGCTCGTTTTTGCCACACATCGTCGAAAAAGCCAATGTCTGCCAACAGGCTAGGTATCAAGGTTGCAAGAGTAAAAACGAAGATCAGCATGGCCTTACCCACTGCCATTTTCTTTGTATTTAATGAATATTAACAAGTGATGACCAAAAGTAGTATTGGACCTAGGTCCGCGATAGATCAAGGTCTACGGTTGAACCGGTTGAGCTGCGGTGGGTTCGCAAATTTTCTTGTATGGGTTCAGACCGAAATAGACCAGAAAGAATTGAACCTAGGTGAATCTTTAAGCTATCCGCATAGCTTTGGTTTGGTTGATGAATAGAACATATAAGTTTGAGGCTGTGAGCATGCTTAAATAGTATAAAAAATAGCGTGGGAGATCTAAATTTAGAAGCGTAGAGAATGGAATACCATTCTCTATTAGCCGTTGACAGTTCGGCAGAGCAACAAAGATTGACCAATGTCTAAAATCACAACCCTAAATCCTAATTGCCAAAATGCAACCCATCTTCTTAACTTCCTTTCAGCACTCTCTCCCTCTTTTATCTAAAATCACACCCCTAAATCCTACCTAATACATTTTAATTTACCAGTACGTACGTACAGTTGAGACAAGAATATGTTTTTAACAAATCCTTGCTTTAAATAGCTTATAATCAACCATGTTTTTAGATCAACGATATGCCATGCATGATTAGAATTTTTTGTTTTTACCAAATCCTTCCATGCACGCATCTCCTTAATTAATCAGTTGCTTGAATCAATAGAGAATTAGAGGAAATTAAATCAAATAAGGGTGCTGAACCAATTATATATGCCCAGCCCCTAGCTATTTATATAAATACACATGCACACACTTCCATGCATCATGTAAACACAGCTTAGAGCATCTTATATGGTGTTCTTTATTTTTAGTTAACATTTTTAATATAAATAGAGAACATCATTAATTATATGATTGAAGATCAATGTTCTCGCCAATGCTACTTTCTACTTTAACTCTTTATTTTGACAAAATTCATAAAACACGAAAGATTATTGGTGAAGAGGCGGAGTGACACATGAAATAGTAATTTTTATTAATGAAATATAAGATAAAGAGTCATTTGGACTATCTAGTATTGGAGAGCCAAAGACTCTCCGTATCTTAATTTTAAAGATAAAGATTGTGATAAAGAGAGCATTGGAGATAGAATTTAGGCTAAACCTCTTTATTATAAAGAAAAATCTTAATATAAAGAGAGTATTAGAGATGTTTTAGACACATATTCGACACTCGATTAATTAGTTAGATTTTTTTATATAAATTAATTCGACTATATATATATATTGTAATCAGCTTGCTATAGCATATATATTTATATATTATAATAATCACTGCAATTAATGCATCACCCATTAAGAAATCATAATTATTATGTATTGTTTTTTATTTTATTTTATTGAACGATATATAAATGATATTTTTGATCTTCTATTTGATCATCACCTGGAAAACACTTGTATTTTTTTTTTTTTTTTGAAAAAAAAGTATAAATAAGCAAAACATTTAATTGGTTTCGTTACATTTTACTATTTTAATTAGTACTTAATTGTATAGCCCATTTTTTGACATTAAGCTACCAGCTGCATGCATGCCTTGACATTAGTTCTGTATTAGTTATGAAATTATATATTAATTAGTAGTGATCAAGAGGAAAAGAATGTCATGTACTCAGCTTTACTTGACTAATTAGTTTATCTGATTGCTTTAGGAAAAGCTGGTTAACACAGCCCTTTCAATAAAGCTACAAAACAAGTACAACATTCATTAGCATATATATATATATATCGAGTAGAACGATTTTTCAATTCAAGAAGCTGTGTTAGTCAAATTGTGTGGTAATAATTTATGTGATGTTAACCTGCTTTTCTAGCTCCTAATTCAGTTTACAGAACAGTGCTAGAATTAATTAATAATTGTATATACTTTTCTGTTGGCAAGGGTAGCCGAAGTATGCGCCGACACCTTGAAAGCTTCTTTTATAGGAAGACAATCGTACAATCCAATTAATATACTTTCTGTTGTTTCTAAGAAATTATTTCCTTTTAACTTTTTTCACACGTACTGAGAATTTTATTAATTATTAAATTATATCAATTTTGTTTATATATTTTTTAAAAGTTCTCTTGTTCTTAAATTATATTTGGACAATGCTTTACAAAATAAATTTTAATTAAAAATATTTCACTCAAAATTTTGATAAAAAAAACATTTTATGATATATATAAATAGAAAAATGAACAATCTCTTTATAAAAGAAGAAATAATTAACAAACACATAAACAATTATATTAAAATGCGTTACTGCATTATAATTACTTGAAACACTAGCTAATCACTCCGGATTTCAAGAAAGCAAATAATGAAAGGAAATTGAAAAAAAGAAAAGAAAGAAAAAAGAGTTATCCCCTATATTGCAGTGAATAATTGTAATTAATATTGGCATGTACTTGGCTATCTTTTTAATTATCAGTTAATCAGAAATTAAACTCGAGTAGCAAGGGGACAAAAGTGATAAAGCAAACAGCATAACCTTAACGTACGTAGACTTTACATAGGGGTGTAAGGAGTTGTTCCAGCCAAAGCTCGCACGAGTCTACTAAGGTGCTCTCTCTCTCTCTCTCTCTCTCCCTCTCTATATATATACTAAGGTGCTCTCTCTCTCTCTCCCTCTCTATATATATATAGTAGTATGAAGAAATTAAAAAAAAAAAAAAAAAAAGGGCTTTAGGACGTAAAACTTTCGGTTTTAAGCAAAAGCTGCATATATAAGATAATCCTTGTTGTCAACCATTTAAGCCGAAGTATAACGTTTGGAATTCCTAGCAAGTCACCAACAAATATTTTCACCTGTTTCGTGGAAGACAGTCACAGATGGCACAAGAAGGCACCTGAAGTATTGAATTTTCTGATAACAAAGACAAGTTGAAGAAAGAGACAATAGGTCTTCTAGGCAAAATTTCACATTTTTTAAAAGTGAATTCCCCACAACACTTATTCTCACACTTTTGACCAAATTTAGCAAAATTCTTCCTTACCGCTGTTATAAACATGGTACTTCAATTACTTCCCTTGCAATTTACTTCTTTATTCCTCCACCTCCTCCTCCTCCTCCTAAGCCTATATATATATATATATATATATATATATATATATATGAAAGAAATATCATAAGCTAAGAATAGCTAGCCACGTACCATCTACTTTCTAGACTTATTTATGTGGCCAAAGTGAATTTTTTTAGTGCAGTATTAAATGACAGGAAAATTAAAAAATGTTTCTGTTACCTCTCCTAAACGAGCTTTATTAACGGTCAAAACGGACTAAAAATAAAATGAATCTTCCTTTTGTTGTTATAGATTAAGTTTTTGAAAATTAAAGCCTAATGAATGAGATTTAGAGTTACAATTAGTGTCAGCCTATATAGCTCCTCTTTGCCTAAAGAACCAATTAACCAAAGGACCTAAAGACATGACAAAGAGAGAAGTAGGAATCTATCTTTTGACTCATATGACAAAAATACCCTGCTTTTCATTTACAAGAAAGATTCTCATAATTGCATGACGATATTTCTACAGATGATACTTAACCATCACAACAGGCAATACCAAGTATATATATTATAATTGTAGGAGGTATACGCAAAACTGGCAATTAGGAAAAGGCTAGAATAATCAGGAATGAAATAAAAATAAAAATAAAAAAACATAAATCATTGTTAGCGTAAAAGAAGCAGAAGCTAAGGTCATTCTGGGAATTAGAAAAGACTTTTTAGCGAGGCTTCTATCAAAACAGTTGATGCTAACCCAACTTTTCATAGTCTGACAAAGCAACCAAGAGAGAGCATATAAAAAGAGATTTGTCACTGGAACAGAACATTAAAGCAGTACATAGCACAATCCTTGAACCACTGGTCGCCATGATTTCTGCAGAAGATGTCTATCATGTGGTGGCAGCCACAGTTCCATTATATTTTGCCATGATATTGGCCTACATCTCTGTGAAATGGTGGAAGCTCTTTACGCCAGATCAGTGTGCAGGCATAAACAAGTTTGTTGCTAAATTTTCAATCCCATTATTATCATTTCAAGTCATCTCTAGTATCAATCCCTACAAAATGAACCTGAGACTTATATTTGCCGACTTTCTTCAAAAACTACTTGCCCTTTTAGTACTGACGGCACTCGCCAAAATCAGCTCTCGCGGACGGTTGAATTGGATCATCACTGGTCTCTCCCTCTCAACATTGCCCAACACTTTGATCCTGGGTATTCCGCTTTTGAGGGCTATGTATGGGGCTGAGGCAGAGCCACTTGTTTCACAGATAGTTGGCTTGCAAAGCCTAATTTGGTACAATTTGTTGTTGTTTCTGTTTGAGCTCAATGCGACCAAGGAAGCCGCTGTGACGCCATCTTCTGAAACCACAGGTATTTGTTTGTGTTTCTTCATGGATATATATATATATATACACACTAATCCAAAGCATGAACCGTAGTACCAAATGGATAGATCGATCACTAGCTATAGAAACTAGAATCTTATTTTGAACTCTAATATATTGAATAGTACGTGATTCAATTTCAATCCTGTTCAGTCAACTTTAATTAATATATTGGAGTAGAAGATAACATTAGTGGGTCCCCAAAACACAAATGTGGAGCAAGATCCATCCAGTCCATGAACATTTTCCAGGAAATACTAATTGATATGTGGTTGACTAAGCTATATATTTATTAATATAGCAGCCTAGCTAGCAGGTCTAATTGATATTTCATACATAGATGATGTGCCTGTGTTATTATTACTATTGCTTTTTTTTCTTTTTCTTTTTTTTTTTCTGTATATTTTTTGAAGTCCTTCATGACATTTGGTTTCATTTACATGTTAAGGGGATCAAGAGGAGGCTGTTCAAGAAGCACAACACAAAGAAGGAGAGGAAGTACAAAGCAGAAGAACGAGGAAAGTCAAAGCCATGCTCGTTCTTTTGACAGTGGGGAGGAAGCTAATGCGCAATCCAAACTTTCATGCTACCTTGGTGGCTCTTATTTGGGCAAGCGTACACTTCAGGTACATGTGCAAAAATATCAGACGCATTAAATTACCTTGGGACTAGCTATCTTGCTTTTCTTGCTGTTATTACCGAAGTTACTAGTTGGCCTTTATCTGTTTTAGGTGGGGACTGAAATTGCCGGACATTGTTGATAAATCCATAAGGATACTGTCAACAGGAGGACTTGGTATGGCAATGTTCAGCTTAGGTATGACTATAAATCATCAATACACAACCAATCATAATTACTTCTTCTTAACCGGGAATTTCTACTTATTCCATCCAAATACTGATCAATAGGTCTATTTATGGCATTGCGGCCCAGCATAATAGCGTGTGGAATCCGAATGGCAATGGTTGCCTTGGCAATGAAGTTCGTCATGGGGCCTGCTCTAATGGCAGTCACTTCTATTGCCGTTAGACTAAAGGGCACAGAGCTTAGAGTGGCAATTGTGCAGGTGCATAACATTTGTTTCATTTCATCAATTACTAGGATACAGGGTCAAACAATGTGTTTCGTAATGCAGGCAGCTCTTCCTCAAGGGATTGTTCCATTCGTCTTTGCAAAAGAGTACAACGTTCATCCAGATACGTTGAGCACAGGGTAACCAATGCTTCACAGCATTCCTATATTCAACTTCCACCTCTTCCCTCAACTCTTTTTTTCTTCTCTAATTTCGTGAGAATATTTTATGTTTGTTTTGGTTTCAGGGTAATATTTGGCATGCTTATTGCCATGCCAATAGCAATGGCCTACTACTCCCTACTAGCATTGTAAAAATCCAAAGGGATTTACACAAGAAAACTGCAGAAACAGTGAGCACTGTTCAACTATGTCATAGTTCAGGAAGGATCAAAGTCTTGAAGATGAATCATAGAAGGCTCATTCAGTTTGTTCAATTTTCTTGGACATATCAAGAACATATTAATTTACCAATTAGAAAAGTTATCAAAGCTAGTCTAATAATGTAGCATTTAATTATATATTAACTGCATTCAATTGTGATCAACAGAGAGGAAAACAAACCTATACAATTATGAAAATTAATTAAATATATATGAGAAAATTGTTGGAGGACATCTGCTAACTTTTCATTGTTCAAGTACATGCTTTATACTATCATCCGATTCCGAGTATTGGACTAATCAGAATTCCAGTGTCATGTTGCCTGAAGGAAATGAAAAAAATCCAACAAATTCACTTAAAACAAAGTTTTGACAAATTAAATTGAAATATTTTACATCACAATTCTTCAATGTGTTGTACATTATAGTGGTGTCTTTACTGCAAGATCAGAACTAGCACTCCACTGAAGAAGCAGCAAAGAAGATCTTGCAAAGTACAATATGAGGTTCACATGTATCGTTCCTTTTTTTCATTTTTTTTAATTTATATTTTTTATTTTTAAGATAATGGTATCTTGGAAACTAGTTCAAGTTGCTGTTTCTTAAGTGCCTCCAGATTGATGTCATTCACAAAAAACTTATTTTTCTTGCATCCTTTTCTAAGATTCACATTTTAGATGATAATATGGCTAAGTCTTCCAAGGTTAATAAATCATAGAAAATATTACATACTGTTAATTTCTTGGTATACCAATTTTTTAAACTATGATAGAATGCTTAGTCCAAACTACATCATTTATTGTTGAGTTATAGTTAACTTAGTTTTTACAGTATATTAGAACTAATTAATTAGTTTATGCAGTATACGATGATAAAAAAAAGGTTTATGTAATCTAAAAATAATTAAATAATTAAATAATCCCTTTTCTAATGAAACTTTCTTATCTAATCCACTTCTTTTTATTTTTTCTATTTTCTAAAAAAGAAGAATATATAAATTTTTAAAAATAACATGAAATTGAAAAAAAAAAAAACCTAAGTTATTAATGATTTTGAAAATAGAAAAATTTAATAATAATTCTTAAAACCACAAAACTAAATAATTAATTCCTTTAAATCACAAGGACTAAGTTATAATTTACTCCCACTTTTAAATCACAAGGACTAAGTTATAAATTAGTTATATTTTTTTAAAAAAAAGAAAAAATCACAAGGGACTAAGTTATAATTTTACTCCCTCTTTTAAATCACAAGGAATAAGTTATAAATTAGTTATAATTTTTTTTTTTTTAAATCACAAGGGACTAAGTTATAAGTTACTCCATATTCTCATCTACGTGCGTGTACTCCCGCTTTTACAGCGTGTAAATGTACGAGTAACTTTTATAACTGCATTGAAATAAAGCTACGAACTTGTAACATTCTTGACCTAGAATCTAAATAAGTATAAAAATATTATCAACGATGCCTGACATTCCAATTACAACAAATGCGAGACATCAAGCCACATTTCATTTTACTATTAAATTATTTTTTATTCATAGAGGAAGCTTAATAAGTATAATTAACTAGGTCCATACTTTATTAAAAATTAGGTATAATTTTGTTTTCAAAATAAATTCATTCCACAATACCCTTAATAAAATGTATACATTTATTAAATCTAAAAATATGGTAAAAAACTTACATTTATAAAATTCATTTTAAATATTTAAACATAATACCTGGGATTAAATTAAACTAATTTTTCTCTTTTTTTTTCCTCAATTAATTTTATTAAATTTCAAATTATTTAAAATATTCATTATTTATATAAGGAATAATCAATTTGACCTAAAATATTAAATTTCCTCTTAAAAAACCAAATTAATTATAAAATATTCATTTTAATTGGAAAATATTCCATTAACCTTAATTTAATCAATCATTAATTTAGTTAACTTATAATTCATTTTACTAATACTTCAATTTATTAACATTCTTTAGATTGTAAAATCAATTAATTAATTCCATTAAAACTTCAATTCAGCCTAATTGAGGACTAAGTCATGGATTAAACCTTTGAAGACCATTTTTTTTTTTTTTAAATGTTTAAGGAACATTGGTTTCAATTAATTGAAAAGATGCCAAATAAATTTAGTCCATTTAATCCAATTAATTCTTATCTATTAAATTCAATATATTCCTTGAACCATTAAACTCTATTGTTCCTTATCAATAAAATCCAGTTATTCTTGCCAACTACACTTGAGCCATTGAACCAATTTAACCTTTAATTTATTAATTCCAATTGGCTCCAATTCAATTTCTTACTTAGTCCATTAATTCGCTTAATCTATTTTTAACTAGCCTACTCATTAATTGATACTATAAACATCCATTTAACTGGAATTAAACATTCACACATACCATTTAATATTTAGGGAAGTTATACCATCCTTTACATGCCAAGTATTTGAGTCCAAAACATGATAAAACAAAAGATAAGTCTTTTCACTCACTATTATTTATCAAACACACACAACGACGTCATTTACTTCTCCTCGGTGACGATCATCACTTAGTGTTTTTATCACCTATACCACAAGAAACAAGGGTGAGCGATGCTCGGTAAATGTAGTCCATGCATGTACGGACTCGATGCATTAAAAATTATTTTCATGCCTTTTAGAAATTTATTTTTCTTTTTGAACGCACCCCGCCTATTATGCAATTAATCGGCCTCCTTTTAAAATATGCAATTTGTGAAAAATCACAAAAAGAACTAGACACCTTGATGTAGCAGAAACTCACAAGAAAAGGATAAATAGCATTGATCCGAAATCCAAATATCGACCTACTATAACCTCGTTGAGTTGCATACACAAATACTCGAAAAATAGGCTTCAATCTCGTTGATTCCAAGAATGTCAAAAATTGAAAAAGCCGAGATATTCTCTCACAAAGTTTATTAATCAAACAAAAGTGGCATTTTTTAGCCTCAAAGTCATATATAAATAGTAAATTTTTAGTCAAAATCCTAAAGCAATTTGAAAAGGAAACAAACACTAAAATATGAAAATATTAAGAAAAAAATTCTAAAAAAATTGTAAATTATGATTTTAAGGGCCTAAATGATGTTTTGTTTTTTTTTTTTTTTTTTTTTTTTTTTTTTTTTTGCCAAAATCACTCCTACATCATGGGCATAGCCCATGTGTTTTGCTTATTGGCCCGTTTGACATCGAATTAGGTTAAAAAAACCTCGAATTGGGCCAACAATGCTTTTTTCAGCTTCGCTGTGCTCATACTATAACTTGTTGAATTGCATACACAAATACTAGGAAATAGGCTTCAATCTCATTGATTCCGAGAATGCCAAAAAATGAAAAAGCCGAGATACTCTCTCACAAAGTTTGTCATACCCCAATTTTTATCCATTTTTCATTTCTTTAGTTTATTTCTATCGTTGTTTGGTTTTATTTTGTTTTTAGTTCATGCTTAATAAAAGTAAAATTTTAATTAAGTAAAATAGACAAAAATAATTTTTTTATTATTATTTGCAATCTTTACATAAAAAAAGGGGGTAGAGATGGAGGGACAATTCCCCTCCATCTCATGTAAAAAAGTCTCGAGCAATTCACCCTAATTCGCCCGGAACTCGTTTTGGTTTCCAGCTACTATAATTCTCTTCCCTTGGGAACCAATTTGGTTCCCGCTTTAGCTCCCAATTTCCAGCAGCAATCATCATCCCTCAACTTGCACTCGCCCACCTCCTCTCCATAGTCAACAATCTCGAGCACTCCTCGTTACAACCACCCTACAGACCCATAACCTCACCCTCTCGCCAAGCCATTCCGTCAACCCCAACTTGTCCCTACATTGCAATCTTCTCTCCAATCAACAAAATCAAGCCGACCACCCTATTGATGTAAATCCCAACGAGCCTTCCTTATCACCCAAATCGATCTCCACCACCATACCGGTGTAACTCCCGTGGCACCACCCTACCGCCTTAGCCCACAATTCCAACACAACCACCCCGCGCAAAGACACAAAACTAATCCCATCCAACCCTCGCTTGACCAACTCCGTAAAAAATCCCCCACCATCATAATCGGGGAACCAACACAAGCGTTCATATATATATATATATATATATATATATAATTTACAAAAAAAAAAAAAAGGGAGGAGAGCCCAAAATTGAAGAAAAATAACAAAAAAAAAAAAGGAAATCGAGTAGCAAAAGGGGAGTTGAGTCCGAAAATTAAGAGTCAAAAATTGAAAGAAAAAACCAAAGAAACCTAAACCGACAAGTAGTAAAAAAAAAATCCAAAAATAAAAGAGAAAATTGTTTTTACCTAATTGTTGAAGCAAGCAACACTTCTCCATCATCATCCTCAACCCGAATCCATTGAGGTAGTCGACTCTTTTCATCCTTTTAAGTGAAATTCGATAGTTCGATTTTTTTGAAATTTTGGGAATTTTTAATTTTGATTTGAAATTGAGGTTAGAGAATTGAAAGAAGAGCTAATTAAAGTTAGTTATGGCTTCAATCAAAACCTAGGGTTCTTGAGTATTTTTGAGCAAAAATTGATTTGGGGGTTCTTAAAATTTCGAGTCCTAAAGGGTTTGAATTGACTTGATTCAAGTCAATTATACTAATTACACTCGGAAATGGAAGAAAAATGAAAACTTAGGGTTCGACCAAATTGGAAATTTTTTGAGAAAAAATTCGATTTGGGGTTTTTCAATCTAGAGGAAATTAAGAGTTTTGGGAAATAGGAAGGAAGAAAGGAGAGAAAATAAGGTGGCCATAGACGAACCACCACCGATTCATCCATGGCCGTTTTGGCTAAGAGAGAGACGAAGAAGGAGGGGAACGAGAAAGAGAGAGAAAAGAGAAAGGGAAGAAAAGAGAAAGAAGAGAAAAGGAAAAGAAAGAGGAAAGAAGAAGAAAGATGAGAGTGAGGAGAGGGTGAGGATATTCAACAGTTGAGAGGAGGAGGAAGAAGAAGAAGAAGAAGAAAGAGAAAAAAAAAGGAAAAACGGGAGAGAGAGGGTGAAAAATCAAATGAGTGTTTTTAATCCAATTTTTTTTTTTTTAATAAAAAAAAGAGTTAAGATGTGTTTGTGGGTTGGGTTAAGCCCAACCCACAAGGAAATGGGCCGGACTCGTCCAACCCTTTACCAAAATTTTTTTTTTTTTTTGCTCTTTCAAGCGGACCGTCCAGATCCTTCCCTAATTTTTTTTTTCTTTTTGGTAGTCCAGCCCACCTCCTTCCCTAAAAAATAATAAAAGGGGGTGGACAATCCAGCCCCTCCCCTCTCCCTTCTTAAAAAGAAGAAGAAAAATAAAATAAAATAAAATAAATATGTTTTTTTTATTATTGTTATTATTATTATTATGCATGTTTTGTAATTAACTTAAGTAGTGAATCATCTTTAATTATCTTAGTTAATGTAATTTTAATTTTAAGTTGATTTATGCATGTTAGTTAATTTATATTTAGAATTTGTTAGTTTAATATTTCATAATTGTCTAATTTCGAATTTAGTTAATTATTTGAGTTAATGTAATGTAATTTTAAGTTTGTTTATACATGTTAGTTAAGTCATATTAATTTAGGATTTGTTAGTTTAATATTTTGTAATTTTTTTAACTTAACCTTGAAGTTATTTTATGCATGTCTATTATTAATTTAAACTTTAGTATTTTTTTTACTTGATTAATGTAGCTTAATGTATTTTGTTTAGTAATTAGGCTCAATAAGTAATGGGTGGAGGACTCGTCAAGTCTCCTAATTCTTTAGGGACCGATGACGAGTCTTCTACCAAATGAAAAATAAATAATAAAAAAGAGAAGAAAACAGAAAAGAAAAAATGAAAAAAAAATAAAGAAATCATTTTAATAAACAAGTGTTCTCCGACACACCGGCTTGTGTCGAGACTCAAAAAGTGGATCCGATATTTGAACCGACGTGTCTCCCGACGAAAGGGTTCCGACGATTGTTTCAATACGATGTCATGCTCACAAATAAAAAACTTAAGTTGGTTTGAAATAAATGATTTGGAAAATTGGAGTTTTAAATTGAAAAGTAATTTGGCAAAAATAAAATACTTTAGGAGATAAATTTAGGACTAAGTTAGATGTGGTACCTTTCTTATGAAGGGCGCTTTTGGGTGATCGATATCTTCTCAAAAGCGTAACCAACTCCTTACCCTAAAATCTTTGAACCGAGTGCTCACTTTCTAGGTTCCTAGTTCCTTCAATATTAGGTGGTGACTCCAAACTCGTAAATAAATTTTGCAAATAAAAATAAATTTTAAACTAAGAGATTTTTTTGGGAGTCCCGTCCGGCGTTGGGTAGTGATAGAATGGCGACTCCGTTGGGGATCTAGTGTTAAGCCATAAGTTTAGTCCTTGCCAATTTATTTCCTTTATTTACTTTTGTCATTTATTTTTATGTGTCTTTTATTTTTCAAGTAATTTATTTTCTTGTATTATTTTATGTCTTTGAATTTTTGCAATTTATTTCCTTTTAATTTTTGTACATATTTTAATTTATCTTGAACTCGGGTTATATGCTTTTTGAACTCGTTGCACATACCACGAAGGAAACCTCGCAAAAGCTTTAGACCCGAGCCGAACCCCGTTATGATTTAGATAAAGAGATTCGGAGGCAAGTATGACGAAAGTCTACCGATGCTCTTCCGTACTCTCGTTTGGACCGGAACTTACCCTATGCATAGAAAATGGTGGAATAACCTTCCCCTACCTCCTAACGCATAACGTTAGAGGTTGGATTACCCCACCGGTAATTTAGACAGCTTTAGGAGCTTGAAAAGAATTAGGACTAGATCGGCTTTGCTAAACCATAAACAAGCTAAATCATGTCCGCTATGGTTGACTCGATTAAGACACGAATTATTTCCAAATGATGTCAATACTAACCCTTGGTTCTTACAGACTAGTCCTTCATGTTAAATCATGAAAGAAGAAATCAAAAATGACATTGAAGATTTTAAGGTCGGATCGAAGCGGGCCTAAATTGATGAGGGAGATTGTCTACCTTTGAGCTTTGTGCCGAAACCGCTCGAGAAAGCAAACCAATATAGGACCACTACTTAGTTGTCGGGAAATGCTTACTTCTATCGATAGGTTTGATTTTTAGAAGATGTATGGCGATATAGCTCAGCTACTTAAGATTAAAGTTCAAATCTCATGCTTTTAAGCCATGATAAGGCATTGGGATCCGAAATATTGTTGCTTCACTTTTGGGAGTGTGGATATATCACCTACACTAGAAGAGTATGAGGCTTTGCTAGCATATTTTGAATCCAAGGCAATCTTTTTCTACAGACCTTCCCGAGCAAGCTCTAGCACACTTCACATGGTTGACTAGAATAGACTAAACCATTACCGATAAGCAAAAGACCTAGAGAGGCCGGACGCAAGGATGGTTTTGGAATCTCCTCCAAACGAATTCGCAAAACATCTACATGACAAAGACAATAGCCTTAGACTGAAAATACCGGCATTGGGCATATATGGATTGGTATTGTTACCGTTAGCCGAAGCTATGATCAACTTCGAGGTAGTAAATGTGTTCAAGAGTGTAATATCCCTCGAAATCAACCCTACCGCTGTAATCCTATCGAAACGAGCCTCATCCTTAAATTTTTACCGAAGGAAAGGGGATGGACATTTGAGGTGCTCGTGTCCCACTACCGTTTGTTTGGACGGTTAGCCACATAATGATAAAAAATGCCTCAAGAATCTTTCACATGCCATGACACTTACGTTCTAAACTAGAGAATTTTGCTAGACACCACTTCAATGAGTTGAGAAAAGCGAGTATGGAAAAGAATGTTCTTTAGCTTAGAGAAGTCATAATTCCACTCGGATGGTATAATATGCTTTTTTCTAGTCTTACTTGGTTTACTATGGTGACTATTCTTGGGTATCACTAATTGGAGCATGGTGTTGTATTGACTATTGCCCGAATATGTTCCTAAGATAGTAGGGTTTTGAGCAATTTATACCAAGAACCATTGATTTGGCTGAGTGCTTATGAGGATTTGAAAGTTTTTAGAAAACTTTTAGAAAAAGCAAAGGTCGCTTGTAGAAATAAAGGGATAGTCACTCCCGAAAGAAAAGTAGATGAAAAAACCATGCTAAGTTATCCTAAATGGCAAAGCATTAGGGGAAAGGATATCGTGTGCCACCATTCGAGGGCCTATCTCGATTGAGGAGTGAGGTGATGGAGGACATTCGCCAAGAGATGAATGCCTAACACGAAGTATTTAATGAAGTCTTGAATGCTCAAGTGATTGAACCGACCTAAAAGAAAAGAAAGTTGGAAGAGAATCTTGGCTCGAAAGACCATGCAATGAGTGCTTTGGAGAAAGAAAATAAGGAGGTTTATGATCGACTCCAATGATCAAAGGGGTTAAGTTCGTGATCAACTCCAACGATCAAAGGGGTTAGTAAAAGAGGTAAAGGAGGATCATTGGTCGCTCAACAAAAAACATGGAAATGTGACCAAACTCACAGTTTCTCTAATGGATGAGTTGACTAATCTTCATGATGAGAAAGTGAGTGCCGAGATGGAGAGAGATGGGCTTAGGGTTGAGAAGTATAGCCTCGAAGGTTCCTAAACTACTATGTAAAGACAGTACTACGAACCAAGCCGACATAATACGCAGCTTGACTAATTAGGTAGAGGAGTTGAAAAGGAAGGAACAATTAGCCGGATCCAAGAGAGACCATGACTTAATTATACGAGCCATAACAAGGGAAAGAGATGTCTTGAGGAGGGAAGTTAGTGAGTGGGGAAATAGGACCATGGAATACCACCCGTAAGCCTAGAATGCCAAGAATTATGCCATGCACATGCAAGCACACCATAGAGGATTTAACTAACGGTATACATCTAGGAGATGAAAAAGTTCACCTTTTTTACGAACGACTCGAAGGTTTGTACATGGTATGATTTCCTACGAGGGTTTAAGGCCGTGGCTAAATCTAAAATAAGTTTTGTAATAGGGAATTTCATGTTTGTAATTTTCTTTTTGAAGAATGGCTCTAAGTCATGTTTAGAACGTGCTAGAAGTTCGGATTTCAATGTATTAGAAATACCCTATGTAATAAGATTACTTTTGTGACCTTTTGTTTTGTAATGAAAAATATCTTTATATCGTAATTTAGAATGTACTAGAAGTCTATATTTTAGATTTTCTTGAGCATAGCCTTTCTCGAGTGTCATCATATCACGACATCGATCGAGTATGCATGCTACAATTGAAACAAGGGGGAGATATATCTCCTAAGTCACCTAAGTATCCGTGGGGTTTCTATTGCCCTCGGTGAGTGCCGAGCTTTGATCCGACCCATGTTCAATACAAAATCTATCATGATTTAATGTGCAACAAACATAAAAAGGTATCTAACCCGAGTTCAAATCATGTATGTATTGTGTATTCATCGTACATATTTTTCTTCTAGTTTTTGTTCAAGATTGTGAAACATAGGTCGCTTCACTAAACCTCAATCCCCTTTGCACATCCATTCCTCTAGATTCGGGGCCCGCCAAATGAAGAACGAAGAAAGGGCAAGACAAGATCGGTTACGTCAACAAGATGTTGAGTTCTTGAAGGAGGAAATGATGCAATTGAGGATCTTATTTCAAGAGGTAGTAAGCGAGAGGAGGTAGCTTGAATCGAGAATAGACGCAACTTGAGATATCATATGCGGTTCCATTACCCGGTCAAACTCGGGCCATCCAATATACATGCAACCAACGAAGATGCTTTTTATGGTGAAACTTCACACATTATTAGAGCATACCCAACGTACCCACGAGTACCATAAAGGCCACCCATGCTTGCGATGAATCCTATAAGGGAGGAGGCTCATGATTATAAGGTAGTTGAAGGTCCAAGTATAGACAAGCTAATGGCTCTAGAAGAATTTCTAAGAGTAGTTGAAGGAGGAGACATCTATGACCCAATCAAGGCTTTAGAAATGTGCCTAGTACTCGACGTGGTAATTTTAAGAAAATTCAAGGTCTCGGATTTTCCTAAGTACACTAAAACTCAATGTCCCATGACCCATTTAAGGGTTTACCGTAGCAAAATGACAGAGGTTGTATATGATGAAAAGCTGCTAATATACTTATTTCATGAGAGTTTAAGTGGGTCAACACCGAGATCGGTAGATAAAGTTAGAAGGATCTAAGATTAGAAGGTGAAAAGATTTGACGGATGCTTTCCTTAAGCAATACAAGTTTAACATGAAGGTGGCTTCGAATCGGTCGGACTTACAAGGTATGGAAAACGAGACTAAAGAGACAGTCAAGGAGTATGTACAAAGGTGGCGTGAAGTGACGACTCATATCCACCCACCACTACTCGAACCGAGTTAATCTTCACCTTCTCGAATACTTTTAAAGTACCCTACTTTGAGTATTTGATTGACAATGCTTCAAAAAACTTCACAAATATAGTGGTCATTGCAGAAAGAGTAAAGCTAGTCATCAAGGTTGGAAAGATCTTTAGGGGAACGAGAAAAAAGATGAGTATGGGAACCAAGAGAAGGGAAGGGGAAGTCCATCAAGTGACAACTTATAGACCCCCAAGCCATTGGAACAACTCGAGACAATACACCAATTAAAGCCATTACCAAACACAACCACCGTCTTACCCCCAACCACAATATCCAACACATGCCATAGCCGCCACCTTTCCTACCACTCAAATAAGGCCCTAAACACCAAATCAAAACTACCCACCTTACCAACCAAATTCACCAACTCAATGTCATCCCTTTATACCTATTTACCAAAAATATCAATTTCCTCGTTTAGTGAGACCATATCGTGGTCCTTTGAATTTCAACCAAACACCACATAATCAGCCCACCCATAATTACAACTACAATAGAGAAGACTATGATCCCTTGTCACCCTTCTATTCTCTCTAAAAGAGTTATTTCAACGTTTGGTCAATATAAGACAAGTAGTCCCTATTCCTACGAGCTCGTGTGACCTTTATTTCCCCTATGGTACAAAAATAATGAACAATATAAAAACTACAATGGTATCACCTGGACACTTCATCGAGGATTGCTTGGCTTTTAAGAGAAAAGTGAAGGAGCTTATCAAGCATAAATTGATAAGTTTTGATGATTTAAGCCCTCCAAATATCAAACCAAATCCACTTTTAAGTCATGCTACGGGAGAGAGTAATGTTAGTATGATAACTCTCGAAGGGAAGGAATTCAATCGAGAGGAGAAGAAGGTGAAGGTATATATGGACAGGATGCACATAATGCTATCCTAAACTAATTGACTTAAAGTACCGGTTAATCGTCAAGTCAAAGATGATAGGGACCACTATTGTCGGTATCATCGAGTGAAGGGGCATGATATCGATAAATGTGAGTAGTTTCATAAGGAGGTGGAAACTTTGAAGATTCTAGGGAGTAGAAGAGGCACGGAGGGAGCAGCTTGTAGGCATAGTTTCACCTTAGGGAACCAATCATAATGATTTGTGTCACTACTAACCAACGAGCAATGGGCCTCCGAGAATGATTCCGACAATGTCGAAGATCCGTTTAGCCCCACCTTACAATACAAGTCAATCATAATTATTCGATCATGAATATGTCAATGGGTAATGATGTAACGAGCCTTACTTGGAGTGGACATTGTTATACACTAGAAGAGTTAGAAGCATTTAGAAAGGCAAAAGGCAAGGAAGTAGTAGACCTCACGAAGGTTGGAGAATTAAACAAGCTTGTAGATGATGAAGAGGCAATTGAATTTCTCAAGGTGATGAAAAATAGTGACTACGAGCGTGGTGGATCAACTAAGAAAAACACCTATCAAGATCTCCCCGTTATCATTAATCAAGAGTTCGAATCATATCGAAAAGTGTTACAAAAAGTTTTAAATGAAGCTATGTCTCTCAAGAGGTCATCACCGATGCCATGAAAAATTTGATAAGTAGAATTCAAGCTACCAATTATCTATCTTTCTTTGAGGATGAACTGGGTCCTAAAGGCACAAGTCATAATAAGCCTCTATTAGGGGTGAGCATTATTCGGTTAAAACCAAAAAACCGAACCAAACCGAACCGAATTAGTAATTTCGATTCGGTTTTTAAAAAAAATTGAAAAAAAATAAAATCGAAAATCAAAATTATTTCGGTTCGTTTCGTTTTGTTTTCAAATTCGGTTTCCACCGAAAACCAAATTATTATTATTATTATTATTATTATTAATACAAAAATTTATTTGTGGGTGAATCCTAAAACCTCATGAAAAAGAAATTATCTTCTTGTATTAAAATTGTCACAAACATAAATTAAAAATTGGATTTTTCATATTATATTTATATATTCACCATTAAAATATGCATAAAGTAAATAGATTAAAAAATAATATAAAAATTAATAAAAAAACCAATTATAGCGTAGCCGAGTATGAAGCTTACATATATGGTTTAGAGGCGACTAGAGAAAAAAGGATCACAAATCTCGAAGTATACAGCGATTCGATGCTAATAATTTGTCAAGTCAAAGAAGAATGGTAAACCAAGGATGAGAAGCTAAAACCTTATCAAGTTTATTTGACCAAACTAGCCGAAGAGTTTGATGAAATTGAGTTCACTCATCTAGGGAAAGATAAAAATCGGTTTGTCGATGCATTAGCAACACTAGCTTCAATGACGCGACTTGATCGCAGGGGTTAGGATACATCCTATTTGCATTGAGACTAGGAATTCACCAGCCTATTGTTGTGCTATTGAAGAAGAAATAGATGGCAAGCCATGGTACCATCACATCCAAATGTTCATTAAGAATCGAGAGTATCCCCGAGGTAGTTCTAAGACGGATCGAAGGCTTTGAGAAGATTATCCATGGATTTTGACTTGGATGGTGAGGTTTTATACAAACGAAGTTTTGACGGGACACTTCTTCGATGTTTGAATACCGCGGACGTTAAGAAAATGATTAAGGAGGTCCATGAACGAATCCGTGCAACCCATGCAAATGGCCACACTATGACTCACCAAATGCAACGAAATGGATATTTTTGATTAACGATGGAAAGGGATTGTATAGAGTATGTCCTTAAATGTCATAAATGTTAGGTTTATGGAGATCAAATCAATGCTCCTCCTCGCTCCACTCGAACAATATGGTGTCCCTTTGGCATTTCGCCATGCGGGGATTGGATTTCATTGGTCTTATTAATTTAAAAGCAAGCAATAGTCATCGTTTCATCTTGATGGTAATTGATTATTTCACTAAATGGGTCGAAGTTACTTCGTATGGTCATGTCACTTAGAAAGTTGTCCAGGTGATTTATTGAGAAAAACTTAGTTTGTCGATACGATTTGTCGGACACTATAGTTATTGATAATGCTTAGAATTTCAATAGAAAGATGATAGCGAGAATTGTACAAACGTTGGAAAATTAAGCATCCGAACTCGGACACCATATCGGCCTAAGATGAATCGAGCGATCGAAGCTACAAACAAGAATATCAAGAAGATTATGTAGAAAATGATAGTCACATATAGAAACCGACATGAAATGCTCTCATATGCTCTTCATACATATCATACGATTGTAAGAACTTCTATAGGGGCCACCACATATTCTTTGGTCTATGAGACGAAGGCGGTGATGCCTTTGGAAGTAGAAATCCTTTCTCTCCGGATACTTATAGGAACACGGTTGGAAGAAGCAGAATGGGCTTGGATCGGATATGAATAGTTGAATATGATTAGTGAAAGAATATTAGCAGCTATTTGTCATGCACGGATATATCATAAGAGAGTGACCAATGCATACAACAAAAAGGTCCAACTAAGCGAATTCGTAAGGGAGATCTAGTGCTCTAAAAGATTCTATCGATACCTAGGGAGAATAGAAGCAAGTGATCACTCGATTATGAAGGCCCTTATGTAGTAAGGAAGGTATTCTCGGGAGGTGCACTTCTTTTGACTAGTATGGATGGGGATGATATAGTCAAACCTATAAACTCGATGCGGTAAAGAAATACTATGTTTGAGAAATGTCATTTTCTTCTTCATGAAATAAAGAATGAAATTCGAAGCCAAACGTGTGCTTTGCATTTTTATTTCCTTTTATATCCCTATTTTTTCAATCCTAAAAAAAACCCCCTCATCTATCATCTCATGATCTTTATTAATGCTATTTATAAAGACAGATCAAGTTAATTAAGATGTTTTAGCGAGTATTTTAGTTAATAGATAGCAAGCTAAATCGACCTCAAAGAAAAAAAACGAAAAAGTCCAAGTGAACTCAAAGGAAACTTGGTTTCTATATGCCTTTCGAAATTGGTCGAACCATTTTTACATGTGACAAAAATTATTCCCGATCGGACTAAGCAACTAAGATTTTAGTTTAGAGATAATCGCTCAATATCACATTTGTCTACAATAACGGATGAATGAAATGGCAAGCCTAATGAAAAGGAATGAATACATCTTGTTAGCACTCGAGACTCATCATGTAAAGGTTATGTGTAAAAAAAAAAAAGGCGGACATTAAACCCAAGCAAAATTGAACCTAAATCTTTTTCATTTGACATTATTCCAAATTCTTCCCGTGGTACGACCTATGCCAATGACATAGCAAGTGTTTTAATTTGGAGGTTTTATCTAAATATTATTCTGATAAAAGGGACTCATGAGAATGAAACTTGTCGGGTTAGGTACTATTGTTGATTGAATGAGGAAAGGCCTATGTTGGAAGTTTATCATACTTAAATTCAAAATTTATCATTTGAAAGACCAATTTTGAGCTTTTTATTCTTTTCATGAAACCTAGGCTAGGATCACCCTTCACACTAGGGGTAAATTGATTGTTCGGAACAAGGACTTAAGAGGCATGTCACCCAAATCTGGAACATGAAAGAAGTGAAATCATGGTCTTTCTAAAATATGCCGACACGAAAGAGAGAGAGAGAACATAAGTATTACGGGATTCGTACCACATTAAAGAAAAGAATGGTTTCCCTTACAAATACCAATCCCTAAATGAAAAAGAATGAGTTAGGTTGACATGATCAAAATTAAACATGTCTCTAGTCGGATATGAGTAAAAAAAAAAAAAAAGTGGTCTTATGTCAACAAAACCTTGAAACATCGTTTGAGCTCGTTTTGATCATTCTTTAGGAAACCATGCCTTAGCCTACATTACGTACCAGAAAAAGTCCCTTCTAACATGAGATGATTTATCCATCGGAAAAACATTAGATTATCGAGTGTTTATAATTGAATTTTATTGAAAACGAATAGTCAAAATTGAAACATAAGCTTTGCATGACGAGCCAACGAGAGTCGATAGGTTTTTGTTTGAACTTTGGAATCAAAATCTCCGAATAAAATCTACACGACTTTCCTTATGAAGGAAGAAATTCATGAAATACAAAATTATCGGATACTTTGAGAGGTATATGGTATCTCGAGTTACTAAGAACGACACCAAAGCAAAAAAATGAGTCCTACATAGCATTATCAAATGTGAGCAATCAAATGTGAGCAGATAGTTCGGTAGCTTATCATATTGGGGAATGGTCACAATTGTCGATAAAATAAAATGACTAGCTTATCCTATAAACGACTTAGTAGTGGATGAGGCCAAGTTCATAAGAAAGATAAGACACGGTCGAGGGGCAAGATTATAAGGCTCGGATGATAAATAACTAACAAGCTTCGAAAACTCGAATAACCGACAAAGAAAAGTTAAAAGGGGGTTTGAGTCGAAGCGAACTTATGCCTCTTATAGGTACTCCAACTAATCATCATGTTAATTTTTGTTTTAGGTACACCATAACCCCAAGGAAAAAGAAGAAAAATCGTGACAAGTCCTCGGTAATGAATTACCAAGGACACAAAAAATCAAAATTTCTCTCAAAACCTCTCGAGCATGGTCACCTCATAATAGACCACCTGTCTAAGAGTGAAACCCAACGTTAAATGATCGGTTCTACTTCGGTAAGGTCAATCAACTCAAGTCATCAAGATAGGAAAAATTACCTAGTAATTAATATGTATTTAATTTTTCAAGGTTGGCCGACCTTAAAGTTGGTCGTGAACTCGCATATTTAATTTTTCGGGGTTAGCCGCCCTCCAAGTTGACTATGTAATGCATATTTAATTTTTCGGGGTTAGCCGCCCTCCAAGTTGGCTATGTCGTGCATATTTAATTTTTCAAGATTGGTCGCCCTTTAAGTTGGTCGTGTATCGCATATTTAATTTTTTAGGACTAGCCGCCCTCCAAGTTGGTCGTGTAATGTATATTTAATTTTTTAAGGTTGATCTGTGTATTGCATATTTATTTTTCAAGGTTGGTCGCCCTCCAAGTTGGCCATGTAATGCATATTTAATTTATCATGGATGGTCGCCCTCAAAGTTAGTCGTGTACTTGCATATTTAATTTTTCGCAGTACTCGTATAATTATGTCTCTTGCATTGCACATTTAATTTTCGGGACAGTCTGTCGTTTGATAACAAAGCCACATATCACATGTTTAATTTTTATGATTAACTCGCCATTAATAACAAGGTCATTGGACTTTGTTTTCATAAGTTATTGCATTCCTATAGAAATTCCATCCTCAATCGGATCATTTTTACAAATCTTAATTTATTTATTTTTTGTATTCTTCTTTGCATGCTCACTAAACAAACTTAACTCGAAATTCATATTACGGTTAATGTTTGCATCGTAAGCATTGCAAAAAGGAGGCAACTGTCATACCTCAATTTTTATCCATTTTTCATTTATTTAGTTTATTTTACTATTGTTTGGTTTTATTTTGTTTTTAGTTCATGCTTAATAAAAGTAAAATTTTAATTAAGGAAAATAGACAAAAAATAATTTTTTTTAATTATTTGCAATCTTTACATAAATGAAAAAAAAATAGAAAAAATAGAAAAAAAGGGGTAGAGATGGAGGGACAGTTGCCCTCCATCTCATGTACAAAATTATTAGCAATTCACCCTACTTTGCACTGGAACCAGCTTTTGTTTCCGATTCATGAGTAATTTTCTTCCCTTGGGAACCAATTTGGTTCCTAGTTTCAGCTCCCAATTTCCAGTAGCAATCATCATCCCTTAACTTGCAGTTGCCCACCTAATCTCTATAGTCAACAATCTCAACACCCCTCCTATTCCAGCCACCCCACGACCCCATAACCTCACCCTCTCGCCAAGCCATTTTGTCAACCCCAACTTGTCCCTACATTGCAATCTCCCCTCCAAGTCAACAAAATCAAGCCGACCACCCTATTGCTCGCGAATCTCAACAACTTGCTCATCACCCAAATTAGTCTCCACCACCCTACCGCTGCAACTCCCGCAACACCACCCTACTACCCTAGCCAACAATGCCAAGCACAACCATCCCGTATAGCTACCTCGTGCAGCCGCACAAAACCAATCCCATCTAACCCCCACTTGACAAACTCCGCAGAAAGTCCCCCACCATCATAATGGGGGAACCAACACAACATTCATAGATATATATATATATATACAATTCACAAAAAAAGAAAAAAAGAGAGCTCAAAATTGAAGAAAAATAACAAAAAAAAAAAGGAAATTAATAACAAGAGTGGAGTGGAGTCCAAAAATTAAGAGTCAAAAATTGAAAGAAAAAAACAAAGAAACCTAAACTAATAGTAGCAAAAAAATTCAAAAATAAAATAGAAGATGGTTTTTACCTAATTGTTGAAGCGAGCAGCACTTCTCCATCATCATCCTCAACCCGAATCCATTGAGGTAGTCCACCCTTTTCATCTTTTTCGGTGAAATTTTGATAGTTCATTTTTTTAAAAAAAATTTTGGGAATTTTTAATTTTGATTTGAAATTGAGGTTAGAGAATTGAAGTTTTAAGTTAAAAAGTAATTTGGTAAAAATAAAATACTTTAGGAGATAAATTTAAGACTAAGCTTGGATGTGGTACCTTTCTTATGAAAAGGCGTTTTTGGGTGATCAATATCTTCCCAAAAGCGTCACCAACTTCTTATCCTAGAATCTCTAAACCGAGTGCTCACTTTGTAGGTTCCTAGTTCCTTCAATACTAGGTGGAAACTCTAAACTCCGTGAATAAATTTTACAAATAAAAATAAATCTTAAACTAAGAGATGTTTTTTAGGAGTCTCGTCCGACGTCAAGTAGCAAAAAAGTTTATTAATCAACCAAAAGTGGTATTTTTTAGCCTCAAAGTCGTATATAGATGATAAATTTTCAGTCAAAACCCTAAAGCAATTTGAAAAGGAAACAAATACTAAAATTCAAAAATATTAAAAAAATCCAAAAAAAATAGTAAATTATGATTTTGAAAGCCTAAACGATGTTTTTTTTTTTTGGCTAAAATGACCCCTACATCATGGGCACAACCCATGAGTTTTGCTCGTTGGCTCATTTGACATCAAATTAGGCTAAAAAATCCTCAAAGTTAGGCCAATAATTTTTTTCGACTTCGTTGTCCTAATACTATTTCATGAATTCCCAATCTTGTTGGTCCGCATCATTCTCTCCATGAAAGAGAAAATTTGCCCTTAAATTATCCGCATCATCATCGTCAAAAGAGTCACCAAGAAAGAGGATTAAGTGCTTGAGATTGAAAACATCAACAATACGGATATGACTAGGCAATTTTAGGTGATAAGCATTGGGGTTAATCTTCTAAACTATCTACACAAATCGAGCTAGTGACACTAGTTTGCTATTGTCTCTTGTAGATTTGGAAACACCTAGGATCTTGCTAGGTATAAGTATAATCTTTACCCCATTAAACATAAAACTATATGTGTTGGCTCGCCCATCATGAATTACACCCTTATCATATCGCCAAAGCCTATCCAACAAGTAAATGGCATGCATCCATTATAACCACATCACACCACACATTATCCCGATACTTAAAGCCAATAGAAAAAGAAACTAACGCTCGTTGAGAAACAATTACCTCTCCTTGTCTTTTAAGTTAGGCCAGCTTATAAGTCTTAGAGTGCCTATATATTTTAAGATTTAGTTTTTACACTCGCTTTATTAGACACATTATTCTCATAACTACTAGCATTAATGAAAAAATGATATACCTTACATTGAATTGTGCGGACGGATTGAAAAATTGACTCCTTAGCCAATCATCATCGGTAACTTTAGGAGTCAAACAGGACCTCTTAACAATGAGTGTTGTCCCCTTATCGTCCATTACAACCTCCTCTTTTAGGGTATCTCTATCATCATAAATTGGATCACCAATAAACTCTACATCACCTTCATCATAATCTTCAACATCAACAAGAATTTCTTTCTTTCCTTTATTTCAACAATCGAAGTGTCTATGGCCAACTTTAGCACTCCTCAAGTAGTTTATATTGATACTAGCCGCCCTACTACTCTGTTCAATAATTGTGGTGTTCTTGTTACCTTCCCTTCCTGTTTGGAATACACCACCACCACTAATTATGCCGTTACTTCTTCCCATGTTGAAAGATTAACAAAGCTACTCGACGGAATAGCTTCTTAACCTACCGTGCTTTACGAAAGGTAGTCGAAAGACATACGGGGTTAAACATATTAATAGAGTCCCAAATCCGTTGTTTTAGTCCATCAATATACCTTACCACCAACTCGATCCTCCGTCTCTTGTAGTTCTTTTTGGGCTAAAAACTAGTAGAATTCAGTTGTATAATCATCTACCGATCGGTCCCTTTATCTTGAATCCTATAACCATTGGTACATAATCCTTTGAAAGTTGTAAGGTAAGAAGGCAACACATATGTGCTTCTTCATTTTTTCATATGACATAATCTTAGGTTTGCCCATTCGATTTTTGGTTAGTTTCAATTGCTCCCACTAACTCGTTACTTTTTTTTTTTTGAATCTATTGGCTACTAAAGACACATGTTTATCCTCGAGAACGTCCTTAAATTTTAAAATCTCCTCCACCATCGACAACTAGTTCAAGAATTCTTCTACCTTAAGTGGTACTATAAAATTCGAGAATCTTAATTCGCATACCACTCTCCTACATCCTACTACTATAATCTCTCACAGGAATCCTCTATCGTATACGTGGAACATCTTCATCATCCCCTTCATCATCCGGACTAGCCTATGGTATCTCCCAATTTCATCAATATCTCGCTCTCGTTGTTGCTATCCCCTTGGCGGTATGGTTAATAAAGTGATATACAAGCTCCGATGCCAACCGACATAGCAGAAACTCATAAGAAAAGGATAAATATCGTTGATTTGAAATATAGATATCGATCTACTATAACCTATTAAATTGCACACACAAATACCGGAAAATAGGCTTCAATCCCATTGATTCTAAGAATGTTAGAAATTAGAAAAATTGAGATACTATCTCATAAAGTTTATTAATCAAGCAAAAATGGCTTTTTTAACCTCAAAGTTATGTATAAATAGTAAAATTTTAGTCAAAATCCTAAAGCAATTTGAAAAGAAAACAAACACTAAAATCTGAAAATATTAAGGAAAAATCCTAAAAAAAATAGTAAATTATGGGTTCTCACGACAAGTCAAATTCGATGACATATTCTCTAACACAAATCACCTAAGTGCTTGCTTTGGCATCACCATGCCAATAGGTGTGAGATCTCATACTACTATCATATAGCATGAGCATAGCACTCACAAGTCTATCCCTATATTGTCAATGTTCATTCTTAAAGATGCTACGACTTGGGACATTTAATGATATTATTTATGTGCATTAATGTTTCTCTCATATCTTTTGATCAATCACTATTAGAAATGTATATCATAGGGATTTTTATCTAATTCTACTGAATTTATTAATATGTAAACATAAGAATTAATAGAATGACTTCTTTGTTATTATTAAAATAAATGATGTTATAATATATTAACATAAGCCCATCTAAACATGATTGGATCTTGTGCACCAACACTAATAATGTCCCACTTGCACTAAAGGCAACCAACCACATCCCTTAATCTTGACGCTCGAGTGAGGGATCAATGTTTCGTAGTGTTATCATACGTGTGGTTCTTTTCTATCCTTATGTTACCATGACTCTTTTATCTTTATAAACTAGTGATAACATTGTAGTACTTGCTTAGACCGTTGATGAGACCTTTCCTTAGCTTATGCTATGGATCCTTTATTGTTGGTCATCAAGCTATATGACATTAGAACAAACCTTTTTTGATTGTTCTATACTAAACATTTTAGTATCATGTCATTGTAACTACCTTGGGAGACTTCTCACATTCTAAGTGATCTATCACTATAGATCTATACTCTTAGATTGTAGGTTCCTCTCATATGTCATTCTAAGGAAATTTCTTCTAGATTCCATAATCTCTTATTTGCAACATCATGTTATGGTCGAGGTGTGATTTTGTATCGAATAACCATAACTAGTAGACTCTCAATAACTTCTTATATATACAAGGTTTATCTTCTTTTTTTATGAATAATCAAACTCTTTGATCATTTCATAAAACGTCAACTTACATTTCTAGAGGCATACTTAAGTCTATTAATAGATCTTAGCATTTTGCAAATCTTATTTGCATGTCCTTGGGAACAATTAGGGTTTGCTAACTACACATCCCTTTTATTTGCCTTTTATAGGAGTCAATGTCTTACATTGCCATTTCACAAGTATCGACTTCGTCATCCCTTTCAAGGCTCACAACGCCATGTGTCAAGATGTGAAGATCATATCCCTTTTTATCTTGTGATGAATTTCTTTTATACTCATGAAATTCTTATGTTTTGTTTGTGAGAGTGTTACAACTCTTTATAATTATTCTACTTTAGGATTCTTTTATTAAAGTGCTAATTTGTGAGTCTACTCAAATCTTATTGAGTTTAAATTTCCTCCCGTTGTTTTTAGTATCCATAAATTCCTTCCCAATGAACATAGTGTGCTTAGTGGGGAACAACACTTTATTCTAGTGGTTGGATATTTATATCCTAATCTTACTTTAGGGTATATCATAATCTAACACTTCATTGATTTTAGGCTTCTTTTTTTTTTTTCAAACCCTTTGACGTACATTTTATAGCCTTAAATCTTTAAGGGAAGAATAATTTATTTTTCTTTCCCTTCCCATATCTCATATGTGATTTATAACAATAGATTGGAATCCTTATTCATTTCAAAGGTCATAGCAAGGAGTATTCATTTATAATTAGGGATATTAATTCAACTCACCATGGACTGATCATGTCTATCATGTAATGTCTATAGAGAATCTCATTCTCTTTTAGGTGATCTAATAATTTTTGCATTTAAGTATTTAGCTACTCGATCTAATTGAGATGCTTTAAAACTCTTGCTAGTTCATCTCATGACTTTTCAAGTTTAAACTTTTAAACATTTTAAATGTTTTGGACTTATGTCTAATAACCATAATATAATCTATTATCATTAATGGTTATGTGACACGAATGTTCTCCTTTTGCTTGGGTGAACATGAGCCCATATACATCTCTATGTGTGAGGACTATATTTATTAGTAACTCTTTCTCCTTTTCAACTACAAAAGGATACATGTCCTTATTTCAAGTAAGCAAGATTCCTTAAAAATCATCAAATGATTCTAAATATCCTTTTGTATGAGTAGATTGGATATAGGATTCTTGCTTATATGACTACGTTTGATGTTGGTTACTAATTAATATTTATTTAGATCATTTGAGTCTTCTAGTACTTATGTTATACATTTGAGAGTTATGTTTAATGCATATAATCATTATCAAAATATTTCCATAAAAATCATTCTTAAAAATAACTATTATTCTTAAAAATAAAATATTTAGTCAAAATAAAAATTAGAAATAAAATCTTTAGTCTCTACTAAAATAATAATGATTGAGTCGTATCACATACCAACATGGTAGTGCTAGCTCATTAATACTTGCATCTAATGGTCCAGCTCTTTGATTCATTGTGGTTATGTAGATATTCTCTCTTGAAGCTATCTTTCTTTCTTTTTTAAGCTCCTGTACGTTTCAAAAATATAAGCACCATATTTAGTATTATATACTTATGAGATGGAATTTAGAAATACAAGTATTAGCATTAATAACATAAATACCTAAGGTGGTGGTAGAACTTTTCTTTTGAACCCTTTCTAGGTATTCATTGTAGTTGCGCTTCCAATGCCCCTTTTTATTGTAATGAAAGCAAATTGTATCCTTTTGGCTATTATGAGCCTCGGCCTTTTTCACTTCTCTAGTAGGTGTAGTTGAAGACTTCTTCTTCTTTTTAGGCTTTCTCTTGCCCTTTATCGCACCTTTTCCCTTATTAACTAGAAGTATAAAACTTTTGTTCTTCTTGTTAATTCAGGCTAAGCTTCTCTTAGCATGGACAATAACTCTCCAAGAGTCTTTTGAATGTGCATCACGTTAAAGTTCATGATGAACTATCCATAGCTATCGGGCAAATATTGCAATACTAGGTCGATGGATAATTCAACATGCATTCCAACTTCAAGTTCGGCCAATCGATCAATATAGCCTATCATTTTTATGACATGCTTTTCAACATTGGATCCCTCATCCATTTTGACCCTAAAGAGCTTTCTTGCTATCTCATAGTGCTCATGCCTAGTATTCTCCTCAAATAAGCTCTTGAGCCTTGCTATGATATCAAACGCTTGTGATTTCATCTAATGTAATTTTTAATTCCATTGGTATGATAACTCCTTGTCTTTATCACATCTTATGTCAATACCAATCCTTGCTTACAAGTTTATTGGACCTTGAGTTAGCTCAACAAACCCAATAACTCATTTAATTTAGATCCAATGTTTGAGGTCATTGCATGGCCCATGATTTGTTTCCCTCGAGGAAGAAGTGACCTTAAGTTATCTCAACAAGCCAACAATGACCAAGAGAGTTCCCGCCTCATAACATTGAAAAGCATTTAACTTAATATTTTGTTTGAAGGATTTAATAAGGTTGGTCTCATCCTTGCATGCATACTAAGCAATAATCACATTATTCTTAATCATGCATACTAACATTTATCTCATCACATTCATACATCTCGTGCATGACTCAAGACTGGTGAATGGTAATGGATTTTTAGTACTAGTCGCTTAAGCTATAAGGAGACTAGTGGGTCAATTCTTGGGTGAAACATTATTACAAATTCTTCATGAATGTCTTCATTCCTTTGCGTCTCCTTTTTGTATCGATTCTATTTTCTATCTTCTATTTTTACATTTATTCAAAATAAGAAACCTCAAGTTACATTTAAGGAGAGTGAGATGAGACAAGAAATATAATAGAGTAATAGAGAAGGCATGACACGTAGGTCTTATTTATCCAAACAAAATACCAAACATTCATAAAATTAGGTCGACTCATCCACACCATTCACCCATGCTTTCAATCACATTGATATATGGCATACTCATGAAACAATTTCAATCTTAAAATGATTATAAATCTATAATTTTTTGTTATTTTATAAATTTATCAAAATTTCTCTAAATTTCAATTTTAAAACTTTTGGGCCTCGAGGGTTCATGAGTTTCAAAGCCCAAACCCTCGGGTTTACGTGCGTTCGCTCATGATGCTTGGCTTGTGCTCTAGGTGTGCGGCTCGGCGAGGCCAGGCCACTACCACTCGCGTAGCGCGTGGCCTCGCCCGCCGGTGGTAGGTCTACGATGCACGTGAGGTGGACGTCCAACGTCGACCTCGCGTGCTCCTACCGATTTTGACTCAAAATTTTAGTTTTTATACTAATACAAAATACCAAAACACAAGATTTATAATCAAGTATATCTTATTCATGTAGTTAATCATAAATAACTAACCATACAACTAAAGATTCAACGGAGGCTCGATACCAATTGAAGGATCATGCATCATATAAAGGTGCGGAATAAATAAAAATAATTTCCTCCATCTAAGAGCCCAAGATCATGCTCGTTGAATCTACTAATCATACATACATGAATAATAAAGGATTATCTCTTGTAGCGCAGATCTAAATTTCTTTTCTTTGATTAGCCATTCAAGTGTCCGGCCTTTATTGATGATCCACGTGACCCAAATATTCATAAAGAAGCACTCAAAATTGATGGGGTGCTAGCTGCACCTTTTTTGATTAAGTATTTCCTCTAGAAATCAATCCTAGGCAACTTTGTGATAACTTTAGAAGAGAAGGTAAGAGTATTTCTTGCTAGGGTTTTTGGAGAAAACTATTTTCTCAACTTTTTTCCTTCCGACTCGTGTGCCCTTTTTGTTTTTGGAGGATGGCCAAACTTTTCCTTACTTTTTCTTTTTGGTCGAAATTCTCTATTAGGTTTTTTCTCTTTTTCTTCTCTCTTTTTGTAGCCCATCTTCTTCTATTTATAAGGGGAGAGTTTCCTTGTCCTACAAGGACAAGGAAAGTGTCAATCTTGAGTGCATCAAGGACTCTAAGTTGTTGCCTCTTTATCCTCCAAGGATAAGGAGTTATTTTATATGTAGACTACTTGATGTTTATCTTTAAAACATTCATCCTTATCTAATAAGGTTAATATTTATCCTTCCACTAAAATTATCTTAAGGCTTTTAATTAAACCTAATGAGCCAAAACTATTTTAGCCCAATTAATTTATTTATACTATCCAAATAAATATTTTTATATTATTTTAGCGGGGTCCACATTAGGAAATAATTTCTTAAAATACCCTTTAATTTAAATTAGGAAACTTCTTTCCTTTTAGGTTCTTTATTTTCAAATTTGAAACTAATTTCTAAATTAGGAAATCGATTTCTAAAATAAGAAACTTTCATTTTAGGAAACTTTTCATTTTGGAAACTTTTTTCAAAATAGGAAACTTTCATAATTGGAAACTTTTTCCAATATCTTTGCTTCTCATTTGTAATGTGAATACTGGAACTTATGTGTGTGACTCAATAGGCTCTTAGATATGTTGGCAATGTATTAAGAATAAAAGATTTCTTTTTCATCTTTTGATACATAAATCAAGATTGGCCTCTAGCAATGTATCATGACTACCAATTCTCTAGGAGGATTAGTTAATCCATTATTACCTTTCACGAGCATGGTTACCATACAATTTAATCCTCATGTCAACTTATCATAGTGTGATCTCAAACTTGGTTATTAGTCTTGTTTGATTATAATCACACAAGTTTTCTTCAATTCCTAAATGTCTTAGCTCTTAGAGTAAACCAACTATGCTCTATTGGTCCACTCTTACTCGTGGTCATAAATTTCTTGAGCGGACATTTATCGAAGTGCAGTATGACAACTCTTTTAGCATACAAGGAATGACATGTCCTATCTTAGCCATACACCTATCTCTATTGGATTCCTAGTGCACCCAACGAATCGCCCACGTGTAACCTATTAATGGGTCCATCGAAATATGTGTCAAAATGTATAAGTCCTCCAATGAGATAACCGTGATGACTTCAAGTCTAAGGACCATTTGTACCCATCTCATATGAGATTCTCATAGACTAAAACCAAATGGGTTCTCATGGCGTGTCAAGTTCGAGTGATATGTTCTCTAACATAAATCACCTAAGTGCTTGCTTTGGCATCACCATGCCAATAGGTGTGAGATCTCCTACTACTATCATATAGCATGAGTATAGCACTCACAAGTCTATCCATATATTGTTAATGTCCATTCTTGATAATGCTACGACTTGGGACATTTAATGATATCATTTATGTGCATTAGTGTTTGTCTCACATCTTTCGATCAATCACTATTGCAAATGTATATCATAAGGACTTCTATCTAATTCTACTAAATTTATCCATTTATCCCCATGTAAACATAAGAATTAATAGAATGACTTATTTATTATTATTAAAATGAATGATGCAATAACATATTAACATAAGCTCATCCAAACATGGTTGGATCTTAAGCACTAACATTAACACTTAGTGGGCCCAAAGGCCCAATAACCTTCAATGTTCTTTAGTATTTATTTGAATTAGTTTCTCAAGGTCAAGTAAATATGAAATTTTTATGCATGCCTCATGTTTTCATTTATAGTCTAGATTTAATTTTTTAGATTTTTTGAAGTTTTTTTGCCAATTAATTTAATTTTTTTAATTTCAAGCCAAGTAATTAATTTCTTTTTGTGTTTAAATTTTATTTTAGCCTAATATTTAATGTCAATTAAATCTAAAATACTAGAAGTAGATTTTCGACTCATATGTATGTGTTAGGTTTTTCTCTTTTAGGTTTTGGTAAGTAAATTTTAGATTTATGTTAATGTTGAATATTGCTTAAATAAATAATAGTTAAATAAGGTAATTAATAGGGAAATAAATTATCGAGTTTTCTAATTTTTAAAGACTAATAATGATTCTCCACCAACTTTGAAATATATAAAAAATAAAAAATAAAAAAAATGATAAAAAAAAGACGTAAAAAGAAAAATAAAAAAATAAAAAAATAAAGAAATGTTAATTTAACAAGTCTCGTATATGATAGGGACTAATGTTATTAATTGAATCAAATTAATCATCCTTAGTAATTAGGACGTTCTTTGACGTACTAATTATATTGAGACTTGAGCTAGATCTAATGTTGAATTGAGACTCTCGATGATAGGATTTGACGACCAGTTCAATATGATGCCTATAACAAAAATAGAAAACAAATATTTTGACTTGGCTAATAAACTTGGAAATTACTTAGAAATAATTTGGCAATGGATTGAATTTTTTAGGATATAAACTATTAGGATAATACCGGACTTGGTATCTTTTCTTAGAAATGATGCTTTGTTTAACATCCCTAAACTAAGACCTAGAATAAGTTAAGAATATTATCAATAATGCCTTAAATTTTAAATGCAATGAAAGGGAGACACGGAGCCTTGTGACCTTTACTATTTAAAGTAATTAATTTTCATAGTGAAAGTTCATTTAATTTAAAATTAGGCCCATCTTAATTGAAAAAATATCTTAATTACAAATATATACCCTTAATCTTCTAAGATGATTAACAAAAAATCATTTTGATTGAATCTAAAAAAAATCAGTCCATAAAACATAGTTCAATATATATATATACACACACACTAGAGAGACCGGCGACCATGGTGAACCCTAGCTACCACCCTAGCACTAAGCTTAGTAGGATCCCTCATCCCTCATAGAGGAGGTTGCTTCCTTCCCTCTTTAACCGGTCCCCTTTCCCTCCCCATACAGACCTCTTATGCTCCATCCTCCTTTAACATAACCTTTAGTGCGACCAAAGCAAAAATGTTCTTATGTAGCTGCTACACCAAACAAGAACCCTACCCTTCATTGTTTCCCTCATCTCTATATCACCGGAAAACCACCATCTACATATGAAGGTGAAGTTGTTGTGGAATTCTCCATATCTAACTTACATCAATCATCAAAATTATTTAAACACTCACTGATTGCTAAATTCTTTAGAGGAAGACAACCTATAAATATTATCAAAGTGCATATCTAGAAGAACCGAGGATTTACGAAGCTCCGGTAATAGTTTAATTAATCCTAGGCATGTTTTGATTCATTTGTTCTCCAAAAAGATCTCATCAAGGCTTGGTCCCATGATTCACATCCGATTGAAAATTCATTATTTTGGTAATTTAAGTTTGATGAATAATTCAATAGTTGGTATGAATCATCTATCGTAACGATCCGGGTAAAACTTTCAAGCCTCCCCTTCCCTTTTTTCCCTCATCCTTTCTAAGGAAAATTATTTACCCAGTTGGTACATTCTTACACTAGACAAGAGAACGACTAATGGGTCTCTTCCCATGCATACAAGTGGTCTTCAAAGAGGTAGATCCGAAAGCTTCACTACCATCTCGGGTCCGGATATCAATCGGCCATGATAAGAATAAGGGGTTTTGGCGGTTGATTCATATAGACCTCAATATTACCTTTTGTGATTATTGTAGGCTGCAAGGTCACACAAAATCTCGGTGTCACAAGCTATCAAAGTCTATCCTACAAAAACTAGTCTAGAAACCTAGTAAGATTTATGGGAAATCTCATCAAGCTTGGCAAATGGTAAAGGAGAAAGAAACATATAAGGCTAATATGGATACTAACTAAGTATCATAAATATCATTTTAGTAGTTGCCTAATAACATCTCATATAGAAATAACGATAAAGGCAAAGAGATATAGTCATCTCCTTCAGCTTTGGCAATTACAACATATCCATTGGGAGAGGCAAGAGGAACGATTCTTGCTCTATATGCTTTATTCGGGACCTACCACCATCCTCGAATTAGTGCTACTCTAATCCACTTGCATGCGGTATGGAGAATGACGGAGGTCAAATTAAGGAAGGGAGAGGAGAAGATGGCAAAGGCTTGTAATCTTTGATTAGTAATACTATAGTGATAGACCAACCTTCTATAGATTTGTTACATGAGCATACAAAGCTAAATTCGTTTATGACTCTGTATGAGTGTGATGTAAAAAATTAGCCTAACTTGATTTTAATACAAGAGTAACCTTCTATATATTTACTACAAGAGCATACAATGTTAAAATTGTTTGAGACTTTGTATGGGTGTGAGGTAGGAAATCAACCTAACTTAAATTTGTTATAGGAGCACGTTATGTCAAAAAATATTGATCCTCTACATGAGCTTTCTTCCACTAAAAATAATGATAGTACTCTAGGTGGGTAGTTAGAAAGTGAGCTTTCCTCACATACGGACTCTAATGGATACACGGGTAAGGAAAAATGGCATAAGCAGAATACCAAGACTATTCAAAACTACTAGAGAAATAAGGTAAATCCTTGAATAAAAAAGCAAAGGAAAAAATTGTTAAGGGGATTAACTCAACAAGGTGAGTCATTAATTTCTATCATAACACTTTAATACGGTAAGGATGATTACTTTACAATAACTAAGGAAGGAATATGCTTATTTCGAAAGCAAGTTCCCTAAATAAGAGGGATAACTTCTAATGGACCGAATCTTAAGATCATTCAAAATTAAAGGAATTTAAAGTCGAGACTTAATTAACTTCTTCATAGCCGGTAATGATGGAGGAAGAGACATTTGAAATCCTAAAATATCATAAGCGAGAAGAATAAAAAAGCTTTTTCTACCTTCACGGATACATGGCATATCACCGGATCCTCTAAAGATCCTTTTGGTAACACATTTCTTTCCTTCCCTTAATAAGTTACATGGTAAAGAATGCTAGAGGCATTAACTACCTAGAAAAACATACTTACCTTCGGGAGCCGATAAGATTGCATAAATTTAATTTCCTTTTTATTCTTGAACTCGAAGTTATAAGATAAGAAAGTTATAGATCCGGCTAGATTCCTAAACTTTGATTTTTTGTTTGCATAACAATCCTATAAACACTCATATTTGGATCCTCTCTAGAAACTCCAATATTTCTTTACATAGCTCGTATAGCCAAGCCATCACTATAGAGATCACCAATACTACTACTCTTGGGAATTATTTGTTTTCTTATGCTTATACGGACTATAACTAGACTATTCTTATGGAACTATGGCAATATCTATTAAACATTAATGTATCTACTCTTTGGGGAGTTCATGGTGATTTCAATATCATCACCTCACATATTGAAAAAGTAAGGGGGCATGCTCCCGAGTTAGATGCTTTAGAGGATTTTAATCAATTCATAAATCAAGAGGGATTGATAGATGCTGGTTATATAAGTAATATATTTACATGTGGTAACAACCATATAGCAGCAACAAGGATTTTAGAAAAACTACATAAATGCCTCTTCAATGTTCCTTTCCAAGCTAATATACCGGTACTTGAATGCACTCACCTCTCAAGAGCTTTCTCGACCATTACCCTCCGATCTTGTCTTTTAAAGAGAGAAGACTCAAACCTTCCGAGCTTACTTTCAAGCAAATGTGGACTCACCATGAAAGTTTTTATAGTTGGTCAATCAACACTCGGTGTCACCATGAAAGTTTATGGAAACATTTATAAGGGCTTATTTAAGGTCGAGGATGAGGTTACTCATAAGGAAGCAAAACTCCTTATTACTAGTATAGAAGACTTGGTTTAAAGCTTGGGTTATACAAGGCCGCATATGATGAAACCAATAACTCAATCAAACATGACATATAAGTTTAGGCCAAACCATTCGCAATCATAAACCAATGAACATAAATCTTTCAACTACGTCGAATTCATCAATGAGTTAACAAGCATTCCTACTAAAAATTAAAAACATACCAAGAAACCTTAATTCATCATGCAAACTAAAATATCCAAGCAACAACCCAAGGAAACAAGTAATCAATAACCTATATAAAACATGATCAATCACCAACTAAGAACCATCAAAGTTGAATTACCTTAATTTGGCATGCCATATATCCATCAATTAACATACATGATTCTAATATTAAATCATCCAATCAACACTTGATTTGAAGTCCATAAAACTTCATAAATGTATAATGAACATTAAAACATAAAACTAAATCAAACATCACCAATATTCATCTTGGGCGAATGTTCCACCAAGCAAAAACTAAGATTATCAAACCTCAATCAAGCATCTAATCATCATAATTTCACATTATTCATGTTCATGTAATCTCACAGTAGATCATTCACCACTATAACATCAAAATAACCCAACCAATTCCAAGAAGGATCTTGGCTGAATCGCATACCAAACATGATCACCATCAATTTCTTCATTAAACATCTAACCTAACAATCTCATTGTCAATTAATTCATCCTCAAAAAATAAACATCAAGAAATTCATCATCTCATCATTTGAAGCATCAATAAACATAAACTTTACCTAAATCAATTGAACAACTAAACAACATAACAATTAAGTTCTTATGGTGTACATGAAACTTTATTTACCTTAGATTCATGTAGCCTTGATGACACCTTAGAAGCTTAGAATTTTTCCTCTCTTTTTCCTCTTTAAAACTTTCAACCAACCACCTAATTTTTTGCTCTTCTTTTTTTTTTTTTGTTTCTTCTTATTTCCTCCTTTCTATCTTTCGACTTCTCATCTCTTCTCTATTCCTCACAACTTCTTCCCTCTTTTCTCTTCCTCACAGACTTCTCTCTCTTTTTATCTCAAATTAGTTTGGGTTTTAGTTTCTTGATATTCTTCTACCCAAATTTTTCCCAAACCTTATCGAGATATTTCTTTCCTTATTTATAAGGTAGTTGTTGCCCACTAGAAGCTTCTTGGAAGCTTGTTAACCCACTTCTTAAAAGCTTGGTAATACACTTGCACTAAGTAATTTCTATTGGGTAACTTCCTTGAAGTTTCCTAAGAAGTTCTTGGTACTTTCCTTGATAAATATCTAGCCAAGTTATGCTGGAAACTCCCTCCCTCTTCCCTTTCTTTTTAGACGAATTAATGAAGGCTAAATAAGCTAATTTTCCACATGCTATAATATTAATTTAACTTCGGTATTAATTTAAACTATCCCAAATATATTTAAATTAAAATGTTACAATTATAATGTTACTAAATAATTTAATTAATCATTCCCTCTTTTATTTCCTCACTTGGCTGAATTTTAGAAGTTTACTAGGAAGCTTGGTTTGTTATTTAATCAAAAAATTGTAATAGATAATCAAATATTTAATTATCGGGTATTTATAAGCTTAGACATTTTTTAGATAATTCTTATTAATTTATTCATGCTGGTGGAATTATTGGCTCTCTCTCTCTATATTCATCTTTTAATTGCAATTTATACATGAATAATTGGTATCTCGGTGTAATTGTGAGGTTCCTCAAGTTTCTATAATTTTTCATTTTGATCCTTTAAATTTATTAATTAATTCAATTAGGTTTTTACATTTTGATGCCTAAACTTTTAATTACTACCATTTATTCCTTATCCTTAGGTTTTTTATGGTTAATAATGATCACTTAACGTTACTAATTAATTCAATTAAGGACCTAAACTTTTAATTATGTTAATTAAGTTTCTAGGTCATTGCAATTAACCCCTATTTTATTCACACATTCATAGCCTTTAGTAATTTAAAATTGCCAAATTAATTACTTAATAATCCATTCTCATGACACAATATTAGTGTTTGCATCATATTAAATTTTCACTCGTTGACTTGCATTTGAAATGCAACGAATACAAGCCAATAAGACACTATGTCTTTCTTATAGTATTACTAGGTATGGATTTAGCTATAAAAGCTTAATAATGATGGGCAAGTACTAGATTTCAGCCTAAAATGCACTATAAATTTTTCATGTTTTAGCATTTTATTTAAATTGCTTGGACTGAATGTGCTTGGACCTAAACGCTTAGTTTTCTTAAGTTTCTTTTCTATTAGCTCTGTATAAATTTATATAATTATTACTCATTATTTGATATTTAATTTCTTTTATCCTTATTAATAGCCATTTATTATTGTTACTTTTCTTATTATTTTAGTGATCACAATTTATTATTGACGTTGGCATGTAAATAAATGATTAAGGAATCTAATACCACTCACTACTATACTATCCATTTTTTACTAATATGTCCAAGTTTCAGCTATCATATAAACTATCTTATATTTTATCGAAGGATCATGCATCTTGTGGAGCTGCAAAATAAATAAATAAAAATTCCTCAATCTAAAGGACCTAAGATCATGTCGTTAAATCAACTAACTATAAATATATGAATTAAAGCAATGAATAGAGAATTACCTCTTGTAGAGCTAATCTAAATTCTTTAGTAGAAAAGCCATCCAAGTATCTAACCTCTATCGATGGTCTACACGGTCCAAGTACCCATAAAGAAGCACTCAAAATTGGTAGAGTGCATGCTCCACCTTTTCCGATTTGTGTAGTGTTTCCTATAGAAATATAATCCGGGCAAGTTTGCGATAACCTAAAAAGAAGAGAGAGGAGGTGGCATGCTAGGGTTAGGGAGAAAATAATTTTCTCATAATTTTATTTCAGCCATGTGTCCCTTTTAATTTTCTTAGTGTGTCGAATTTTTCTCTCCCAAAAAAACTCCCTCTTTATGTCGCACCTCTCCTCCTATTTATAGGGGGAGAGTTTCCTTGTCCTCCAAGGACAAGGAGAGGGTCAACAAATAAGTCCTAATTAGACTTATAGTTATTAGTTCCTAAGCTTCCTTAGATTAGGAGTTATTTTACATGTGAGGTTTTTATCTTTATCGTTAAAACATTCATCCTTATCTAATAAGGTTGATTTTTATCCTTAAAACATTCATTCTTATCCAATAAGACTAGTGTTCATCCTCTTACCAAAATATCTTAAGGCTTTTAATTAAACTTATTAGGCTAAAACCATTTTGATCCAATTAATTTATTTGGAATATCCAAATAAATATTCTTAGATAATTTTAGGCGACCTACATTAGGAAACAATTTCTCAAAATACCATTGAACCTAAATTATGAAACTCATTTCCATTTTAAGTTATTTACTTTCAAATTTGGAATCAACTTCTAAATTTGAAAACCGATTTCTAAAATAGAAAACTTTCCGTTTTAGAAAACTTCCATTTAAGGAAACTTTTCATTTTGGAAACCTTTTCCAAAATAGGAAACTTTCAAAATTGAAAACTTTTTCCAATGTCTCTACTTCTCTTTAATCATGTGAATACTTAAACGTATACATGTGACGTAATAGGCTTGTAGATATGATGGTAATGTATCAAGAACAAAAGACTTCTCCTTTATCTCTTGATACATAAATTAAGATTGGCCTCTATTAAGGCATCATAACTACACAATTCTCTACAAGGTTTAATTAACCTATTATTACCTTTCATGAGCATGGTTACCATACAATTCAGTCCTCATGTCAACTTATCATAGTGTGATCTCGAACTTAGTTATAAGTCTTGTTCAATTATGATCACATAAGTTTTCTTTGATTTTTAAATGTCTTACTTTTTAGAATAAACCAACTATGCTATATTGGTGTACTCCTACTATGGCCATAGATTTCCTGAGTAAACATTCATTGAAGTGCAATGTGATAACTCATTTAGCATACAAAGAATGATATTTCATATCTTAGTCATACACCTACCTCCATTAGATTCCTAGTACACTCAATGAATCAACCACGTGTAACCCTTTATTGGGTCCATCAAAATACGTGTCAAAGTGTATAAATCCTCTAATGAGATAACCATAATGACTTCAAATCTAAAGACCATTTGTACCCATCTCATATGAGATTCCCATAGACTAAAACAAATGAGTTCTCATGACGAGTCAAGTCCAGGTGATATGTTCTTTAACATAAATAACCTAAGTGCTTGCTTTGGCATCATTATGTCAATAGGTGTAAGATCTTCTACTACTATCATATAATACTATCATATAGCATGAGAATAATACTCACAAGTCTAACCACATATAGTCAACATCCATTCTTGATAATGCTATGACTTGGGATATTTAATGATATCATTTATGTGCATTAGTGTTTGTTTCATATTTTTCGATCAATCACTAATGTAAATGCATATCATATGAACTTTTATCTAATTCTATTCAATCAATAAATGTAAATGAAAAGAATTAATAGAAAAACTTCTTTATTATAAATCATGTAATGATATAATAACTCAAACTCATCCAAAAATGGCTGAATTTTGGCCACCTACACTAATATTTACATATACCAATTCTATGCCATATACTACAAAAATGACTCATTTATTTACATCAATTTATTTTCTATCTAACTACTAATTTATTCATAACCTTAACTATCATGCAAAAGAACGATGCCATACCCGGTATGTATACTAAAATACCAAGCACTAAAAAACTATCGTGTGAAGGAGGTCCACTTTGTAGCCGCACTCAAGATACACACGATGAACTAATCCCTCGGTAGTTAGCTCAAACATGAACATTGCCATCTTTATCTTTAGTACCTATACCACGAGGAACTTGGTGAGCAATTGATTAGTAAGTTAATCCATGCATGATGTGCAAGTAAGTGGAATGCATATGATAAATTATTTGCATGTTCTTTGAAAAATGCTTTTCCATGTCATAAAATCCTCATCATGAACATTTTGAAAAACAATTTCTATTTTTGGACATGTCTTATCTTCCGACTTCGGGTTTCCATGATCCGTCCGGAAAACTAAATCAATCTACGAGATGAATCTTGTCGAGTCTTTAAAAGTACACGTCCGTTCCCACTCAACCCATGAAACTATAAACCATTAAAGTCATGAAAAACCCACGAAGCCCTTTCCATAAAACCATGAAATTCATGAAAAACCTTGTAACCATGAAATAATTTTCAATTGTTGTTGGAAAATCCTTGAAAGATAATTCTTTTCTTGACTTTAAACCTTTTCCATGAATTTGGCATTCATATGCATTTGAATGTAAATGCATAAGCATCGTGAATTCATGTAGTGCATGCCATGTGCATTTATATCACAACAATACATGTCTCAACATTATAAATGCACCATAACATATTACCTTGTAATCCGATTCCAAACCATTTCGAAGAATGTCACCATTAACATCATATAACTTTACAATTGCAACATTATTTAGTATAAAGCTTTATACCCATTCAATCATCCATTACAAACATAGCGATTATAGAATATATATCATTGGCAATATATAAACCAAATCGAACCATGTCACACAAATCAACCATAAACCATAATTTTTCTTAAGGTTGGGCGAATGTGTCTTTAGATTAAGCTAGGTAAATTCTTTCAATTTTAAAGCTAATTTTCATGATAAATCATCTACGTATACTTTAACAACAAGAATTTAATCAATTAAACATCCATAAATTAATTTTAACAAAACCCTACTTCTAGGCCTAAAGGGCCAAATGTATGCTTAAGATAACTAAGGAGAAACTTTCAATTCTAATGAAATTTTTCAAGCTAAATCATCTTATTATACTATACCAACTTGAAATAAATCAATCAAACCATTACAAATCAAAAAACATTAAAATCTTAATTTTCTCTTATATAGGGCCAAATGTGAGCTTAAGGCAACTAAGTGAAATTTTCAATTTTTATAAACTTCTCATGCTAAATCATATATGCATATTTAAATAACACATAATCAAATAATAATTTATCAAATAAATCAAGTGATGAAAAACCCTATATTTGACAATTTGGGTCGAATGTGTCACAAAGAATCAAGCTAAGAAATTCTTGTTCTAACATATGTTTTCATGCTCAATTAACTTATTCTAACCTCGATTGCTTGAATTTCTAAGTCAAAATCATTTTTCTCAAATTTTTCTCACCAAGAACCCTAACCTGTAATTTCCAAAATTAATTTAATTAAACACCAATTAAAGGTTCCAAATCAATAATTGACATCAATTAACACATCCTTGTGGTGTAGGTGAGATTAACTTGAAAGATCATGTGTCTTATGGAGGTGCGTAATAAAATAAAAAATTTCCTTCATCTAAAGGGTTCAATATCATGTCATTGAATTAACTAACCATATATTCATGAATTAAAGTGATAAATAAGAAATTACCTCTTGTAGCATAGATTTAAATCATTTTAGAAAAGAGTTATCCAAGTGTCCGATCTCTATTGATAATCCACGTAGTCCAAGTACCCATAAAAGAAGCACTCAAAATTAATAGAGTGCTAGCTCCACCTTTTCTAACTTGTTTAGTGTTTTCAATAGAAATCTAATCGGGGTAATTTTATGACAATCCAAAGAGAGAGAGAGAGGAGGTGGCGTGTGCTAGGGTTTTTAGGAGAAAACTATTTTCCCCTTTTTAACTTGATGTCGTATGCACCCCTTTTTTTCTTTATGCTGAATTTTCTCTCTCTTCTAAAAACCTCGTGTTTGTTGCACCTCTCTCCCATATATAGGGGAAAGGCCTCCTTGTCCTCCAAGGACAAATAAGGGTGGCAACTAGTCTTAATTGAGCTTTTGGTTGTTGCTTCTTAATCCTTCAAGGATTAGGAGTTATTTAACATGTGGGCTTTTGATCTTTATCCGTAAGATATTCATCCTTATTAAGGTTCATGTTCATCTCGCCACTAAAATATCTTTCAAGCTTTTAATTAAACCCATTGGCCCAAAAATATTTTAGCCCAATTAATTAATTTTGACTAACCAAATAAACTAAGTTAAATAATTTTAGCAAACCCATATTAGGAAACGATTTCTCAAATTACCCTTAAACCTAAATTAGGAAACTAATTTTCATTTTATCTTATTTACTTTCAAATTTGGAACTAACCTTCAAATTAGGAAATTGATTTCTAAAATAGAAAAATTTCCATTTTAGGAAAGTTCCATTTTAGGAAACTTTTCATTTTTGTAAACCTTTTTCAAAATAGGAAACTTTCAAAATTGAAAATGTTTTCCAATATCTTTACTTCTTTTTAACATGTGAATGCTTAAATTTATATGTATGACTCAATAGGCTCCTAAATATGTTGGTGACATATCAATAATAAAAAACTCTCTTTTATCTCTTGATACATAAATGAAGATTGTTCTCTAGTAAGGTATCATGACTACCTAATTCTCTAGGGGGATTAATTACTCCTCAATTACTTTTCATAAATATGGCTACCATACAATTCAGTCCTCATGTTAACTTATCATAGTATGATATCGAACTAGTTTATTAGTCTTGTTCGATCACAATCACATAAGTTTCTTCGATTTTCAAATGTCTTAGCTCTTAGAGTAAACCAACTATACTCTATCGGTGTACTCCTACTGTGGCCATAGATTACTTTAGTAGACATTCATCGAAATGCCATATGATAACTCCTTTAACGTACAAGGAATGACATGTCCTATCTTGGTCATTCACTTACCTTTATTAGATTCCTAGTGTACCCAACAAATCGCCTTCGTGTAACCCTTTACTAGGTCCATCAAAATGAATGTCAAAGTAGATAAATCCTTTAATGAGATAATAATGATGAATTTAAGTCTAAGAATCAGTTATACGCATCTCATATGAGATTTTCATATACTATACCAAATGAGTTCTCATGACGAGTCAAGTCTAGTGACATGTTCTCTTACATAAGTCACCTAAGTGCTTACTTTGGCATCACCATGACAATATGTGTAAAATCTCTTACTCGCTATCTTATAGCATGAGCATAGTATTCACAAGTCTTACCATATATAGTCAATATCCATTTTTGATTATGCAACGACTTAAGAAATTTAACGATATCATTTATCCGCATTAGTGTTTGTCTCACATCTTTAGATCAATCACTAATGTAAATGCATATCATATGGACTTCTATCAAATTCTATTAAATGAAAAAATTAATAAAAAGACTTCTTTTATTATAAATAATATAAATAATGAAATAATATAATAAGTGAAACCCATCCACACAAGGTTGTATCTTAAACACCTACACTAATATAACTTATAACTAAAGCTCCAATTAAAAACCTTTAAAAGATTGATTTGCCTTAAAGTTTTCCTTTCTCTTTTCTTCCCCTATATTTGGCCAAGATGCAACTTTTTTCTCCTTTGAATTTTTGAGCTTCCAACTAAAATTATAACATTTTTAAGAGTTTTAGAGTAATTTAAGGTGTTTAGGTGAGAATTTGGATGGAATTCTATGGAAATTTTGCAAGAACTTCCCTTAGATTTTTCAATTTTCCTAACATTTTTCTCATCTTTTTCACCCATATATATAGGTAAGCTTAATTGGACTTTCTCCATTGTTGACTTGATCTCCACCCTTAATTTGGGTTAATCCTAGCCCTTGATTTTACTTTTAATCTAAACCCTTCATTTGTTTTAATTTTTAGCCATTCATTCTTTCTTTAAATTTTAGCCTTCCATCTAATCCCTCTAGCCTTAATCTTATCCCTCCATTTGTGTAAGCCATTTAACACACCAAATAATTGAAGGATAATCTGCAGCAAAAAAGGGAAGAAAAATCTCCCCCAAAGTTGCTTAATTTTTGCACTCCAATTTATATAATTTTCCAACTTTTACTTTTCCACATGTCCTCCAAATATTCAATTGATTCCTTTAGGCCCTTCTTTTAATACTTTTCTAACAACTTTTCACTTCCTTAAGTTCATTCCTAATTTAATTTGAAAGTTCTAACTTTTAATTTTATGCAATTAGGTTCCTAATTTCATGCAATTAGGTCCCTATCTATGCAAAATTCATTCCGGACTTTTTAAAAATTAATTTTTTTCTACAATAAATTCAAACAGCTCCAATAAGAATTTATTCGTTGTTTACATAATTTTTCTATGCATATAAGTTCTCAAATTAGTTACTTTGTGTAAAAATGCTTTTATTTCTATAGAAGATATTCCTTAAGCATAGAAAAATTCACCTAAATTCATGAAATATTTTTTCACCACCTCAATGATTTTTCTCTCGCTCTTTGGATAATTATCAAGCATATTTGAAATAGTAAAAATAATTAATTTGCCTAAAAAGCACTATTCATGCATCGTAAAGTCCAAATAAAACAATCACTAAACATCGGAAAATTCACCCAATGGCATAGAATAATCTAGCATCCCCGTAGAAAATAATCTATGCAAACAAAACCTTTTTCATGCATATTTGAAATGCTCAAGACAATTATTTTTCATGGAAAGCTACTATTCACACACCAAAAAATAGATAAAATATTCACTAGGTACGAGAAAAATTATTCTAACCGCACCAAATATTCTAGCATCTTCATGGTAACTATCCTATGTCCATATAATAGTTTTTATATGCCCTTAATATATTTGTAATTTATTTAATAAAAATTTTAGGATGTTACAATATAATTGGCAATGCCTTACATTTTAAGTGCAATGAATACGAGACATGAAGTCTCATGACCTTAATTATCTAAAATAATTAACTTTCACAGTAGAAGTTCATTTAATTTAAAATTAGGTCCATTTTAATTGAGATCATATCATAATTACATATATATTTCAGTAATGTTCCAAAATAATTAATTAGAAATCTTTTTGATTGATTTTCAAAAAAAATCAATCCATAAAACATATTTCAAAATCATTTTACAATATATATATATTCAAAACATATTAACCACATTAAATCATTTTCGATCTAAATCCATTTTCATTAAATCAATTTCTCTTTATATTATTTTGGATAATTATACTAAATATGAAATTATCCATTTCATCTTCATTACTTAATAAACCATTTCGTTATAACAAAAGTTCCTTAAATATCAAAACCATTTTATAAATCTTTCATTTAAGTTCCTTGAAAGCTAATTAATGTTTTAAGCTCCTTGAAAGTTAAATTGGAGTTTACAAGTTATTAAAACCATCTAAATCACTTAGTCATTAATCCCTTTAAATTGATTTGGTTTTCTTTAAACCATTTCATATGTTCACCCTTAGAACCAATTAATTAACCTTTTATATATATTAAACTATTGCACTAGTTTGAAGTATGAAAATCATTTACTTACATTAAACATACTCATCTATTTATTTATTAAGGTTGTCCACCAAGTGTCCTTAATTTACCTCGCCAATATAGCTAAACTTAAATACCTAAACATGTCCATAAAAATGAAAGAATGGAAGGTTTAGGTATTCCATACCAAACCTAAATTTCAAGTACACTTTCGAGCAACTTGGGCATCTCACGACCATGGCTTGAACTTCAAAACATGTCATCATCGTTCACCTTATTTACCTACACAACATGATGAAATGGTAAGCTTAATGCTTAGTAAGTGAAGTTCATGAATAAAATGCAAGTAAAACCTTTCTTTTGTTCCCTTGAAATTCATTTTAATCTTCGAATGCATCATGTCGAATGTGTATTTATTTAGCCCTCTTTTAAAATATGTAGTTGTGAAAAACACAAAAGAAATAGGCATATTTCCTTTCTCTTTTTCTTTTTTTCTCTTTTTTTTTCCCTTCACTAGAGGTTGATCACTCTTCTTACAAACCTTTTGGAAATGTGCCTAGCCATTCCTTTTGAAAACCATGTCCTTTTCCTTTTCCTTTAAACCATGAAGAAAGTCTTTTCATGCTCATATCATGAATATGAATACAATGAAATACATTTCCTTGCCTTCACATAAACACATGAACATGAACATATAAACATTATCATGATCATTTAAGCACTAACATGTCCTTATTAATTCATTACATGAATATAAACAATAATCACATAAACATAATTCAAACAACATAAGGTTGACCACTTGGCTAAATATGATGAAACCAATAACTCAATCAAACATGATATACAATCTTAGGTCAAACTATTTCACAATCATAAGCCAATGAACATAAATATTTCACCTAAGCTGAATTCACCAATGGGTTAACAAGCTTTCCTATTAACACTTAAACACTTGCCAAGAAACCTTAATTCATCATGTAACCTAAAATATCCAAGTAAACAAGTAATAAGAAAACATGATCAATCACCATATAAAAACCATCAAAATCAAATTACCTTGATTTGGCATGCCATATATCTATTAGTTAACATTCATGATTTTAAGATTAAATCATCCAATCATCATTTGATTTGAAGTCAATAAAACCATATAAACATATAATCAACCTTAAAACATAAACTAAATCAAACCTCACCAATATTCATCTGGTTCAAATGTTCCACCAAGCAAAACCTAAGATGATCAAACCTCAATCAAGCATTTAATCATCATAATTTAACGTAATTCATATTCATGTAACCTCACAATATATCATTCACCACCAAAACATTAGAATAACCCAACCAATTTCAAGAAGGATCTTGGTCGAATCACACACCAAACATGATCACCCTCAATTTCTCAATTAAACCTCTAAACCATTAACCCCATCCATCAATTAATTCATCCTCTAAACGTAAACATCAAGAAATTCATCATCGCATTATTTGAATCATCAATAAACATAAACTTTTTCTAAATCAATTGAACAACTAAATAGCATAACAATAAAGTTCTTGTAGTTGAGATACAACTTCACTTATCTTAGATTCATCTAGCCTTGATGAAACATTAGAAACTTCGAAGTTTTCCTCTCCTTTTCCTCTTTGAAACTTTCGACCAACCACAAACGTTTTCTTCTCTTCTCTTTTGACCATTTTTTCTTCTTTCCTTCTTGCTTCCTTATGGCTTCTCTTTTATTTCTCTCACAAATCAATTTTGGTTGTAGTTTTTTGATATTTTTCTAGCTAAAATTTTCCAAAACCTTACCAAGATATTTCTTCAATTATTTATAGGGTAGTTTCCGACCACTAGAAGCTTTTTGAAGCTTGGTAACCCAATTGCACTAAGTAAACTCTTTTGGGTAAGTTTCTTGAAGTTTTCTAGTAGTTTCTTAGTACTTTCCTTGATAAATATCTAGCCAAGTTATGCTAGAAACTTCCTTCTTCTTTCCTCTCTTTTTATCCAAATTAATGAAGGCTAAATAAGCTAATTTGTTACATGCTATAGTATTAACTTAACTTTTATATTACTTTAGACTATCCCAAATGTATTTTAATTATAATGTTACTGAATAATTTAATTAATACTTCCCTCTTTTATTTCCTCACTTAACTGAATTTCGAAGTTTACTAAGAGGCTTGATTTGTCATTTAATCAATAAATTCTAATAGATAATCAAATCCTTAATTATTAAGTATTTGTAATCTTAGATATTTTTTCAGATAATTCTTATTAATTTATTCATGTTAATTATTGCCACTCTTTATATTCATCTTTTAATTACAATTTATGCATGACTAATTGGTATCTTAGTCGAATTATAAGGTCCCTCGAGTTTCCATAATTTTCCATTTTGGTCCCTTGATTTTATTAATTAATTCAATTATATCCTTATATTTTGATCCCTAAAAGTTTAATTACTACCATTTAGTCCTTATCCTTAGATTTTATATGGTTAATAATGGTCACCTAACTTTGCTAATTAAGTCAATTAAAAACCTAAAATTTTAATTATTTTAATTAAATCCCTAGGTCAATGCGATTAAGCCCTAGGTTATTCATACATTCATAGCCTTTAGTAATCTAAACATGCTAAATTAATTACTTAATAATCCATTCTCATTACATAATATTAATGTTTGCATCATATTTAATTTATGTGCAAACATAAATATTAATTTTTCATACTTAAATAAATTTATTCGCCCGTATATAAATATATTTAAGGATTTTGAGGTCAAGAATATTATACTTTTGGGTGATCAATATCTTTCTAATGGTATAATCAACTTCTTACCCTAAAATCTTTGAACCTGTACCATTTTTAGGCTTTCTAGTTCCTTTAATACTATGTGGTAACTCTAAAATGTGGTTTAACTCGCATCTCTAGTAAATAATCAAAAACAAAATAATAATATTTAACATTAATTTTTGAAAATTCTCTAAATGTCAAGTAGCGACAATGGTAAGATATGCCACTTGTGCTCTTATGCAATGCCAAGGGTAGGTCATCTTTTTTAGTACTCGTATTATCTAATTGACAAGAGAAGGTTACATGTTTGACCTTAAGAATGGTTATCCATATTAACTAATTGCCAAGGGAATTTCATTTGTTTAACCTCGTAGATGATTACCTATATTAACCAATTTCTAAAAGAAGGTAACGTTTACCTCATTGATTGTTATCCACATTAACCAACGACCAAAGAAAGGTCATTTGTTTGACCTCGGAGATGGTTACCTCTATTAATCAATTGTGGAAGAAAAGTCACCTATTTGACCCGAGGAATGGTTACTCATATTAACCAATTGTCAAGAGAAGGTCACCTTTTTTACCTCGGCGATGGTTACCTACATTAACCAACAACCAAGGTAACAAGGTAAAGTCACCTATTTGACCTCAAATGGTTACCTATATTAACCGATTGCCAAGAAGAGGTCATCTTTTTTTACCTTGAAAATGATTACTTGGATTAAATAATTGCTAAAAAAGGATCGGCTTTTTGACCTCGGGATCATTATTCGTATTAATCTATGTTTTAATAAAGGTCACCTGTAGTTGAATAGTGATTAAGGGATAGTCATCCCCCTTTTGATCTTGTTGTTTGCTTTCTTTGCTTCATTATTATTTGTGTAAAACTTTTATTTTTTTTGTTTGATTATTGTTCATGTTCTATTTGTTTTCTATTTTTTTGTTGTTGTATTTTTTTTTTTACAAGTTTACCATGAAAAACCAAAGAAAAATGTTCTTTTTTAATGGCTTTGTGTCTTTAATATTGTAAAAAGAGAGAAACTATTAACATCCAATTTCAACCCACATTTATTTTAATGAACTCAAAAATTTTTAAAAAAAATAAGAGGAAAAAATTAAAAAATAATAAAAGAAAGAAAACAAAAGAAAAGAAAGAAGAAAGGATAAAATGAAAAAAAGAATTGGCATTTGAGGGGCTAATTGAAAATTTGAGATAAGTGGGGACCAAAATAAGGTAGATTGAGGGGTGTAATTGAAAAAGATGGGACGCTAATGATTTTAACTAGGGATAAAATTAGTTGAATAAAAAAAAGTAAAAACAAAAAGGGACTGAAAAAATTCAATTGAGGCCATAATTAAAAAAAAAATAAGGGAGTGGATGGCTAAAATAAAAAGAGTATGCAAGATGAGGTATCAAAATCAATCTTGGGCATCAAACCCTAACAACTCACTACAAAAATGTCTTTTACTATACAAAAAACCCTAGAGAGAGAAAACAAGAGATAGAGAAGTTAAGCTAGTTGACTACCCCTCTTTCACCTAAAAATTCCAACCAACGACAAGAAACACTCGCCTAGCCGTCACCAACGACCATTGCCTCCTAGCCATCGTCTGTCGATTTGTAGTCGTTGGACACTAGTAACTCACAAAAACCCTTGCCAATTTGTAGCCACAAATCAAAGACCCATCCATAAATCCACATAAACCTAACAAAACTCGACCACCATTGTCATAGTCTACCAACCACACATATATAAAATCCTTACCATCGACTCACTGCCAATCTCCCCGGCTCTATTTTGGTCACTTAAGTGTCGTCGATAGCCTTCATTCCAACGACAATCATCATAATAGTAGCTATCTCACTCGCACTTGGCAATCCTATAGTAGCAATAGTCATATAATAGTCGGACCACTACTTATTGATACATCAAATTTTTCAAAGGGAGGCCACTCCTCCTCTCTAACTAACTAAATAATTACTCTTTATTAGAATTGACCCTAATTTTTATAGTCTGTATATTTCAATAACATTTTAGTAACTTTTCATAATCTTTTGATTGCCAAATAAGTTATTAAAATCCTAAATTTTAATTTATGCATAGAATAAATTCAAATTAATTGTATCAATTAAAATTAAATTTATTTTATTGATGGCTATTAAATAATGTCGATATGTATTATAGCGTGTCAAACCCGAGAGGTTGGAAATCCTATGAAATTAAGAAATAAGAAGGTGTCAATGCTCTATGATAGATCTAGGAGAGCAAGGATTGAGTTTTATTTTAATAGATTATTCGAGACAAATGTCGATTTTGATGCACACATTTTTTATTGGTTAATGTCTAATTGTGATTGATTAAAAATGCTCGATTATGTTCATGTTGTGTTGCCGATTAATGGCTTGATTATTGCTTGATGAAGATTAATTGAATGTGATTTTGTTTGTTTGTCATTTTAGTTTAAAATTATAATACTTGAAATCAATTCAATCCAAGCCCTAGTTCAAATTGCTTTTAGCTAATTTTCATCTACCATGCTCGCTTGTTTGTTATTTTGATTGAAATCATGATGCTATAAGTCATGTCATTTCGAGCCTTGTTTTGGACTATTTTTATCGATTTTGTCTAATATGCCAATTCATCTACTTGTTGTTTGAAAATCACGATAATTAAAGTCACGTTTATCCAAGCCATGATTTAGACCATTCTTGCTAATTATGCCAATTTTTTTATTTTGTCATTTGTTTGTTTGTGTTTGCAAATTATGATGATCAAAGTTGATTGTCACAATGATCCGAGCCTCGATTTGGACTTTTCTTGCCAATTTTTCCAATTATGCTATTTGCTTATTGATTTTATAATGTTTGACTATTTATAATTGAAAATCATGATGATCAAAGTACTATCGATCTAAACCTCGATTTGGACCATTTTTTCCAATCTTTTCATTTATACCTAATGTTTTTTCCATGTGATTGAAAATAGGACGTTCGAAGTCATGTCGAACTGAAATTCCTTTTAGATCATTTTTGCTAATTTTTCTTGTATGCTTCTTTTTTCTTTCAAAACCACACCCGAAGTCATGTCGATTCGAATCTTATTTCGGACATTCTTTGCCATTTTTTCTAATCATGCCTATTTATGTTTAGAATTCGTGAAGCCTAAAGTCATGTTGGCTCGAAACCTATTTCGGATCGTTTCTACCAATTTTTTATGCTTTTGCCTTTTTTTTTGTTTGTTTATTTTTGCATGAGTCTTATTTTAATTATCTTAAATTTAGATTTATTAGGTCTCGGAGTAAGGATAAGCTCGTAATCGACCAAGTTTCAAATCACTTGATTGGTTGCCAATTATTTAGGGATAGGCATAGATTTTCATCATTTTGAAAATCAAGAATCAAGTTAAGACTTGTATGTAATGCAATTTGCCTTAGGTCTGGACGAGATAGAATGATTTTAATGTTCACTATACATAACCCACCCCTTACATAAAAATCTTAGCACACTAGCCTATGATTTCCTAGTGACCTTAACACGAGATGGCAATTCCATTTTTGCCCATTCCACTATTTTGGAATATTCACCTCCCAATATCACCTCGCGACAAGATCGAAAGATCTTTCAAATGTTAACAATTAAACCATTATTGAGATTGATTACATAACAACATAAGTTGCCTAATAACAAACTATTAATGAGACAAGTCACTTAACAAAAGATCATCATAAGGGAGGCCACCTAACAACGAGAACATCATCGAGGGAGGTGGCCTAACAACATACCATCATAAGGTAGGTCACCTAACAATGGAGCATCTTTGACCAACATTAAGGTAGGTGACCTAACAACGGACCATCACCGAGACAGATCGCCTAACAATAGACTATCACGAGACAAATTCCCTAACAATGGACCAATTTGAGGTAAGTTATACTTATCATTCTTATCTTTTTCTTTTTCTTTCTTTCTTTACAAGCTTAATATGCAAAGCCAATGAAAAGTCACTTTTTTCATTAATTTATGTTTTAAGCACTTAAAAGAGAGAACGAGTTGTTGTAACCTAATTTTAACCTCCTATATATTATCATTTTAATAAAAAAATATATAACACAAAAATTAAATATGGCATAATTTTCATATTTTTGCATGATTTTTTGAAGGTATTTTCTTTTACGATTTATATTTAGATTTTCACTAATTTTTTGGATAGTTAAGAAAAAAAAGTTAAAAAAAGACTAGAAGAAAAGAGATCCAAAAATATATATATGTATATACAGCTAGTAAAAAAATTTCTCGAAAGAAAAAGAGAGAATGAATAATTAATAAGGAAAAAATTAATTAATTTGAACACATTTGAACGATTTAAAAGAAATAGTGTGAAATTGAATGAGATTGAAAAACAAAAGACTCAAAATTGAAAGAAAGAAAAGGAATCAGAATGTTTAAGGGTTCAATTGCAAATAATTCAAAAAATAAAGACCTAGTTTAAAAACGTATTGAAATTCATGGACCAACTTAAATGTTGGCCAAATAAAATGGTGATGTTTTGGGACACCCTAGCGCACTTGTTCACCTTTTTCCTTTTCTTCAATGCATTATTTTCTTCCTTTTGCTTTTCCTCCATTTTTGCAAGTTTTCTTGTTTCATTTTACCCCTTCTTTTGTCCTTCTTTTCCTAACCTTTTAGCCCCTATCTCAACCTCCACAAATGGCCAAACACCTACCATAAACCCTACCCTATCCCTTTGTTTTTCTCTCTTTATTTTTGTACCCCAAAACAAGCTAACAAACATGAAAACGCTACCACACAAGCTGCCAAGAACACTTTCCACCACACACGAACCAATGCCTCCTTTTTTTCTTTCCTCAAGATGTAACAAGAGTAGAAAACATAGCTAGAGATGGTCTTGAATAGTTGAGATTAATCCACATAAATCAAGGATAAAAAAAGGTTGAGTTTTGGGGAGCATAAAAAGAGAGAAAAAGAGAGCATTAGAGAGATTTTGAGATAGATTTTTAAAGAGGATATTCATAAGAGAACTTAGGGACTAACCAGTGAAGAAGAAAAGAGAGAAAAAGATAGAGAAACAAGAGATAAGAGAACCACCAAAGTGAAGGTGCGCATTACCGAGAAGGGAAAGGATAATCTATTAAAAAACCAAGCTTAAATAGGTAAGTTTCTCTCTTTCTCTCTTTGATTTCTTTCATTACAATCTAACATGGGGTGTGTTAATGCTGCTTTGTGTTCCAAACACCAAATAATCACCCAAAAATGGCTAAAAAGTAGTATCCATGACTACCAAAAGCAAAAATAGTGGGTAGGGGGTCTTTTGGTCATTTTTTCTTACTATTTTTGTATTTTGAAAATGCAAAACCTAGACCTATTTATAGAGGTATGTCTTAGATAAGTTCTTATGTTTTTGGTGGCATCCATTTAGGAGAAGAAACTAGGAAGAAAAGGGCTATAAAAGGATTAAATGGCAACAAGATTTTGAGCAATAAGGGAAGGGAAAAAACAAGAAGAAGAATTTTGGACTTTAAATTTTAGTCCTTGATTTTATTGAGCCTCTTTAAGTTCCTAAGTTTAGGAATCTTCAAATTACATTCTTAATTTGTACAAATTGGGAACCAAATTAGTGAATCTATGACCTAGAGAGGGTTTCGAGTTTAAGAGTGTTTTTATTTTATTTTTTTTATCTTTTTTTTTTTTTTTTTGCAAGTCTTAGAAGTTTTTTTCTTCTATTTTTTTATATGTTCAAAATATATATATTCTTGATTTATATTTTAACTTTTCTCATTTTAGAAGGTCATTAGATATTTTTTCTGAATTTATTTTAATTATTGTTGTATATGTTGCACTTTTAGGTGGTTGTTTTAGCTTTCTATTTGTTTAACCCATATTTTCATTTATTTACTTCATGTTGAAATTTTTTTACGTTCAATATAGATTTATTCTTAATTTATGTTTTAAATTTTAAAATTTTAAGATGTCATTTGATATTTTATCTGAATTTATTTTAATTGTTGTCTAATATGTTGCAATCTTAAGAGGTTGTTTCGGTTTTTTGTCCGTTTAACCTAGTTTTTAACTTTGTTTTTGTTTGAAATTTGTATGTTCAATATATATCTTTGTTAGAGCTATTTAAAAAAAAAATTAGAATTTTTAGATGCCATTTTGTATTTATTCAAAAAAAAATTAGTTTCTATCATAAATATAATTTTGTCTAATGGCTATCTCAAGTAATTAATTATTTGGACTAATTCCCGATATAATTTTGGCATGAAATTCATATATATTCTACGTGTGTGTGTGTGTGTGTGTTACTTGTAAAATTTATAATAATTTTCAATTTTTTTTAGCATTAATTGTGACATTCTTTTCTCTTATGACATAGTTAGAGGTTTTGTGGCATAATTAATTGTATGATTTAATTTTATCTCATACGATGTGGGATCGATGAGTCTTTTACATTTAATAAATCGACAACAATCTCAAGTAAGGTTTGATTTTCAATAATGACGAACAATAATATCCTTTATGATCTAGATATCATTTTGATGAGTGCATAATTAGCATAATTTTTATGCTCTTTTACATTAAACTTTCTAACGTTTATTATATTATATTTAGTAAATTAAGATCAAGATAAAGATTTCGAGGTTTTGTTGAAAAAGCAACAAATTTGAGTAAAAAAACCCAAGCCAAAAGCAAGAAGAAGCACAAGCCACCCAAAAAGCTTATGAGTCAAATGGCTATACGCACTTATAAAGAGAAAAAGCTACTGGTCATGTGTAACAAAGGAAGAAAGCGTATGGATTTTTTAGCAACAAAGCCACATGGGCAATAGCCTTCCACATGGCCAAAGAAAGAAAAGCAACATGCTCATGTGTGTGTCAAGGTTGAAATACCTTCTCGGAGCAAAGAAGTATCACATGAGCTATAATATCCCAAACTCGTTATTAAATGAATTAAAAATATATTAATGATGTATGAAAACTATTCTATCAGCATAGGATAGTCACCATAAGGATGTTAGAATATTCAATGCACTTAAGATAATTTTCCTTTGTTGATTGAATATTTTATCGATTTTTTGATGCATGAATAGTAAATTTTTATGCAAAATAAATGTTTTGAGCAATTTAAAGGTGTATGAAAAATATTTTATTTGCATAGAATATTTGATAGAGGGATTCTAGATTGTTCGAGTGCCATTGGATGAATTTTTTTATGTCCAATGATTATTTTATTTAAATTTTTTGATGCATGAATAATGCTTTTATAGGCAAATTAATTATATTGAATATTTTAGATGTGCATGAAAATTATCCAATAGACATAGAAAAATCATTAAGGAGGTGTAGGAATGTTCCATGTACTCGGGTGAATTTTTCTATGCATAGGGAATATTTTCTATAGAAATAAGTGTATTTTTACACAAGATAATTAATTTGAGAGCTTAAATAAGTGTAGAATAAATTTTTCATAGATAGAGACCCAATTGCATAAGATTAAGGATTAATTATAAGTTTAAACTTTCAAATTAAATTAGCAATAAATTTTAGGAAGTGAAAAGTTGTTAAAAAAAGTATTAAAAGAAGGACTAAAAGGAATCAATTGAATAATTAAACGACTTATAGAAGAGTAATTGTAGGAAAGTTTAATAGATTATAGGACTAAAGTTAAATAACTTTAGGAGAGATTTTCTCCCCCTTTTTGGCGCCACTCTCCCTCGATCATTAGGTTGTATTTAATGAATTGCACAAATGGAGGAATAATATTAAGTTTAGATGGTTAAATGAAAGGCTAAAATCTAAAGAAAGAAAGAATGGCTAAGATTTAAACAAATGAAGGGTTTAGATTAAAAGTAAAATCAAGGGCTAGGAGTAAACCAAATGAATGGTGGAGATCAAATCAAATAAGAAAAAAGTCCAACAAAACTTACCTATAAATATGGGTGAAAAGATGAAGGAAAAATGGTTAGAAAATAGGACAATTTAAGCAAAACTCTTGCAAAAGTTTCCTAGAAAATTACACACCAAATTTACCCAAACACTTAAACCACCTTTAAAACACTAGATTAAACCAAAAATCATAGTTGGAAGAGGAAGAAATTCAGGGGGAAATATTGTTCTTGGTCGAATATTGGAGTAGAAACGGAGGAAGGAAAATTTCAAAGCAAATCACCAACCAAGGAGTAATTTGGAGCCTTTTAGGTAAGTTGACTCCACCTACATCACAAGGCATGTTTAATTGATGTCAATTGATGGTTTTGTGCCCTTAATTTGTGTTTAATTGAATTAATTTTATAAATTAGGGTTAGGGTTCTTAGTAGGGTTAAATTGGAAAAAATGGAATTAGAGGTGAAATTTAAGTTGGAAAATGTTAATTGAGTAAGAGAAACAAGAAAATCCCTAGCCTATTCTTTGAGGAATTTTCGACCCAATTAGGGAAAAAATTAAATTTTTGATTTCTTAAGTTTATTTGATGAATTATTGTTTGATTATATGTTATCTAAGTGTGAATAAGTGATTTAGCATGAGAAATTATACAAAAATTGAAATTTTCACCTAATTAAATTAAGGCCATATTCAGCCTAATTTAGGAAAAAATAGGGTTTTTGATTCTTTTAGTTATTTAATGATTGATTGGTGGATTATGTGTTATTATCATCAATTAGATGATTTGGTATGAAAACATTCATTGGATTTAAAAAAATTAACTTGGTTTACCCTAAGTGAAAGTTCGGCCTAATTGGCCCAAATTAGGATTTTTAATGTAATAAGTTTATGGAAGTTTAATTAGTTAATTCTATGTTATTAAAGTACATTCAGATAATTTAGCATGGAAATTGGTATTGAAATTGGACAATTAACCTTTCCTAATTTAGTGACATATCCAGGCCATATTGAGAAAGATTAGAGTTTAATGCTTGATTTGTGTATTATGATTGTGTTATGGTTTACATGTTGTCATTGATGTGTATTATGTGATCGTTATGTGTGGAAGTTGTGAAGTGGATGGTTAAATGAATGTAATGCTTTGTGTTGTATGATGTGCCAATCTAAGGTTATGTAAAGCTTATGTTAATAGCTCCTTTGTTTGGAATTATTTGGAATGGCATTGCAACGTATGGCTATTATAGTGCATTTATAATATTGAGATATGACTTATCATGGAGTAAATGCACTAACATTCATGGCATGCACTACAAGAATACATGATGATTATGCATTTACATTAAAATACATACGCATGCCAAATTCAAGGAAAGGTTTGAACTCATGAAAAAGGATTTTCCTTTAAGGATTTTTCAATAGCAATTGGAAAATATTTCATGGTTTACAAGGTTTTCATACTTTCATGATTTTATGGAAAGGGCTTCATAGGTTTCATGATTTTCATGGTTCATAGTTTTCATAGGTCGATTGGGTGTAAGTGTGCACTTTACGAGGCTCGATAGGACGCATACGTAAATGGGTCCGTTTCTTCACACGGATCATGGAAACGCTAAAGTTCAAAGATGGGAAATGTCTAAAGTTAAAAAAAAAATTCAGAATGATCATGATGAGGATTTTATGACATGGAAAAGAATTTTTCAAAGAACATGCAAACACTCATCATGTTCATTTCACTTATTGCACGTGATGCATGGATTAACTTACTAAGAAATCACTCACCAAGTCCCTATGGTGTAGGTACTAAAGGTAAAGATGGCAATGTTCACATTTGAGCTCACGGCCGAGAGATCGGTTCGTCGTATGTATCTTGGGTGCGGCTGCAAGGTGGATTTCCTTCACACGGTAGTTTTATTAGTGCTTGGTATTTTGGTTTATATATCATGCATGGCATCATTCTTTTACATGATAATTATGGCTTTAAATGAATGAGTAGTTAGTTAGAAAAGAAATGGATATAACTAGATAAGTTATTTTTGTAGTAAGTGGCATAGAACTAGTATATGAAAAATATAAGGTAGTTTATATGGTAGTCGAAACTTGGACATATCGATAGACATGTGACAATATAGTAGTGAGTAGTATTAGCTTCCTCTAATTGTTTATTTACATGCCAACATTGATAATAAAATGTGATCACTAAAATAATAAGAAAAGTAATAATAATAATAAATGGAAATTAAGGAGGATGAAGGAAATTAAATATTGAATAATAAGTAATAATTAAATAAATTTATTCAAGCTAATAGAAAAGGACTCTAAGAAAATTAAGTGTCATAGATCGAATCCAATCAGTCCAAGCAATTTAAATAAAATGATAAAATGTGAAAAATGTATAGTACATTTTGGGGCTGAAATTAATTACCCGCCCATCAATGGTTAGGCTTACGTAGCTAATCCATACCTAGTAATACCCTAAAAAAAAACATATTACCTTGTTAGCTTGTATTCATTATGCCTTGAAGTGATGAGACTTATGTGGAATTAATTTAAAGAGTTATTTAATGAGAAATATTTCTTGGATATCGTGAGGTCTCAAAGGATATAGGAGTTCCTCCAACTAGTACAAGGAGATATGATAGTGATGGAATATGTTCGTATATTCAAACATGGTCGTCACTATGCCACCTTTATTACTAAAAATGTGGAAAGGAAAAAAAAAGCATTTCCTTAATGGACTAAAGGCTGAAATTAGGAGTTCAGTACGTATATTGATAGATACCTATAAGGATATAGTGGAAAAGGTGCTTGGCATCGAGACAGATCAATATAAATGGACCCGAGGATCACCTCTTGGCATAAGAAAAATAGGGAATGCTTCGAGCAAGTTTGAAGGATAATTCAATAAAAAGAGGTCGTTTAGTTAAGGTGTGTGAAACGATAATAAGAAAGGGAAGGCACCGATAAGGCCACAAAGGATAGGAGAATGTGGTACACCAAATTGCCCTAAATGTGGCAATCCACATATGGGAGACTATTTGATTGTCATAAACATATGTTACTTCTACCAAAAAATGGGGAATTTGGGTAACAACCGTCCGAAGAGGAAGTCAACCAAAGGATGATGAGTTCCCAAACAGGTATTTATATTGATGCATGAAGATGCAAACAAAAAGGATGCTAATTTTATATGCAATAATGTCTTAATCTCTAATCTTATTACATATGCATTGGTAGATTTAGGTGCCATACATTCATTTATTGTACGATCATTATTAAGACGATTAGGCATGACACCTTAAGTATTAGATATTGTTTACGAAGTGATGCTCTCATCCGGAGAGTTACTAGAATCAAATTTCATAAATTAGGAATGTGAATTGAAGATTGGAGATAATATTTTATATGTCGACCTCATAGTCTTGAGTATTCAAGACTTCGAAGTTATCTTAGGCATGGATTGCCTAGCTAAGAATGGAGCGTTGATTGGTTGTCTAGCTAAGAATATGGCATTTCATCCACTGGGCGAGAAACCCCTTGAATTGCAAGTTGGAAAATAGGTGAGACCCATAACCCTAGTTTCAGCCATGGTAGCTTGGAAACTAATGAAAGGGGGATGTATAGGCTACCTAGTAAATATGATTGATACTAAGATGAAAGGGAGCCTAAAATTAGAAGATATTGAGATGGTTAAAGACTTTTTGGATGTTTTTTTCTAAAAGATTATCAAGAATACCTAGAGAAAGGAGATTGATTTTTGAGATTGAATTGGAACCAAGAACAATGCCTATATCTAAAGCACCATACCGAATGGCTCTAGTAGAATTACAAGAGCTTAAGACACAAATACAAAAGCTGCTTGGACAAGGGCAACATTCGATCTAGTTGTTCACCATAGGGAGCACTTGGTATTATTTGTAAAGATTAAGGATAGGTCATTGGGATTATGTATGGATTATCGAGATTTGAATCGAGTAACCATTAAGAATAAGTATACACTCTCGTAGATTGATGATTTGTTTGATCGGTTAAGAGGGAGCATGGTATTCTCCAAAATTGATCTTAGGAAAGATATCACTAGTTAAGGATTAAAAAGGGTTTGAAGAAAACAAATTTAGGACTCGACACGGGCGTTACAAAATTTTAGTGACATGTTCGAGTTAAAAAATATGCCGATAGTATTCATAGATTTGATGAATAAGGTATTTTATAAATACTTGGATAAGTTTATCATTGTATTCATTAATGATATCCTAATATACTCGAGAGGTCAAGAGGAGCATGTAGACCATTTGAGGAAAGCACCGAAAATCTTACGAGGGCACAAATTGGACGTTAAGCTCAAAAAGTGCTCATTTTAGCTCGAGCAAGTAGCATTTCTTGGACATGTGGTATCCAAGGATGGGATCATGGTAGATCCCAATAAAGTACGAGCAATGTAGGAATGAAAGTAGCCAAAAAACATTTCCAAAGTAAGAAGTTTTCATATAATGGTAGGTTATTATTAGAAATTCATGGAAAGGTTTTCACAAATAGTTGTGCCTCTCACTTGATCGACAAGGAATAATGCTAAATTTGAGTAGGATGATCGGTGTGAAAGAATTTTTCAAAAGCTAAAATTCGGACTAATTATGACCTCGATATTAGCTCTTTCAAAGGATAATAAAGATTTCATAGCCTATACGAGATGCTTTTCGATTTGGATTGGGGGTAGTTCTAATGCAAGATGAAAAAATGATTGCTTATGCATCTCGATAACTAAAGGACTACAAGAAGAATTACCCTACTCATGACTTGAAATTAGCTATAATTATCTTTACCTTAAAGATTTATAGGCATTATTTGTATGATATTCGATGTAATATATATACTAATCACAAGAGCATCAAATACATCTTCACCTAGAAGGAGTTAAATATGAGACAAAGAAGATGGCTCAAAATACTTAACGATCATAGCATCATTTTCCACTACTATCATGATAAAATGAATATCATCGCTAACGTTTTGAGCAAAAATTTGATGGCGACCTCATAAGTACAAATGCCACGAGATATAGAGAAACTTTAATTGCAAATTGTACCTAGTTGAAGTAAAAAAAATCTTTTGGGCACAATGACACTACAATCAAATACCAAGCAACGAATTAAGGAGGGGCAATTACATGATCTAGAGCTACTTAAAATTCAACAAAAAGTAGTCGAGGGAAAAACAATGGATTTTGCCTAAGAGATGAAGGGATTTGATGTTACCAAGATAGATTATATATTCTTGATATAAGAGAGCTTCGAAAAGAAATTTTGAATGAAGTTTATGCCATGCCCTACATGATGTATCCCGATGGTACAAATATGTATCAAGATCTTAAATAGATCTATTGGTGGAAAGAAATGAAATGCTACACGCGAACTACGTGGCAAGGTGTTTGACATGTCAATAGGTTAATATTAAACAATAAAAACCCTCGGGATTGTTAAGACTCGTTAGATTGAGTTTCGATACTACCTTTCACCCTCAAACTAATGGACAAACCAAGAGAGTGAACCAAATATTGGAAGACATATTATGCGCGAGCATGCTTGGATTGGTCGACAAGTTGAGAAAGATACTTGTCATTAGCCAAATTCACTTACAACAATAGTTATCAAGCAAGTATTGGCATGTTATCGTATAAAGCTTTACATGAAAAAAAGATATTGATCACTAGTACATTAGGATGATGTAAGCGAACAAAAATTGATAGGACTAGAATTGATCTAGCAAACAACTAATGTCATGTAAAAAATTAAAAAAAAATGACGAAAATGACCCAAAGCTGATAGAAAAGTTATGTGGATGTGAGAAGAAAAGAATTGGACTTTCAAGTCGGTGATTAGGTATTTTTGAAAGTGGTTCCCATGAAAGATGAGATGAGGTTCGGAAGAAAAAAAGTTAAGTCCGAGGTATGTTGGCCCATACGAAATATTAGAGAGAATCGGTGACTAAGCTTATAGATTAGCATTGCCACTTTCTCGCTCTTCAATTCATAACGAGTTCCATATATCCATGCTTCAAAAATATATTGAAGATCCAAATCCTGCATTAAGTAACAAGCCACTAGACCTTCGAGTGCGACATGAGCTATGAAGAAGGACTTATACAAGTATTGGATCGAGAGGTTAAGAAATTATGAAATAAAGAAGTCCCTTCAATAAAAGTATTATGGAGAAATCATGAAGTTGAGGAGCAAATTGGGAAAAAAAGCAAAAATGCAAGCTTGACACCTCGAGTTGTTTAACTAGAAATTTCGAGGATGAAATTTTACAAGGGGAGGGTGTAAAATCCTAAACTTGTTATTAAATGAATTAAAAATATAATATATTAAGGATGTATGAAAACTATTCTATGGATATAGGATAGTCACCATGGGGATGCTAGAATATTCGGTGTGCTTAAGATAATTTTTCTACGTTGAGTGAACATTTTATTAGTTTTTCGGTGCATGAATAACTTTTTATGCAAAATAAATATTTTGAGCATTTTATAGGTGCATGAAAAATGTTCTTTTTGCATAGAATATTTACTAGAGTGGTGTTAGATTATTCGAGTGCCATTTGATGAACTTTTTTATGTTAAATGATTATTTTATTTGAACTTTTTGATGCATGAATAGTGATATTTAGGCAAATTAATTATTTTAAGTCTTTTAGATGTCCATGAAAATTATGCAATGGACATAAAAAAAAATCATCAAGAGGTGTAGGAAAATTCCATGCACTTAGGTGAATTTTTCTGTACATAGGGAATAGTTCCTATAGAAATAAGTGTATTTTTACACAAGATAATTAATTTGAGGGCTTAAATGAGTGTATAAAAATTATTTAAATTATGAATACATCATTATAAATTTTTTTGAATTTATTATGGAAAAAAATTAATTTTTGGAAAGGTGTAGAATATATTTTGCATAGATGAGAGCTAACTGCATAGAATTAGGGACCTAATTGCATTAAATTAAAATTTTAAACTTTCAAATTAAATTATCAATGAACTTTAGGAATTGAAAAGTTTTTAAAAGAAAGTATTAAATGAAAGGCCTAAATGAATCAATTGAATAATTGAACGACTTATGGAAGATTAATTGCGGGAAAGTTTACTAAATTAAGGGATTAAAATTAAATAACTTTGGCGAGAGATTTTCTCCCCCTTTTTGTTGCTTCTCTCCCTTAATTATTAGGGTGTATTTTAATGAATTGCATAAACAGAGGAATAGGATTAAGTTTAGATGGTTAGATGGAAGGTTAAATCTAAAGAAAGAATGGTTAGATCTAAAGAAAGAATGAATGGCTAAGATTTAAAACAAATGAAGGGTTTAGATTAAAAGTAAAATCAAGGGTTAGGATTAAACCAAATAAAGGGTGGAGATGAAGTCAAACAACGAAAACGTCCAACCAAGCTTACCAATAAATATGGGTAAAAAGATGAAGGAAAATGGTTAGAAAATTGAAAAATTTAGGCAAAACTCTTGCAAAAGTTTCCTAGAAAATTACATATTAAATTCACCAAAACATTTAAACCACCTTTAAAACACTAGATTAAACCTAAAATCATAGTTGGAAGATGAAGAAATTTAAGGGGGAAAAATATTGCTCTTGGCCGAATATAGGAGAAAAGAAGGAAAATTTCGAAGGAAATTAACCAACCAAGGAGTAATTTGCGGCTTTTTAACAAGGAATTTTTAATTAAGGTCAATTGATAGTTTGATGTCCTTAATTTATGTTTAATTGAATCAATTTCATAAATTAGGGTTAGGGTTTTTTGTAGGGTTAAATTAGGGAAAAGAGAATTAGATGTAAAATTGATGAAATGGAAGTTGGAAAATATTAATTGAGCATGAAAAAAGTAAAGGAAATAAGAAAAACCCTAACCTATTATTTGAGGAAGTTTTGGCCCGGTAAGGGAAAATTAGGGTTTTTATTTCTTTGGTTTATTTGATGAATTATTGTTTTATTATGTGTTATCTAAATGTGAATAAGTGATTGAGTATGAGAAATTGCAAAAATAAATAAATAAATAAATAAATTCACCTCATTACATTAAGGCCACATTCAGCCTAATTTAGGAAAAATTAGGGTTTTTTATCCTTTTAGTTATTTAGTGATTAATTGGTGGATTATGTGTTATTATGATGTAATTAATGATTTGGTATGAAAAATGTCATTGGAATTAAAAAAAAATCTTGGTTTACTTTAGGTGGAGTTTCGACCCAATTAGCCCAAATTAAGGTTTTTAATGTAATTAGTTTATGGAAGTTTAATTGGTTAATTCTATGTTATTAAAGTACATTTAGATAATTTAGCATGGAAATTAGTATAGAAATTGAAAAAATTACCAAGCCTAAGTTAGTGACATATTCAGCCATATATTTGTGTATTATGATTATGTTATGGTTTAAATGTTGTCATAAATGTGTATTATGTGATTGCTATATGTGGAAGGTATGACATGGATAGTTGAATAAATGTAATGCTTTGTGTTGTATAATGTGCCAATGTAAGGTTATGTAAAGTTTATGTTAATGGCTCTTTTGTTTAGAATAATTTGGAATGGCATTGCAAGGTACGGCTATTATGATGTATTTATAATGTTGAGATATGATTTATCATGGCGTAAATGTATAGCATTCATGGCATGCACTACATTGATGCATGATGATTATGCATCTACATTAAAATGCATATGCATGCCAAATTTAAGGAATGGTTTTAAGTCATGAAAAAAGATTTTTCTTTAAGGATTTTTCAATAGCAATTGAAAAATATTTCATGGTTTACAAGGTTTTCATGACTTTCATAGTTATGGTTTTTATGGTTTTTTGGAAAAGACTTCATGGGTTCCATTACTTTCATGGTTCATTGTTTTCATGGGTCGAGTGGGATGCACATGCCCTTTCCAAGGCTCGACGGGGCACATCCATAGGCCGGTCCGATTCTTTAGATAGATTATAAAAACCACGAAGTTCAAAGACGGGACATGTTCAAAAATAGAAAAGATTTTTCAGAATGATCATGATGAGGATTTTATGACATGAAAAAGGATTTTTCAAAGAACATGCAAACATTTCATCATGTGCATTTCACTTATTGCACGTCATGCATGGATTAACTTACCGAGCAATCACTCACCAAGTCCTTATGGTATAGGTACTAAAGGTAAAGATGGCAATATTCACATTTGAGCTTACTATCGAGGGATCGAGTTCACTATGTGTATTTTAGGTCCGATTGTAGGGTGGACCTCCTTCACATAGTAGTTTTATTAGTCCTCGGTATTTTGATTTATAAACTTGGTATGCCATCGCTCTTTCACATGATAGTTAAGGTTATGAACAAATGAGTAGTTAGTTAGAAAAGGAATGGATGTAACTAAATAATTCATTTTTGTAATATGTGGCATAGAACTAGCATAGGAAAAATATAAGGTAGTTTGTATGGTAGCCAAAACTTGGACATATCGGTAGACATGTGATAGTATGGTAGTGAGTAGTATTAGCTTCCTCTAATCATTTATTTATATGCAAAAATCGATAATAAAATGTGACCACTAAAATGATAAGAAACGTAATAACAATAAATGGCAATTAATGAGGATAGAGGAAATTAAATTTTGAATAATGAATAATAATTAAATAAATTTATTCAGAGCTAGTAGAAATGGAATTTAAGAAAATCGAGCATCATAGATCCAATCCATTCGAGTCCGAGCAATTTAAATAAAATGCAAAAATGCAAAAAACTTATAGTGTATTTTGAATTGAAATTTAGGACCTTCCCGTCAATGATTAGGCTTTTGTAGCTAAATCCATACCTAGTAATACCCTAAGAAAAGACACAGTACCTAGTTGGCTTGCATTCATTGCATTTCGAATGTAAGTCAACGGTAGTAATATTCTCTACCTATTAGATCTTAGGTTGGGGGTGTTACACGAGCAATAGCCATTCCATACGGAATGCACCGAAGATGAGAAACACTTGTATGTGTCATAGCAAAAAGAATGAAAAAATAAAGACATATGAGCATAATGAAGTGACACGAGATGAGGGCAAAATTCTATATGGGTAGAGGCTAAGGACATGAGATGAAGAGCAAAAAGCACACGATTGTTTGCCCTTATCCGGAAAATCATGCTTTACCAACTCTCTAAGTCTCCAAACCATATGAAATAGAAAAGCAAATCATGTGGCTTTACTAAGCAATCCGTGTGACCATGTGGGAGTGACATGTATTTATTGTAACCTTACTTTTAGCTATAAATAAAGAGACTAGGGTTTTATTTTGGGATTCTCACTTTTGATGGCCACCATAAATTAAAAAAAAAAAATTCTCCATTGTAATCAGCCATGATCAAGTAAACACATGTCTTGGTTGAAGAAAGTTAAGGCTTTTGGTTAAATCATTGTGAGATATTAATAGATTTTAATTCTAAACTTATTCTTTCTTAGTATTTTATATATATTGTATGATTTGGTTATGGTTGTATGATTAATTGATTAGAGTATACATTAGTTCTTTGATCATAGTAATCTATTACTAGCTAAGTATTCAAGTTCTATAATTGTTTGTCTAAACTTACTTGTGGTAGTAATTAGGAGTTAATAATTATAAATGCATTTCGTTTAATCCCTTAGAAAACTTAGAACTAGATTACATTATTCTTTCTCTACTTTAATGTCATTATTGGATTTAATTTATTTACCATCTAGTATGTTGTTCAATAGTTAGGGAATTAATCAAGTAATTTCTATTTGGTTAATGAATCACTAAGGAAAGATTGAAAACAACATACATGTTGTTATCCTATGGTAAATATTCTTGTTAAGGATAGATTAATAATTGAATCAATGATCAACAACTAAACCAAAAATGGATATGAACTTCATCCAAGGCCTTTCTTATTATTTTTATTTATTTTTACTTTTGATTGTTTACAAATCACAACAAACATAACCCCCTATTTACTTTTTTTACACTATAGAATAATCAAACAACGGAAATCGTTAATTAGGCCACTTCACTATGGATTAGACCCTTGCTAGCCCTATTTATACCCTTTGTGGTTAGGTTACGTGAGAAAAATAAATAAATAAATAATTTTTTAGCGATACAACATACCATCAAATTTTAGTGTTGTTGTCGGGGAAGATTATGCTCAAATTAATTATTTATTGGTATTTTGACTATTCTTGTTGCTTATATCGAGTTGGTATATGACTAGCTCTCAACTAGTTGACTCGATTTTCAACCCCAAACCAAAGAGAGAATTAAGTAAGTTAAGAAAAGAAGCTAGACAAGCTTCGATAGAGGAGATTGGGACATCCAAGAGAGTAGTTTTTGTTTCATCGAGCATAACTACTCGTTCTTGAATTTTTATCATCAAGTGATTCAAAAGGAGAGATGATGGCTACAAACAGGATGAACGGAACTTTAAAGGAGTTAGCTGTTTTTTATTTTAATCAACGACCCTTGTGTATAGAGTTTCCAAATCTTAATGTTACGTTTGAGTTGAAATCGAGACCGAAACACTTGTTACCTAAATTATGGGGTCTTACCGGAGAAGACCACCATAAATATTTAAAGGAACTCTATGCGGACTACTCAACCATAAGACCACAAGGAGTATCAAATGAGTAGATTAAATTTCTAGCATTTCCATTTTAACTAGATAGGGATGCTAAGGATCGGTTATGTGATCTCCTTACATGGATTCATAGAATAGGATGAAGTAGGTATTTTTGTTGAAATATTTTCCCACCTTGAGAAGTTGCTAATATATAGAAGGAGATATGTGGAATCGGATAATTCAATTGAAAGACTTTATATAAGTATTGGGAGCGAGTTCAAAAAGTTATGTACTAGCTACCCACACCTCCAAATCTCCGAGTAGCTATTGATTGCTACCTATGAAGGATTGCTACCAATGGAGAGGAGTATGATAGATGCTCGCTAGTGGAGGAGCACTAATAGTGATTCAAAAGAGGAGTACTAATAGCTTCGATAGAGGATATTGAGACATCCAAGCGAGTAATTTTTGTTTCATCGAGCATAATTACTATTCTTGAATTTTTATCATCAAGTGATTCGGATTGAGAGGTGATGGCTACAAACGGGATGAATGAAACTTTAAAGGACTTAGCTTTTTTTTATTTTAATCGGCGACCACTTGTGTATAGAGTTTTCAAATCTTGATGTTACGTTTGAGTTGAAATCGAGACTGAAACTTGCTACCTAAATTATGAGGTCTTACTAGAGAAGACCACCACAAACATTTAAAGGAACTCCATGTGGACTACTTAACCATAAGACCATAAGGAGTATCAAATGAGTAGATTAAATTTCTAGCATTCCCATTTTAACTAGATGGGGATACTAAGGACTCGGTTGTATGATCTCCTTACATGGATTCATAGAATAGGATGAAGTAGGCATTTTTGTTGAAATATTTTCCCACCTTGAGAGTCGCTTAGTATATAGAAGGAGATATATGGAATTAAATAATTCAATTGAGAGACTTTATATAAGTATTTGGAGTAGTTCAAAAAGTTATGTGCCAGCGACCCACTCCTCCAAATCTTTGACCAATTGTTGATTACTACCTATGAAGGATTGCTACCTATGGAGAGGAGTATGATAGATGCTGCTAGTGGAGTAGCACTAATAGGCAAGACCACTTGATGGTGCAAGAGCATTGATACTCGACATGGCTATGAATTCTTAACAATTTGGTACGAGGGTTGATCATGCACCAAATAGGATAAATAAAGTCAATATATCTAGCTTGGAGTGGCAAATGTCTAACCTAACTTCATTAATAAGGAAAAAGGCCTTGAGAAACCTACAAGCTATAAAAGCTTATGAAATTTGTTCGATTATAGGTCACACTACTGATGCATACCCAACACTCCAAAATGGGCATATTGAACGGGTTCATGCTCCAAGGAATTTTAGTTATGGTTAATCAAGGCCTTATGACCCATTTTCTAATACATATAATTCCGAGTTGGAGAGACCACCAAAATATGAGTTATAGATGTAATTGATAAGGAGGGTAGAACTTCTACTAGCAAAGGCAATAGAGGCTATCAATCCAAGCCTTATCAACAACATGCCGTTCAAAACTCAAATAAATCATTAGAAAAATGATAAAGTCTCTTGATTTGAGCATGAAGCAACTTTAGAAAGAGACAAGGTCCAACATTCAAAACCTAGAAAATCGGATGAGTCGGATGATGACTATTATGAGTCACTTAGAGGAGCAATTCGAAAGGAAATTCCCATCCCAAATGGTGGTTAACCTAAACAAAATATGAATGTTATGACATTGAAAAGTGATGCTCTAGTGGAGAAACCGAGCAAAATGATATCCGATGCAACCGAGGAAGAAAATTAGAGATAAAAATAGAGAAGAAAAGCACACAAATTATCAAGGATACATCAAGCCCTAAGGTAAATTTTAACCCTTCTATTCAGTTTTCAACTAACCATGTACCTTTCCCTAGAAAGGTTAGAAAAGCGTAAAAGGAGGAGACTAAGAAACAAAAGAAAGGGAGATCTTTGAGACTGTTTAGTAAGATTGAGATAAACATACCTCTCTTGAAGGCAATCAAAGAAGTGCCAAGGTATGCTAAGTTCATAAAGGACTTATACACAAATAAGAAAAAACTGAATAACAATGAAAAGGTAAAAGATGGGAGAGAATGTCTTTATTTTTTTTCAAAGAAAAATCCCTCCAAAATACATGGATCCAAGTATGTTCACACTACCTTATTGGATTAGTAATACTAAGATGGAAAAAGCTATGCTAGATTTAAGAGCATTAATCAATGTAATGCCATATGTCATTTATGCTTCACTAAATATAGAGCCATTAAAAAAAAATAATGTTATTATCCAATTAATATATCGCACTAATGTCTACCCAAAGGGTTAATGTTAAGATGAGTTTGTGCTCCCGGTTGATTTTTATGTTTTAAAGATGGGAGATGAATCTCCTTACAATCCCACACCCCTCTTGCTAGGGAGACCATTCCTCAACACAGACCGGGACAAACATCAATGTCCATAATGGAGTTATCACCATGGAATTTGATGGTGAAATCATTCAATTCAACATCTTTGATATAGTTGATTTTAAGGTGAAATGAGGGATTGTTCTAAACAACTAGAAGATGAAAGATCTTCATTGATGAGGAAGGTAACGTCGAGCCAATGACATTAAAAAAAGCACTTATTGGGACCCAAACCCATGAAATTTTTGTAAATTTATTGTTAAGTTAATGTTTAAATTAATTTGTTTAATTTTATTTTAAAATTTCCTCATGTTTGACTTGATTTAAAGGATTTTTGCGGCATAGGTGAGCTTTGATGTGTAAAAGGAAGAAAAAGAAAAACACACACGGGTAAAATGAAGGAACACAATTTATACATATCGGAAAGCATGTCTATGTGTTTGTATGGTTGTAAGTTCAAGGAAAGAAGAAAAAGCCACACGAGCAAGAATTGAGAAACACGACTTATACATGTAAGATAGCACGCTTGTATGTGTTTTATGGTTGGAAACTCAACCAAAAAGAGATGCAACACGAGCAAAAAGTTTAGAGATGGGGTGAACCTCGGAAAAGGGATGTCCGTATACCCTAAGGCTATGTTGTACCGATTTTATAGAAGATAAGAGACATAGGTAGTAAGGCCTCGTACAAGTTATGTAGTAATTCTAGCACATCGGTATGCCTCAAGCTCGAGCAATTTAAATTCCAAAGAACAAAAATGACATGGACGTAAAGGTTTCACATGGTTTGTAAGAAAAAATCCATATGGCAATGTGGAATATAGGAGGTTGGAATGAAGAGAAAAAAGCAAAGTGACACAGGCGAGAAAACGAAAAGGCATAGTTTATGTGCCAATCATTCACAAGCATGTGAGTCCTTGTCTATCTAAAATCCACACGACTTTCTTTACAAAACCTACCCATATAAATACCTAACCCTAACCCGTGTGACTTCATCCTCCCAAAATTCCCATTTGCAATCACACCAAACTTTCCTTCTTTTCATCTTCTTCAAATCTCGGTCTCTTCCATATTCAAAACCAACCATCATACCACTCCACTTTCCCCAAACAAAAAAACACCCTTTTTCCTTACTACCCATCATAAAAATATTGTCTTCCTCACTCTCTCTCAACTAGGAAGCAATAATATCGACTTCTAGAGATAAAGATAGATAGTTAGCCATCTTAGAGAAGAGGGTTTACTAAACAAATGAAAGCCAACGAGAAGGATATCTACCTTGAGCTAGGAATAACCTTGTTTACCCTATTATTGAGCTTGCAAATGATGATAAAAAATCTTAGTACAATATGTTGAAAAACTAAAAGAGTAGTGCCTAATAAGTACATTCATCATCATACTTTAGAGGTCACTAGGTTATTAGAAGAAGTTAGGGAAATGTTGATAGTATAAGGTGGGTTGGATTATTGAAGATGGATGCTAACTCCTACAAGGAGCTCACGCTATAATTTTTTAGTTCATTTCAATTTGAAACAATGGCTGATGAATAATTATAAGCTTTTAACCTTTTCATATTCAAAGTGGCCAATAGGAAGTCTAGACATGATCAAATTGAAATAATTGATTTGTTTAGTCGGCCACATAAGGGTGTAAGGTAACCATCTCGTCGGTTTTAAGAGGCCTTTTTAGAGGAAATTATATAATTGAAGAGTGAGGTATACAATCCCTCTTAGTTAAAATCATCCGTTATAATTATTCCTACTCTTTGGTTCATCTATCGAATCCTAGTATAGACATTGTGTGGGCGGGAACATAGCAAAGGTGTGGTGAGTAAAGTGGAGTGAGGCATTTTATTCTTCATCTCTAAGAAGGTAAAGGTAGACTTTGGTTATATCCTAGCTGAGCATTTCATGATGGTCAAAAAGTCAAATGAAGAAGGTATTATCATTGGTGGGTTCATCACCCATATTACTCAAAAGTTAAAGTTATTCAATCAAAACACCATAGCATTAACACCAGCAAAAAGACCCATTCACATGAATCTTTAAAAAATTGATCTAAATTGGGTTGTTAGAGAAGAAAGGGAAAAAGTATCTCTTCCAACCAACCAAGAGATCACAATAAAAGTGTCACGGGGTGACATCCAGGCCGTGAGGTAAAATATAAGCCGGATGATTGGAGTCGCCACCTAGTATTACGGTTACTAGGAAACCTCATGATTGGTCCGTTCGGATTTCGGATAAGGGGTTTATTACGTGTAAGGAAGATTGAAAATCATCCTACCCCGTCCTGCCTAAGGCAAGCTACATTGCATACAATATTAATTTGACCTCCGATGAAAGTGCCCCATTGGTGAAGTGATTCGGGACTTGGTCAATCGACGACCTTGTCCTCACTTTGTAATGAATGGCTAAAAATGATGAACACGAGAATATGTTGCTAGTGTGGGCTCAAATGACATGCATGATAAACAAAACTTAAAAATGGGCAAACAAACAAGACAAGCAAAATAACGGAATAGGCAAATAGACAGAAATAGATAGATAACGATAAAATAAACAAATTGACAAATAGGTAAAAATCAACAAACACGCAAATTGGCAAAATCGAGTAAAGAGGCAATAGGCAATTAGACAAAAATCGACAAACGGGCAAAATAGGCAATCATAGGCAAAAATAGGCAAACTTAAGCAATCATAGGCAAAATAGGCTAAAATCGACAACGTAGGCAAAAACAGAAAAAAATTGACAACTTAGGCAAAAAAATAGACTAAAATCGGTAGCTTAGGTAAAAATAGGCTAAAAGCGATAGCGAAAGCAAAAATCGGCAACTTTAGGTAAAAACAAGCAAAAATTAGCAACTTAGGCAAAAATCGACAACCTTAGCAAAAATAAGTTAAAGTCGACAATGAAATCAAAACTCGACGATTTTAGAAAAAAGTAGGCTAAAATCGACAACGAAAAACGAAAGCCACGAACTTTGGCTAAAATCAATAAAGAGAAATGAAAGCCACAACTTTGGCTAAAATCGACAACGCAAAACGAAAGTCACGAGTTTTGGTTCAAATCGACATCAAAAAACGAAAGTCGTAACTTTGGCTAAAATCGACAACAAAAAATGAAAGCCACGAACTTTGGCTAAAATCGATAACAAAAAACGAAAGCTAAAGCTTTGGCCAAATCGACAATGAAAAACGAAAAGTGACGGCTTTTGGCTAAAATATGCTAAAATTGACAAACGAAACAAACACACATAGGCAAAATTTAACAAGAACTCGACAATAGGACTAGAATCGGAGAAGACACACCAATCGATGAAATTAATTACTTTAGCATGCTTAAGAAAAACGGAGTTACATGGCAACATTTCAAACTTATTGGGTTTGACGTGCGTGTTTTTTATAAAATCACCATGCGATGCACACCCTTAAAATATATATTCCAAATATTCAAACGCTTAAACCAACTCATCATACCGCAAAATCAGCAATGCACATTATCACAATTCTAACAATTACACATAAACAAATAGATCAAATTAATTACATCACATTCACTCAATTAATTACATGACACATATCAACATGAAACAAATTTAATACATGTTAAAAATAAAAATAAAATAAAGCAAAAAGTGAAAAAAAATTACCGTAAAGAAGAAAAAGAGGCGAGTTGATTTGCTTGATGATCTCGAGGTCGAATCCGACCTTTTTACCCCGATGAAGACTAATACTTTATCAATCGAGGAGCGAAGGTGGTTGTTGACGGAGCATGGGAAGGCTCGCTACGGGTGGTGGTTGTTGCCGACGTGCCGGCACCGGCACGCCGTCGGCGCGAGCACCGGCGTCGTCGTCGAGCGCCGGTGGCCAACTTGCTAGCTCTAATGGTCGGGCCGGCTCGGCGCCGGGACGAGGCCGGTCGTTGGCGAGAAGGCTCGTTGGAGGGCGGCTGGCACGCTAGGGCCTCATCGCTGGAAGCGCCGGCGAGGGCAAGCGCGTGCTTGGATGACACGTGCCCGTTGGAGGCCCGGCTACTAACACTTACGTTGTGCCCGGCGTTCGCTGCGTTCCGATTCGTCCGGGCCGTTGGTGTGTGGGCCGGAGGCCTAGGTACCGAGGTGCACACACAAGTGTGAAGGTCTCGCTGGTCGCGGATCGCTACACACGAAGGCGCCGCTATGATGAGGCGAGGGCTATAAGAAACGAGCGTTCGTCGGAGGCAAGCCGCTACGGCATGTAGGCGCTCGAGTTGCTTTGTGAGAGGTCGGGCACATGCTCGCTGCTCGTGGAAGGAGGTGGTTGGCAAAGGAGGCCGCCTGCGGGCGTGTGAGGCGAGGAAGGGATAGGCGCATGGTAGGCTTGGAGGTAGCCGTGGCGTGGGAAGAGATTGCCGGTGCTACAAACGTGGTGGTAGAGAGTTGGCGTGCGAAGGGAGGCTGCTGCCGGTGAGCGAGGTCGGCGACTAGGTCTTTTTGAGAGAATAATGAACGAGTGGTCGCCTCTTTTGGCGGAGAAAATGGGGCTCTTATACTAGCTTTCTAGGTTTTTGGCAAAAATCGTTTTGGTCCCTCATTTTAAAAACTAATTTTATTTTGCTTCTTCTCTTCTCTTCTTCAATTGCACCCCTATATTTTTTTACTTCTTTTTTCTTTTTTCTTTTTTCCTTTTTTTTCTTTTTTCTTCTCTCTCTCTCTCTCTCTCTCTTTTACCCAAAATTGGATGTTAACGAGTTACCCCTCTTTACAATGCTTATGACACAAAGCCTTTGAAAATTTGACTTTTCTTTGACTTTGCATAATGAGTTTGTAAAAAAAATCATAGAATGATCACAATTAATTCGCAACATCCATTCAAAGGCCTTCTCTAAACACAGAGTTGATGTAGGTGACCGTCCTCGTGGTCAAACAGGTGACTTTCCTTTGGTAATGCACCGAGTGTGAGCAATGTACCCGAAACATAAAAATTGTTATTGCCAAAACATACACTTCCCTCCTAGTCGCGATACATCTTCATTGGGCTAGGTTCGTGATTTCTAGGTCGGTCGCCCTTGCTCGGTTTTTGTCTACTTAATCGCATGTCTCAAGAATCTTTTTTTTTTTTATCGGTCGGCTTTCTACGTGTATACTTGACCGTCATTACCAAATGCTTTATTCCTTGCCATTGCAAATTGATGGGGTGTACTGCGAAATGGTCGAGGCAATCTTTGATTATCGTCGTATGCTATTCACCGTTTTTTTATATATACAAAGAGTTAATGAAAAAGTCTTTTCATCTATCAACGGTGAATAAAATTCCTATCATTTGTCTTTTTTTGTGTTATCATTTTTCATAAATAACATTAAGCATGAGATTGCGTACGAGACCAATAAAAGGTTCTTATTCATCTTTTAGGGATCGATCACCTTGTGAGAGAACGGGTTATTTTGATAGATAAAGAAAAAGTCAAGAATGGTTTATATGGGGTGGGCAAGCAAGAAAAGTGAAGCAAAAGTAAAACGATTAAACTAGAAAATATTCAACATAATTTTGATTATTTCCTTTTTGCAACGGAACAAAGAAAAATTTCGCATGCTCAAGCATGATATTTCTTTACAATGTTAGAATTCACCAGCTTCGACAAGACCTTACCATCCATCTTCATCAAAAGGAGTACTCCCCTAGAGAATGCTCTTTTTACAACATACGGACCCTCATAATTAGGTGCCCACTTACTTCTTCTCGCCCTCGAAATCATGAGAACTCTTTTCGGGACTAAGTCTCCTTCACCAAAAGTTCTTGTGCGGACTTTCTTATCATACGCCCGAGCAATTCTTTTTCGATACAATTGCACATGACAAATAGCCGCTAACCTTTTCTCACTAATCAAGTTCAGCTATTCGTATATGATTTAGGCCCATTCGGACTCATCTAGCTCGCTTCTTTTAACACCCTCGGAGATGGTATCTCTACTTCCATGGGCATCACTTCCTCCATCCCATATACCAACGAGTACGGAGTTGCCCTAGTTGACATCCTCATTGCCATCCTATAAGCATGTAATACGAATGGTAACACTTTATTCCAATCTCTCGTACGTGACTATCATTTTCTACATGATCTTCTTTATGTTCTTAGTTATAGCTTCTATGGCCCCATTCATCTTGGGTCTATATGGCAAAGAATTACGATGCTTGATTTTTTATTATTCGTGTAATTCCGTAATCATCTTGCCATTAAAATTTTATACATGATCTATTATTAGGGTCTCCGGAGGCCCATATCGATAAATGATGTCTTTCTAAATGAATCGATGGACAACTCTCTAGGTAACATGTGCAAAGGATGCTGCTTTCACCCATTTGGTGAAGTAATCAATTGCTACTAGGATAAAACGATGACCATTACTAGCTTTTGGGTTTATCTCGCCTAATCACGTCCATTCCCCATATTGAGAATGGCCAAGGAGACACCATGTTATAGAGGGGTGTGGGAGGAGCATTTATCCGATCCGTGTAGATTTGGCATTTGTGGCACTTTCGTACGTAGTCTATGCGGTATTTTTCCATGGTAGTCCAAAAATAACCATATCTCCGAATTTGACGAGCCATCATGTGTCCATTAGCATGGGTTTCACAAATCCCCTCGTGAACCTCTTCAACCACCTTCTTAGCTTCGATGGAGTATAGACATCGTAGTAAAGTTTCATCGAAACTTCTTTTGTATAACACTTTGCCATTTAAGTAAAAATCCATTACCAACCTTCGAAGTGTCTTCCTATCAATCCTCGAAGCATATGATGGGTATTCTCGATATTTTATGAACTCGTTTGATGTCTTCATACCATGGCTTTTCATCGAGCTCAACCTTGATCGGACAACACGAGTGGGTCGGGGCATTTCTAACTTCAATGCATATGGGGTGAACCTTTATACCATGTGTTATCTTTGTCATTGCAGGCTAGTATGGTGAAGGCATCGACGAAGTGATTCTTGTCTCAACCCAAATGAATGAACTCTATCTCATCAAAATGATCGGCTAGCTTTATTAAGGACTCCCGATATGGCTTCGACTTTTCATCTTTCGTCCGCCATTCTCCTTTGACTTGACAGATTATCAATAATGAATCACCATACACATCTAACTTTTGGATCCCTATTTCTAAGGTCGCTTCTAACCCATGCACGCACGTCTCATATTCCGTTATGTTATTTATGCATTCAAACTCGTAATTTTATAGCCATCGGGAATTGCTTTCCATCTAGTGAGATGAGGACTCGATCCAACATCGTTTCCATTCATATTGATTATCCCGTCGAAATACATGATCCATTTGCCGCTTCTAGACTCGGATTCTTCATTTATGGTCATAATTGACTCATCGGGAAAGTCAAATTTCGGAGGTTCATAGTCATCGACTGTATCAGTCCGTTAGTTAATCGGCTATGACACTTCCTTTTACTCGCCTTTCTCATCATAAACACAATGTTATACTTAGACGAGCATAACTTGCTATCGTGCAATACGGCTAGATAAGTATGATTTTTCAAAGATGTACTTAAGTGGATCCATCTTTGAAATCAATTACGTGTATAATAAAGCATGTACTCGTTTAAGCCTTCGCACACCATACTAGGCTACAATACATCTTCTCGAGCACACTATACTCGGGGCTTACAGTCGGTGAACTTTTTACTCAAGTAGTAAATAGTCTACTCTTTCCCGCCCGATTCATCACACTAGCCTAGAACGTAACCCACGACCACCTCGGTCACGATTAAGTACAAAATCGGAGGCCTTCCAGAACTAAGTGGTACCAACAATGGTGGATTCTGTAGGAACCGCTTGATTTTATCAAATGTTGGCCGACAATTTTAGTCCCATACCCCATAATTCTTTTTTCATAATAACCAAAAGATTGGTTCATACATCATGGACAACCGAGATATAAACCGAGCTATATAGTTTAGAAGACCCAAGAAACTTCTAATCTCTTTCTCAAATGAAGGTGTAGGCATGCTTTGGATTGCCTTAACCTTATCCGGATCAACTTCAATTCCTCTCGTTGCTTACCACAAACCTTAGTAGTTTTTCCGACTTCAATGTGCACTTTGCAGGATTCAATTTCAATCTATACCTTCTCGTCTCTCGAAGAGCTTCCTTAATGCCCGAGTATGATCTTCGCCTTCTTTTAACTTCACAATCATATCGTCTATATATACTTCGATGTCTTTATGCATCATGTCATGGAAGAGTGTGACCATGGCTCTTTGATAGGTGGCTCTCGCATTCTTCGGACCAAAAGGCATAACCTTGTAACGGAAGGTCTCTCGAGGTGTGATAAAAGTCGTCTTCTCCTTGTCTTCCACGACCATTTTGATCCGATTGTATCCCGAAAAACCATCCATGAATGAATAAGTGGCATTTTTTGCTGCATTGTCCACTAAGACGTCAATATGAGAGAGGGGAAAATCATCCTTCGGACCGGCTCTATTCAAATCATGAAAGTCCACATACACTTCGATTCGACCATCTTTCTTCCCCACGACGATAATGTTTAACACCCACCGAGGGTACTCAATCACTTCTAAAAATCCGGTATCCCATCGCTTCCTTATCTCATCTTTGACTTTCGGTAGAATATCCGGCCTTATTCATCTCAACTTTTGTTTTATCGGCTTGCTCTCTAGGTTCAAAGGCGATCTATGTTCCACTATGTCGGTCTCTAAACCTAACATATCAAGCATACGACCATGCAAATACATCTCGCATACTCTCCTAGCAGTAGCAATCAATCTCTCTTTTCTCGTATTCTCTATTAGGGTGCCTATCTTTAGCTCCCTCCCGTTCTCCTTAGTTCCCACATTTATTACTTTTAAATCTTCTTTGTACGAGTCGAAGGGACCGTTCTAATTACTCAACTAACTTAGTGAATTCTCGAATATCATTTTCATCTCATTCTTCTTCGTCTATTGCAATTAAGGTTTCATCAAAATTAGCCCAAATATTTTTAGGAGAATCGTTTTGGTTTTTTAAGAAGTGATCATATTGATTATCCCCGAAAATAAAATAAAGTGCAAATAAAAAGAATAGAAGAAGGCAAAGGCTAAAATTTAAACAAATTTTACACAATCCAATAATTAATGTTCTTATGACAAATAACAATGAGTAGTATACGTTTAGTATACTATAATGTTCAAAGAACAAAAAACAAAAATGATAAGAAAATTACTCGGTCTTGAAGACTCGAAGGTGCTTTTTCATCGAACCAATTGTGCAACTCGTTCTTTCTTACTAAACTTACGGATAAGTTGATCTAGATCAAAGGTGTTTCTTAGTGTATTGACCATGAGTCAGGGTAAGACAACTATACTTGCACCTTGTCTAAGGCTCGGCATTGGTCGGATCGATTGACCTTCATCATTAATTTTTTCAATCCTTAGAGTGTTCACTACCATATCTTGGAATAACTAATCTAGAATCGGATCCTTATCATTCACGTGAGCTATATACGAAGGCTTTAAAAATGTGACATGGATATAAGGAATATCAATTCTTTCATCGTTCGGATCACGCCCCTCAACACGAGCCTTTCTCTTTTCTCACTTCTATTCTACCATCCTCTTGTAGTCTTTCCTAGATGGCTTAAAACCTAACTCGAAAGTGTGGTCTCCGTATCTTGACTTCATATGGATTCTTGCCTCTAACGGGTCATCACTCACCTCAAATGGTGTGTCCCACACTTTATCATGCACTTAGCCGACATTTTCACGAACTTTCGATAACTTGAGCTTTCTTATCTATGAATTCTCCATGACCAACTCGGTATTGACCACCTCGAAAGCATGTAAATCCCTATCACGTGCCCCATCCGTCTCAATATATGGTACCGATACATTCCGAACCACTATCATCACTTCCTCGACTTTTACGATAACTAGCCTCCAACCGACTATGTATTTCAATCGTTGGTGCAACAAAGATGTAACTATACCGATAGAATGAATCCAAGCCCTTCCCAATAACATGCTATAGGTATGTTGGATATCGATCACTTGTATAGTTATTTGGAATTGGTGAAGGCCGATGCCAAGATCCATATCTATATCACCAATGATCCGTCAAGGCATATCGTCATATGCTCATGCCATCATCTTACTCGACCTCATATGAGAAGGATCAATTGGTAGGCGATCGAACATACATTTAGGTAGCACATTGAGTGTGGATCCGTTGTCAATAAGCATCTTCGCTATCATGTAGTCCTTGCACTTGATAGTAATGTATGGAGCTTTATTATGCCTAGTGCCCTCGGGTCCTAGCTCGTCTTCTATGAAATACGAGCGGTTGGTAGCTCGTACTCGACCCACTAGATGCTCCATCGACTCGGAGGTGATATCTTGAGGCACATATATCTCATTCGGAACCTTCGAAGTGCTTTATGATGAGGTTCCGAACCGAGTATTAAAGCCAATAAGGAGATACGAGCGAAGGTCTTGTTTAGCTACTCTACTATACTATACTCGCCGTGTTTCAATAGCTTCAAGAACTCCACTACTTCTTCTTCGTTGACAAGCTTGCTTATAATAGCATTCCGAGGAGCGATCTCTACTCCTTTACCCTTTATTTCTCTCAATTCCTCTGCAAGTAAAGCATCTTTTCGAGCGTGTAACTCCTCCTATATCAACTATCCCATTAGAAGAGATCTTCATTATAACACTCGATCCACCGACTAGAGGAGAATGCCCATAGTTATGAGGGGTGGCTCGATAATTGACGCTCTCGAGAGCGAGGGCCCTCGAGATCACTTCATAGGGCTAGTCCCATTTACTTCATATCTAACTAACTCGACTCCTTATTTTCGAATTTGAGGTCGAGTGTTCATCGTAGGCTTTGTCTTTCTTTTTTCTATCCTTAAGGTCCCCAAGGCCAACATGATTTGAATTTCTTGATGAAACTCACGACAATCATCAATATTATGCCCCTTACTTCATGGAACTTGTAGAATCACTCTATATGGGTGGTAGTTTAAAGCTTCACGAGCTTCTTATCAAAACCATTAGCCTTCAATATATTGAATAAGCTTGACATGGACATCTCCAAAACCGATATTCTTTTATCACCCTTCACACCTCCTACCGATAAGCATGTTTACCCCTCCCGTGGCATGATTCATGAGAGGGTTGGAGTTGGTATTCGAGGCATTTGGCGAATCCTCGAATGCTATCAAGCCTTGATTGATCGAGCTTCGCAACTCTCTTCTTAAAGCTCACACAATTCTCAATGTTGTGACCTTTAGCACCACTATGATTGTCACGAGACTTCATTTAGTTTATACTAATGGGGGAATGGCGGTTGAAGTATTGGTAGTGTCACTAGGGTTATCCGACTAGTGGTTACGAGATGTTTAAAGATGTGATCGAGGGATATGGGTAAAGGTGGCAATATGTCATTAAATTGCCCCTCGTGGTGTTTCTTGGAAAGTTTTGGTTCGATGGTCTTGGTTAGTTTATGAATTGTGGTGGGTTTTGGTAGTGTGTTTGAGGCGATCGTTGGGGTCGGATGTGTGTTTGAGCGGTTTGATAAGGGTTGTATGGCATTTGATATGGTTGAAAGGTTAGTGTTTGGGCTATCGGTCCAACTAAATTAGTTGGGAAGGGGTTTATCGGGATTCCAAACTGGACGTTTGGGTTGGCTATATTATGTGAGGTGTATTGGTTACCATTCCCCCACAAGTTGTTCCATCTCCCTCTATTACCGGAAGACTCCCCAATCTAGTGTACTTCGAATCTCTCCTCTTGTCAAAGTTACTTCTCCTATGTCCAGATTTCGAAGGGTCGGTTATCCTTCCCGACTTTATAGCTTGTTCGATTTGAATTGGTCGCATATACTATTTCAATAAAATTATTCGACCCGTTACTCATCAAATAATCATAGTATGGAGCCTTGAAAATGTTAACAAAGAGGGTAACCAACTCTTTTTCCGGAAAGGGTGGACGAATGCCAAAGGTTATTTCTCTCCATTTTTTAGCATACTCTCGACTAATTCTTTCGAGTCCTTTTCCATAGCCTGTAAGCTTGATCTATCGGGGGTTATCTCTAAGTTAAACTTGTATTGCCTCATGAACACTTTCACTAAATCCTTCCACTTTTGGGTCTTGGTTTGATCCAAGTTAATAAACCGATTGAGGGCGGATCCATCAAGGCTCTCGGGAAAGAAGTGGATCAATAGCTTTTCATCATATGCCACCTCGGCCATCTTATTTAGATAAATCCTTAAGTGGGTTCTAGGTCATTGACTCCGGTGTACTTGGTAAACTAAGGCACTTTTAACTTCTTAGGAATCATCACATTTGGCATTAAACACTTATCGATGCCGAGGAGTGGATCGTATATGTCTCCACCTTCGATAGCTCGTAAACGCTCCTCAATGGCTATGAGCTTCTCCGCTTCCAATCCCGAGGCTATCTTCTCCTTGGCTAATTCTTCGAGCAATGAAATCGAGAGTGGTCGTCATCGACGCTTGGCCGGCCCGAAGCAACACTAGGATAGGCCTTACGGGACGAGAGGCGAAATCATATGCCCCTCCCGGGATCTAATGATGGACATGGTTAGTAATACCAATAGACTCTACATGGGGCATGCTAAACGGTGGTGTCGGAGCGGTAGTCCGAGTGATTAGTGGTGCCATGGTAGTGAACACTTCAGGGATGCCGATGGTCGGCCGACTTCTCCTCGAACGAGTAACCTCGCTATCATGTGATTTTGTCGACTTCGTTCCACCGGAGCGACGAAGCTTAGCAATCTCTTCCTTCGGCGTTTCTACCTCTTTATTGGTGATTTTGCTCGAGTAGAGCTCTTTCTTCATTCTCAATCCTCGTTCTTGCCCTAGTGTGGTGAATGCGAGAAGGAATTATAGTTTTAGCGAGATCGACCTATATTTCTATTCAAGCAAAAGGCAACAAAAACCAGATGTAAATAATAGGTTAAATAAGAAAAAAAATAAAATGACACTCGAGACTTGGATATGGAATAGCCATCTATGGGGGTGACAAAAGAACTCGGATCATTAATTCTTCAATCCTCTTAAGTTTAAGGATGAATTTAGATTCATCGGTAACTTTTTAAGATTACAAAAATGGAACATGTCTTGATAGATGGTGGCGTTGATTTCTTGGCCCTTTCAAGTTTAAACATGAATTCGGATTCATCAATAACTTTTAGAAATTCTCGAAAGAGGATCTGCTTCAATAAGTGGTAACGCCGATCGTTAGTTGGATTCGAGTCCCGATGACATCTAACAAGTCTTTCCCTTCGGATTGTGGTGCCGCTTTGTTTTAAAGAATGACAATAAGTAAATTGACGGCCTTGATACTAGCAAAAGTCAACCCTCGAGTCACTTCCCATTTAGGGCCATCGTATTATCTTAACTCTAATTGATGAGGCTTAGAGTTTCCATTACAAATGAGTTATCGTAAATTTAAAGAAAGATGTTAAAGCTTTTATTATTCAAGATGGGGAGTATGAAAGCTTTCATTAATTTATGATACATTTTTCTTTTATATAACAAAAGAAAGAAAACTCATACAATGGGAAATGAAATAAAACAAGAAAAGCGATTCACTCGGTAGTTCGTTCGGACTCCAAAGACCTTTTCTCTTTTAGTCATTTCAAATAGCAAATAGTCACATCTCCTCATGTAGTCGACTATCGCTTTATTATGATTTTTAACCCTACGTTCATTAATGGCTAAGCGTAGCTCTTGAAGTGCTATAGCTTCCTTGGAGACTTCCTTTGCTTGATTGTCTAGCACAACTAAGCTTTTGCCTCGTTCGAGTACCACCCTAAGTTAAGTGGTTGATTATGGTAGCCCAATACGAGGATAACCTAATTAACTCCCCTTTCAAATGTCGATTTTAAGTGCTTGTGATTTGACTTTGTGCCTCTCCTACTTGCTCTATTGGAACTCGTCGATGGCTACATTTAGTGTCCGGCTCCGGTTGCCACTTCTCATTACCTTCTCTAACCCTTCGTATTTTTGACTCTAAATTTCTTAACTCCTCGCTCTACTTGTCTGTCTTGTGATTGCAACCTATCCATCTCGGCACATTTGGCCTCTAGTTCCGCTTGAGCCCGATGATAGTTCGATTTTTAGTATTCCTCTTCGACGACTATACTTTGCCAAGCCTGCAGATCCTGCTCCGGATCTAGTATCTTTTCTTTATCTTTTCCTTTCATCCTTTTTTCCTTAGCCATGTCATATGCTAGTTTTTGATTCTTTGTCTTGAGCCTCTCGATCTCTTTGGTGAGGTCCGGATGGTCGGTAGGGACTAATTCTATGAAGTTCTCCATTCTTCTTTTCTTTCCTTTAAACTAGCTAGGCACAACACTCGGATCTTATTGTGTTACTAGCTCACTCCCCTCGACGAGTTGGTTTGGACATCCATTTCCCACGAGCTTGGTCGAGTCAACTAATTTTTTTACGGTCTTGCACCCTGTTTGCTTGCCATGTGAGGTATCTCTTGGTCACTGCTAATTCATGATCAATTGTTCCTCCTTTCACTACTCCCGGAGTTAACCAATTCCGTAGAACCTATTCAAGGAACTCGGGAGTGGCATCCTTCTCAAGCTTTCCTTCAAATCCGTTTAGGCTCACGGTTCTAGGGATAGCCTGTTCATAGCCCAATTGCCTCGATACCATGGAGGAAGTATAACAAGTATACCCGGTTGCTCCTATTAAAGGAACCCAAGGTCGTGCTCCACGATAAGCTATGTATGCCCTTCGATTCATCCAAGCTGTCTTCCACAAAAAGCCCCCGGTTGACAAGCTCAAAAATGATGAAAACAACTCTCGTTCGGACTTATTTTTCCATTTATCGACCAAGAACTCTTTCAATGTTCTTGATCGGTCCACTAGTATGTCTTGAAAATCGATTTATGGGCTTTGAAATGGCTAATTACCCATATAAAAAGCGACTGAACACAACATTTCATACTCCCTTTCCACGACCTCCTGCAATGACTCAATGAGGAGAAGGTTTCGACTAGAATGGCGGCGGTAGGATTTATAGAGTGTTTCTCCACCTCGATGAAGACATTAAGCTATCTAGGCCGATTAACCCGACTGTTGAGGGAAAAAGCACCAACCCAAAGATCATAAGTGCTAGAATCTTGAGTCGTTTAGAGGTAGCTCTCGAGTCTTTTAGTTTTTGATTGAACACATCCAACTAGCTCTCAAAGTGCCATCGTTCGACGTTCCCTTTAGCTTTACCATGAGTCATCCTTATGTCCGGCCAATCCTCTATCCTTTTTTCAACATCCGATCTTCTTCGATACAAATACACCCGATGTAGAGTGCTCGACATGTTTAGAAGTTGATGATACTCCTCCAAGATATGGGTCATGTCTAGTCCCGCTATGGTGAAACATCCGTATGAAAGGTCCCATAAAAGGGCCAAGGCTTTGAGAGCGGGCTTCGAATTGGCACCTCTAGCAACACTGCGAGATTCTCATATTTAGCTCGAAACTCGTGCTCGGTCATCGGGGCTCGGCATCTTTCAATAATCAAGCAACTTTTGGGTGTCATTGATCACCGGCCGAAAGTGTGTGATCTCCTTATGGTTACTACGAAATTCCAATCCTAGGCAATCTCCCTTCCATTTGTTACAAAGCCTCGGAATTTTTGTTGAATTCAGCCACCAAGTGAGTTTGGATCCGATTTCTATTGTCACCCATCACGAAATATCGCGACCGGATTGCTTGGTCAAGGTTTCGACATATCCGACTTGCTCGATGAATTTATACGGGAAAGTTGGTTCCACAGGGTCCGGTTCTAGCCATTACATGATTGGGTAGGATCTATCTTAGTCTCAAATGGTCCCTTTTGGCCCGGGAGAGCCGAGGCTAACCAAGTGCGAAGCTAGTAATCATGGAGACCATCGAATATCTATCGCAACAATGACATCTTTTCAAAAGAGTTGAGGTTTTGTGAGTGTTACCGGGGTGAAACCCATTGAGGCACCGAGTAATTCCTCTCAGATCCTAAAGCGAATGTAAATGTCATAAAATTATGCAATGTGGTGTGTACATGGTCATTATTCCATATCTAGTCTCAAATAAAAATAAAACAAAGGTATAAACCGAAAAAGAAACATAGAAAATCAAAACAAAAAAAAACAAAAAAATAAGTAAGAATCAAGAAAAATGAGCAAATAATTCGATAAAATAAAATTTGAAGTAAACAATAAAACAAAAGGCATAAATTTAAACACGACGGGAAAATTACAAAAATAGGCTAACATGCGTAAGAGAATAGGCCACATCATGAGAAATTAAATTTAAAACTCGCATGCAAAGCCTAACCCTAAGTATTTTTTCCAGTGAAGTCGCCATTACGTCGCGAGGCGACGTCCAGCTGTTAGGTAAAATGTATAGCGAGATGATTGGAGTCGCCACCTAGTATTATAGTTACTAGGAAACCTCGTGAATGGTCTATTCATAGTTCGGATAAGAGGTTTATTATGTGTAGGGAAGATTAAAAATCACCTTACCCCGTCACGCCTAAGGTACGGCTGCATTGCATACAACATTAATTTGACCTCCGATGAAAGTGCCCTCTTAGTCAAGTGATTCGGGACTTGGTCAATCGAAGACCTTGTCCCCACTCCGTAATGAATGGCTAAAAATGATGAACACGAGAATATGCTTGCTAGTGCGGCTCAAATGACATACATAAGAAACAAAACTTAAAAATGGGTAAACAAACAAGACATGCAAAATGACGGAATAGGCAAACGAGACATAAATAAGCAAATAATGATAAAATAGATAAATTGACAAATAGGTAAAAATTGACAAACACGAGAAATTGGCAAAATCGGTAAAGAGACAAATAGGCAACTAGGCAAAAATCAACAAATGAGCAAAATAGGCAATCATAGGAAAAAATATGCAAACTTAGGCAATCATAGGCAAAATAGGCTAAAATCGATAACGTAGGCAAAAACGAGAGAAAAATCGACAACTTAGGAAAATATAAGTAAACATCGATGGCTTAGGAAAAAAACAGGCTAAAATCGATAGCTTAGGCAAAATTAGGCTAAAAGAGATAGCAAAGTAAAGCAAAAATCGACAACTTTAGGTAAAAAAAACAAGTAAAAATCGACAACTTAGGCAAAAACGAGCAAAATTCGGCAACCTTAGCAAAAATAGGCTAAAGTTGGTAATGAAATCAAAAATCGGTGACTTTAGGCAAAAGTAGGCTAAAATCGATAACAAAAAACGAAAGCCACATCTTTAGCTAAAATCGACAACAAGAAATAAAAGCTACATTTTTTGCTAAAATCGACAACGCAAAACGAAAGTCTGCAGACTTTGATTAAAATCGATAACGAAAAACGAAAGCCACGAGCTTTGGTGAAAATCGATAACAAAAAACGAAAGCTACAACTTTGGCCAAAATCGATAACAAAAAACAAAAAATGACGACTTTGGCTAAAATATGCTAAATTGGCAAATGAAACGAGCACACATAGGCAAAAATTAACGAGAACCGACAATAGGACCGGAATCGGAGAAGACGCACCAATCAATGAAATTAATTATTTAGCATGCTTAACAAAAATGGAGTTACATGACAACATTTCAAACGTGTTCCGTTCGACGTGCGTGTTTTTTATAAAATCACCATGCAAGGCACACCCTTAAAATATACATTTCAAATATTCAAATGCTCAAATCGATGCATCATGCCATAAAATCAACAATGCACATTATCGCAATTCTAACAAATTACACATAAATAAACGGATCAAATTAATTTCATCACATTCACTCAATTAATTACATAACACATATTAACATGCGACAAATTTAATACATGTTAAAAATAAAAATAAAATAAAGAAAAACGTGAAAAAAAATTAATATAAAGAAGAAAAAGAGGCGAACCGATTTGCTTGATAATCTCGAGATCGGATCCGACCTTTTCGACTCGATGGAGACTAATACTTAGTCAATCGGGAAAGAAAGGTAGGCTGCTAGCAAAGCGTGGAGAGGCGTCTTGCGGGTGGTGGTTCTTCGTTGGTATCGCTGGTGCTTGGTGTGCTACTGGGCGCCGGCATTGATTGGCTGGATGGCATTGGGACAAGGCTAGCCATGCGACGAGGAGGCTCGCTGGAGGGCGGTCGGCATGCTTGGGGCCTACTGCTGGAAACGCTAGCGAGGGCGGGGCACGTGCTTGGGCGAGGCGTGCCCAGCTAGAGGCTTAGTTCGTTGGCGCGCGCGGTGTGCACGGTGCTACTTGCGTGCTCGATGCGTCTAAGTCGTTGGTGTGCGAGTCGGAGGCCTAGGCGCCGAGGCGCGCACATAGGCATGTAGGCTCGCGGGCCGCTATGCATGAAGGTGCTACTCGTGACGAGGCGAGGGCTGCAGAAGCGAGCGGCTGCCGGAGGCGAGTGTTGCGGCATGTGAGTGCATGAGCTGCTATATGGGAGGTCGGGCATACGCTCGCTGCTGTGGAAGGAGGTGGTTGGCGAGGGAGGCTGCTGCGGGCGTGTAATGCAAGAGGGGATGGACGCATGGTAGGCCCGGAGGTGGGCGTGGCGTGGGGAGAGATTGTTGGCGCTACTGAGCGTGGTGCCGGAGGGCCGGCGTGCGAGAGGGCTACTCGCTAGTTAGGGAGGTTGGCGGCTACGTCTTTTTGAAATGATAATGAACGAGTGGTCGCCTCTTTGGGGGAGAAAAGGGGCTTTTATACTAGCTTTCTAGGTTTTTTGGTAAAAATCTGTTTTGGTCCCTCATTTTAAAAACCAATTTTATTTTGCTTATTTTCTCTTCTCTTCTTCAATTGCACCCTATATATATATATATATATATTTTACTTCTTTTTTTTTCTTTTTCCTTCTTTTTCTTCTCTTTTTTTTTTGACCTAAAATTGGGTATTAATAAAGAGGTGGAAAGTTAGTTAAGTGACAATGATGGCAAAGAAGATAAAGAGCAACTAAACGAGGTTCCACAATAAGGCACCTCGAGTGCCCAATCGTACATGATGGAGCGGTTGCCTCATAGTTAGATGACTTTCAAATTAAGCTGCAATAGTTATTTTAACTATGTGAATGAGCAACTCCGAGTATATCGATAACAATTTGGTGGTCGATCTTCAAATGGTCAACGATCAAGTCAACAACCTCTTTAACACCTTCATGGTGCATTTTTCACCACCTCTACCACCTTTATTTTGAGTGTTGTGAAAAAATAGATTTGATCCTTTATCCTTTATCTTAGTATTTTATTTTTATGTTGATCAATTTTGTTTGAACATTGAGGATAATGTCCGATTTAAGTATGGGATAGCATTTAGGTTTCTTTGTATTATTTTATGTTTATAATTGTTTGTATATGTTTGAATTTTAGGTTATTCTCTTATACAAAATGAAAAAGAAAATTAATGAATATCATGATTTAGTATGATGTCCTTCTTGATTCGCTGATTGATCATGAATTTTAATAGAATTTGATAAAATGATTGAGATTTTTTTAGATATTATTGTTGTAGAAGTGCATATGTGCTAGAAAACTTTATGTATTTATGATTGAACATGATTTAGGTAATAATGCTAATTTTACAAGTACCCTCCGAAACTAGACCTAATAATGATTTAAATAAATGAGATTTCCTAACTTTTATAGAAATTAAAAAAGAAAAGAAAAATAAAGCATTCAAATTAGAAAAGTTGGCCTAATTGAGTAAAGAAAAACCTACACCAATGATTTGAGTTACTTAATAACTAAGAGTATTCATCCCAAATGTTTACTTTTATGAAAAATGATAATTTAAATTATGAGTATGCAAAGCATTCTAAATTAATGACTTGCTAAGTAATTGATTGCCTTCATCATAAATATCAATAGTTGCGTAAAAAGGCAAGTTATTACTTAGAGAAGAGCTATTAAAGGCCTTGAAAAAATTAGGATGCTAAAAAGGGAAAATTTTTGATCAAAAGGAAATCTCAATTTATTACTTTGCTTGTAGCGAGTGGAAAAAAGGATAAGGGCAAAATAGGTGTTGCATGCTTTAATTGTGATTAGTTATAAAGATGCATAAATCAATTTAGAGACATGCATAGATACAAGAATAATGCCTTGAACATGATCGATTTGACTATTTGATTTTGTTAAATTTTGAATTGAGCATCAATGTTTAAAGGATAATCATACTTACATGACATTCATCTAAGCAATTTTGAAGGTTTATCATCCGAAAACCCTTATGAGACATAAGTTGTTCATTGGGTGTAATCTAGGGGTTTAAAGGCTTATTGCATGTGCTAAATACAATCATGATTCCTATAAAAGTGAGTTAGGTTTTTATTTTATTTGTTTCGCTTGAGGATTAGCAAAGTTTAAGTATGAGGGTATTTGATGAGTGTATTATTAGCATGATTTTTATGTTATTTTACATTGAACTTTCTAGTATTTATTGTAATATATTTAGTAAATTAAGATCAAGATAACGATCTTAGGTTTTTCTTAAAAAATGGCAAATTTGAGTAAAGAAACCCGAGCTAAAAGCAAGGAGAAGCACAAGCCACCAAGGAAGTTTAAGAGTCACATGACCATACAAATTACAAAGAAAAACGCTACTGGTCATGTGAAATAAAGAAAAAGCTGTGTGGATTATTCAGCAATAAAGCCATACGAGCAATAGCCTTTCACACAACCGAGTAAGAAAAGCAACATGCTCGTACGTATGTCAAAGTCGAAATACCTTCCAAGTGGAAATAAGCATCACATGGGTAGTGCTCATTCCATATGGAATGCACTAAAGAAGAGACACGTTCGTGTGTGTCACGACAAAAAGAATGAAGCAACAAAGGCACACTAATAGAATGAAGTGACACGGAGATGAAGGTAAAATTCTACATGGGCGGATGCTTAGGGACATGAGATGGAGTGTAAAAAGCACACGGTCGTGTGCTTCTATCTAGCAAACCGTGCTTTACTAGCTCTTCGATGCTCTAAACCATATGAAATAGAAGAGCAAACCGTATGGCTTTACTAAGTAATCCGTTTAGCCATGTAGGATCGATATGTATTTGTTATAACCCTACTTTTAGCTATAAATAAAAAGACTAAGATTTTATTTTAGGATTCCCACTTTTAGTAGCCACCATATATAGAAATTTCTCTATTAGAATCGGCCATAAACTAATAAACACCTATCTTAGTTAAAAGAAGTTGAAGCTTTTGGTTAAATCATTGTGAGATATTAACATGTTTTAATTCTAAACTTATTCCTTTTGAGTATTTTATATTTTTTTCGTAGGATTTGATTATAATTATGTAATTAATTTATTAGAGTGCACACTAGTTCTTTGATCATCATAATATATTGTTAGCTAAGTATTCAAGTCACGTGTAATTGCTTGTCTAAACTTACTTATGATAGTAACTAGGGGTTAATGATTATAAATGCATTTTTGTTTAATCTCTTGAAAAACATAGAACTAGATTATATCTTTCTAGCATCTAGAAGGACGGTTTAGCTTTACTTATCTTTCTCTACTTTAATACCGTAATTAGATTAAATCTATCTAACATCTAGTAGGTTGTTTAATAGTTAGGGAATTAATCAAGTAGCGTCTATTTGGTAAACGAATCACCAAGGAAAAATTGGGGATAACATATATGTTGTTGTCCTACCGTGAATATTCATGTTAAGGATAGGTTAATAATTGAATCAATAATCAATGGCTAAATCAAAAGTTGATATTGAACTTCAACTAAGGCCTTTCTCATTATTGTTATTTATATTTATTTTTTATTATTTACAAATCACAAAAAACACAAACCCTCATTTACTTTCTTTGCACTACGGAACAATAAGATAATAGAAATCGTTAATTAGGTTACTTTCCTGTGAGTTTGACCCTTACTTGCCCTATCTACACCCTTGTGGTTGGGTTTAATGAGGAAAACAAATAAATAACTAATTTGTTGATAATACGACATGCCATCACATTTTATTAAGAACCATTGCATCAAAACAACGACAATGAGCCTCCTAGTTTTAGAAACCAACAATTATCTCGATGAATTTTACCTAAAATAAAAAAGAGCAAAGAAAAGAAAAAGTGAATTAGCAAGGAGCGTGTGTGTGCTAGTTTCTTTTTGCATCCCAAGTTGACTTCGCCTTTAATTTATTAAGTTGTTCCCGATATGTCAATCATGTCATGACTTAATTGGATCCAATGATAAGTCCGACGTCAATTTAATATGATTTCATGATAAATAACAAAACTCTTATTGCTCAAATCGATCCCCTAGAAAAATATGAAGAATTAATTCTTCCCAAATTAATTCCAAATTTATAGTAACCTAACTCGCCAATAAGTTTGAAAATAGACTTAAAATTTTTTTTGACAAACAATATATTTAGAAAATAATTTTAAGATTAGAATAAATTTGGTAACCTTTCTTATCAAAGAATGTTTTTAGTTGATTATTATCTTGCCGACAACACATAACTAATTTATTATATGTTATCTTTGAAACTAGTGTTTTTTTTTTTTAGGTTTTCTAATTTTTTTTTCAATATTAGATGACAATTTCAAATTTTAACTCCTTTTTTTTTTAATCATTGGAAGTCTTATATATTGGATAACAACACAAGCCACAAAGGCATCATACATATATGATTTCTACTCATTTACCTTTATATCCAAAGCACTACAAAACTCACATTCAAAGTGATATGAATAACTCGAGCTTGACTATGAAAGCTTTAGTGAAGAAAACATCATTTGTAAAAGGTAGATGAGATCTAGTTGGACCTAATTTAGAATACCAAATAGGTTTCCATTCTCCTTGTTGCACCTTTTTTTTATAAAAAAAAAAAAAAGCTTCTCCATACATAGGATAAAATAAATATGAGAAAAAAGATCCCTTAGCAAAGCTTCGTTTGTCCTTGAAATTATAGAGCCTATTTCCATTCTACAATATAGAAAATGAAAATATTATTATACACTTCATTATCAATCAAATAATCGACTTGGAAATCCAAAGTCTCTTAATGTATGCTTCGGAAGCTCCAATTTAATCTATCACAAGCCTTCTTAAGATTTATTTAATTCATGTGAAATAATAAAATTATCCCTAGTATGGTGATCAAGAACAAAGCTTCGTTGTAAGAGATTTATAATACTTTCTAATAATGGTATTGAAAGCTTAGTCATTTTCTAAAAATAAAATTAATTCAATTAAAAATATAAAAATATATTAAAAATTCGCCCAGTATAAAGACAAACGTAACCATTTTCTCAAAAAAAAAAAAGAGCTTCTATTTAACATGTATAGGTTCAAAGTTTTTTTTTTTTTTTTTTAGGGACTATATTTACGTAGTTTAAATTTTATGTCTTAAAATTCCCAAATAACCATAACATGTGTGGTTGTAGCAGAAAATGCTATGATTGGTGGGTCATTATTGCAATTAGGTAAGGCAAAGGCTCACCCCAGCCCAACAGAACCCAGGCATAACCGTTAAACCCTACAGAGAGATAAGATAATATAAAATTAATAATTAAAAAAAAATCCCTATTCTTGAGGAAAAAGAAAAACAAAACAAGAAAAAAGTTTTATAATTATTCACATTCAAGTGCTCTGAAAGAGAGGGCCTTGGACAACGGGTCAAGAAAATACTAACGTCTATCATAAATCAACGGTTAAGACCCACTTATCCTGGCAATCCAACGGTACAAAAAAGAAATAGAAACCTCACCGATAAAAAATACCAATAATCAGAAATTAGGGTTTTGGAGCTTTTTGAACTCCTCCTAGTATATATAAATAAAGCTCCACCTCCCTTTCCCCCTCCATTTCTCTCTGCTACAACAACAAATCTTTTCTCTTCAAGAATCAATTCAGTCATGGTTAAGGGTCCAGGCCTTTACACTGAAATTGGCAAGAAAGCCAGAGGTACAAACAAACCCCATCTCTCTCTTTCTTTGTGAAATATATGCTCACATATATAAATATATTTGTATAGAGAGAGAGATGTGCATGCATGTATATTTATTGGAAGATTTTTTTATGTATATTTTCTTTTCTTGATGGGTTTTAAATTTAATAGATCTATTGTACAAGGACTACCAGACTGATCATAAGTTCACTCTAACTACCTACTCTGCTACTGGTGTTGTAAGTAGTTTCCTTTTCTTTTCTGCTTCTGATTCTTTTTTTTTTTTAATCTTCCAATTTTATTTTTAGTGACAGTATTTATGGGGAAAATGGGTTTTCTTTAATTTTTCCGAACGTTGGTTGGTTTTTTGTAATGAGATGATAGATATGATGGAATTTGTTTACGCAGTTCTTATGGTCATTAGTTGTTGAATGCTCTGCAAACTCAAACCATCTAAATTAGTAGCTTAAGCCCGGCACACTCTGATTCGAGGTCCTGGTCTTGGATCTAGAAATCTTGATTCTGTTACTTGAGTTGCCTCAGTTTGTTATGAGTCGTTTTTTCAAAGTGAAGTGTATCTTCACCCAATTTATTTTATTGATTTTCTTTTTTCTTTTTTGTTATCTTCTTTGTTATTTTGCAGGCTATCACATCCTCTGGAACTAAGAAAGGTGATCTGTTTGTTGCTGATATCAATACTCAGCTGAAGAACAAGAACATCACCACTGACATCAAAGTGGACACAAGCTCCAATGTAAGATATTTATTTGTTTTGTTCTCATTTTATATGTATGTGGTGCAATAGACTTGTTACTGGTGATGGACATTTAGCCAGTTGTATGCGCTTGCAGATTCAAGTGCATGTATTTGTAGGACGTCAAATATTAAGATAGAAAAGGAGCTCATGCTTGACATATCATCTTTCTGTCATTTTTATATATATTCAGTGATTTCTTGTGTTGCATAACTGTAGATAATGTTTCTGGCATCGGTAAGTATTTTACAATGGCTCCCAATTTCATAATGTGCACTATTTTGATGAACTTTTTCTTGCTTTTATTAATTTTTTTTCTATTGCTTTTTGGTGCCTGGATTCATTAAACATCTATTGTCTTATCTTTAATTTGCTTTGTTGCCAGCTCTTTACCACCATTACAGTTGATGAACCTGCTCCTGGTTTGAAGGCAATCTTTAGCTTCAAAATTCCTGAACAAAGGTCTGGAAAGGTAAACTACTTAATATTGGATCAACTTTCAGTTGCGATGTTTTCCCTGAGAATGCAAAGAATTTTGAAAATATGCTCTCTAAAGTTCCTCTGTTCCTCAGAACATTCACTGATATGCAGATGCTGACCATTATGATTTCTGCCTCATTTTGATCTTTGTATGTTTACAGGTTGAAGTACAGTATCTGCATGACTATGCAGCTGTAAACTCAAGCATCGGGTTGACAGTAAACCCATCTGTTAACTTCTCTGGTGTGATTGGGACCAATGTTGCCTCGCTTGGAACAGATCTCTCATTTGACACAAAAACTGGGGACTTTACCAAATGCAATGCTGGAGTTAGCTTCTCCACTGTAGACCTAGTTGCTGCATTGACTTTGTGAGTAGTTCCTCTTTGTGCAAGTTAGTTTAAAATTATCTGCTCAACAACCAGCATGATTTCTGTTTATTGCAAAGAGGTTTGCCTGAATTTAATACTTGGCTTCCTAAAGTAGTAGGTAGTATTATTTTGTAAAAAATACAGCATTAGAACAATTTTTCCTAGTGGTAGTCTGGAGGCAGCTTGCTAGGGCCCTTTTGAAACAACTCGTTTTAGTTTTTTGCTATGACTCAAGAACTTGAGCCTCTAGTTTGTTTGGTAAATGAGAAAAAAGGTTAAATTAATAAAAATATTGAAAAAGAAAAAACAAATTTCTTGTATTGAATGACCTCCATGTTCCCTTTTTGAAATATTTGGAAATGTAAGGACAAACAGTACTATTTACCCAAAAAAAAAAAAAAAAACGAGTACGTAAAAAATGGAGTAAACAGGGACAGAATTGGACAAGAAATCATATTGAAGGCATATATTTTAAGTGTCAAAGTCGTTGATGTGTTTATTTTTTCTACCTTGTAATTTATATATTTATCTCATTTTTTTTAGATTTTATTTATCTCATTTATATTCTTAGTTTGGTTTATGAATCTTTAACATGATTTGCAATCAGATTATCTTTAATTCCTTTTATGATTACATTTATTTTTTCGATTAAATACACATTTGATTGTTACATCATAAAATTAGAAAAACTATAGTAAATTTGTGTCTCCTCTATATGTATTATTCTGCCCTTTGAGATCCTGGCTTCATTTAATTTGTTAGTAAAATACTGTTATATTTGGTGTACTGATACTGTTAAATGATACAATTTGTATATGACATGTTGCAGGAACAACAAGGGTGATTCTCTCCATGCATCCTACTACCATATTGTGAACCCCTTGACTGCTGTTGGTGCGGAAGTGAACCATAGCTTCTCGTCCAATGAGAACACAATTACTGTTGGTGCACAGCATGCATTGGATCCATTGACCACATTGAAGGCACGGGTGAACAATGCTGGCAAGGCAAGCACACTTGTTCAACATGAGTGGCGGCCAAAGTCTTTCTTCACCATTTCTGGAGAGGTAGACACCAAGGCCATTGAGAAGAGTGCAAAGGTTGGATTGGCTCTAGCTTTCAAGCCATGAATGTTCTGCTCCATTATAATTTGAATAGCGTTCTCATGGTGATGCATGCCTCTTTCTTTCTGTTTTACTGGTTTTCAATGTAGAAATAAAATTTAGAGGGGTCATAACATGCTGGTACTTTATGAATTCCCACAATCTTTTTCTCGGTCCAAGTTAAATGAGGTGGAATACCAGTTATTTTAGAGGTTTTAGTTCATCATTGTGTTGCCCAATTTGCATTTCTGCAGTTATAAATCAGGTTTCACTTTCTTTGTTACATTGCTGAAGTAATTGTTAATTTCTGGATTGGTGAACCCAAAATACTAAGTAGTAATTGATAGGATTCTTGCTTGCAATTTAGCAGAACAAAGACATAGCTGATATTGGTCGATCTAATTAACACACAGCCTGGTGTGAGTGTGACAGGTTCAGGATGTCAGCCAGCGTTAAGTGAATGAATGTCATGCCCTTGCTTGCAATTTAGCAGAACAAAGCCATTTCATGGAGCATTTTAGAGTTCTCCAGTACACTGAAATTGAAACGACTGAAATGTGCAAGGTGCAAACCATCCGAAGCGAAAGGAACTATAAATATTGATGAAAATTGCACGCAATTCACGAATATATTAAGAACATAGAATTTACAAGTGAAAACTTATCTCCCATGTATCTCTGTCAGTTACATTTGAATATTTGACAAGTTTAGATGAAACAACCACACACATGATAGAATTTACAAGTGAAAACTTATCTCCCATGTATCTCTTTCAGTTACATTTGAATATTTGACAAGTTTAGATGAAGAAACAACCACACATGATACAACAGAGGGAGCTTGCTCCGTAAAATGTTGGTAGTTTAATGATGAGAGGATGTCTGCGCCTGAAGCAACCCATCTCGGATCTGAGTAGCAATGTCCTTAACAGCACCAGGCCCGTGGGGTACAAAAACAGCTGAGGTTTTACTATCAGCACCGATCTCCTTCATGGTGTCAAAGTATTGCGTGATAAGTACCATGTCCAAAACATCCTTCGCTGTAGTTCCTGGCACATTACCAGAGAAGCCAAGCACACTGTCTCTCAGACCATCAACAATTGCCTGGCGCTGCCGGGCAATACCTAACCCTGCTAGGTACTTGGCCTCAGCCTCACCCTCAGCTCGCTTAATCTGGACAATTTTCTCAGCTTCTGCTTTCTCTTTAGCAGCTAACCTCAGCCTAGCAGCTGTAGAAGTTCAACTACTTGTGAGCAGGGAAATGTGAAGGAAAACTGCTCAGTGAATCAACATCCAAGCAGCTATTTACACTATATCAGTGGAAAAATTTATGGATGTCTCACCAGCATTAATTTCATTCATGGCCCTTTTCACATTTTCATCAGGTTCTATATCAATAATAAGTGTCTGGACGATTTCAAAACCATAAGCAGACATGGCCTAAAAATCATTGCAAATACGATGTTAAATGTCAACAAGGAATTGTGCGTGCTTTAGGAACATCAGAAGATTTTTCTGTCACCTTGTGAATGGATATATACCTTTTCAAGCTCCTCTTCAACAGCTCTTGCTATTTCATTCTTTTGCTCGAAAGCATCATCCAAGTTTAGTTTTGGAACACTTGCCCTGATCACTGAGAAAAATTCCATGAAGTTCAGTTCCTGACCATGTACTACGTTCGCTAATCAATACTACTTGTTACAGGTTTCTTAAGTTTCATACCATCAAAAACATAGGCTTGGATTTGAGTTCGAGTGTTGCTAAGTTTGTAGAAAGCATCACTCGCTTTATCAGCAAGGGCACGGTATTGCACCGATGCAACAACATTGACAAACACATTATCCTGCAAAATAAAACAGAAACAGGCACAACGCAGTTTGATCATTCTTGATATATCAAAGCAAGATAGAAATAAGCCCCGCAATGACTTTTAGCCTACCTTTGTCTTGGTCTCGCAACGAACATCTAACTGCTGCAACCGAAGTGTGAGATGCCCAGCAATCTGACTTCCAAGGAACCATGGGAGGCAGTGGCATCCAGGCTCAAGTACGTCATTAAACCTTCCAAATTTCTCCTTGATGGCAACCGTAGATTGGTCCACTTGTACACAGCATAACAGGTTACCCATTTCTGTATGATTTCTGATGTCTTCCACTGAAGAAATGAAAAGGAAGTAAAAGTGAATCGAGTCAAATTTATGTTTTTGTGCAATCATCCCAGCTCATGCTAACTTCCTGAAAAGATCCCAGCCAACCTAAAGCATATACATAAAAGAGAGAATGGATCCAGACTCGAAAAATAAAAACAGAGAGCCAACTATGTCACAACAATGATGTTCTGATCCCCACCGCATGCGAAGATTTTAATGTCGTTGACCTTAGAAACATAATAACTGAAGAGACATCAGTGCTTCAAATTTCATATAATTTCATGTATACAAACTACTCTCTATGCCAACAAATAACTTAGTTGTTTGAAGTGCCATGGTATCCAATCACAAGGTGACAGAAAAATCTTCTGATGCTCGTAAAAAGGGAATTTCTCTTGACAACATTCAACAATTAAAATTCTCAAAAACATTCAACAATTACTACAAAGTTCCATAACAAATTAACATAGACACAGAGGGGGAGGGGGAGGATTAATTGTGTATTTATGTGTGTGTTCGAGAGAGAGAGAGAGAGAAAGAGACGTACCCAAAAAGATTAGATTGCAGAGAAGGCAATGGAGAATGGAGGATATGTATAATTGTTTCAAAGTGTGTAATTGAAAGAGAAACCAGGTGCCAACAGTAATACCTTCACGAGACTATTATTCTAATGGAAAACGTTTCCTTTACCTGACATTTCGAAGCAGCTAAAAATGGGAACTGTTATTTAGCTCATGATGTCTTGACCGGTATTATCTAGAGCACATAAGCGTAAACGCTTTAATTGATTATATCTATGATCATCAACCAACCATAGGCTAAGAAACATACTCCCTTGTTCCCCAATAAATAAATATGGATTTATCCCATTATTTGGTTCTAGTATTATTTGATTTTTTTTTTAATTAAAACTCTTTATGAGTTTTCAACTGGATTAAAACTTTTTATTTTTATAAATATATTTATTCGGATCCTCTCGTTAATTATTCATATAATGTAGCAAATCAAAATTAATAATAACCAATTACAAATTAACACATGGCATAATGGGTCTTGCAAAATAGTTTTTTCATGAGAAAATAACATTAAAAACTGATTTTTTAAAATAAATCAAAAAAAAGGAAAATTCCAAAACACCCCACCGTTATTATTTTCCAACCCATCCTCCCCCCTTCTCTCTCTCTCTCTCTCTCTCTCTCTCTCTCTTAATCTTCACAAATCACACGCTTTAGGTAGGCTGACATCTTAGCTTTTTTTAACTCACAGATTAAGTTCAATGATGTTCTGAAGATCTAAAAAGATTATATTGCTGTAGGTTAGATTATGTTAAAAATTCATTACACGAGTAGATAGTAGACCAGTTTATTCTGCGTGACAGAGAAATCACATAGAAACCCTTCAAGAAGTCAATAAATTTATAAAAATAAAAAAATTTAATTAAATTAAAAAATTATAAAATATCTCAATTTAAAAAATTCAAACAATACTGATTAAATATCAGATAAACCTAAATAAATACATATCACAACCTATACTAAAAAAGTCAACTAGTACAGGATAAATATCATTGCCATTGAAGTTATCAATCCATGTCAGAGCAGCTGGTACATAAAAATTTGTTTCAATTACCAAATTTATATAAATAGAGGTTTTAATAAAACTGAAAAATGATAAAACATCTCAAGTTAAAAAAATTCAAACATTACCGGACCAAATGTTCGATAAACCTAAATAAATACATATCACAGCCTATACCAGAAAAGTCAACTAGTATAGGGTAAATATCATTGCCATTGAAGTTATCAATCCGTGTCAGAGCAGCCAGCTTACTGTCTCAAGCAAGAAAATAAATAAATAAAAGACTTTCAGAGTATCCTCTACGATATTACTACATTGACGTTGACGTAGTAGTACATTATTTATTTATTTATTTATTTTTTAAGTAAAGAAACAAGGCCCCTTGGCAAAAAGAATGAAACCAAACCAGGATTGTCTTAGTTTCAGCTGATAAGTGGGTATAGTCAAATAATAATAATAATTGAGGTCCAAATCCTTGCCAACTGGGAATGTCGTAACCATGCCGTAATTGAATGTTTTGAAGATGTGGCATTCTTGATGAGAACAATTGATCTTTGAACAGCTTCTTCTAATCAAGCCTTTCTCCCTCCTACATTGACTGACTTGCTATGCTTCTCATTTGCAATAAATAAATAAAGAGAAAAGATAGAGTAGGAGATATTTTCTCTAATGCACACCCAAAAGGCGAAAATGAAAGGTTGTTTCCTTCGGTAATTTAAAGGCAAGAGTCACATCCAAGAAATACCACATGCGAGTTGCATAAAAAAGATCGCATTAGGTAATTCAGGTCAACCATAGCTTCATTGTTTGAGTCGGAACTTCGTGAAACACCAAGCCTGAAAGCTATTGGATAGCTCGTTGGCTTGAAGTCAGCCAAATGCCAATTCCACCTTCAGTATGTAAACAGATTAAAGATTAGTCCTAGGGTTAGTGTTCACGCTTCCCTAAACTCCGCCTCTGGGTAGCCCAAAGCCATGAAAGAGCAACTCCACGGTAGATTTGATCAGAGAGAGGGTATGCATATGCATCAACCTGTTTTTCAAGATAAACTTTATCTGTGGATTCGTTTTATAACAGAAAGACTGGCATATAGTGTAGAGGCACCATAACTGTACCAGCCGATTAAAACATCCTCCAAATCCTATCTACTACTTACAAATCATTGTCTCGCTATATGTACTGCTTCATAATCACAGATGTGAAAATAACACAACCATAATAAGATTCTTGCAAATTAGAAACTCACAAAAGAAAATGCTAAAGATAAAATTTAAGATACCAAACATCTACCAAGCCAATCCATTCAAAGCTTTAATTCCATTACTGCTGAGCATAATTGCCCTGAAGAAGTCCATCACGAATCTGTGAGGCAATGTCTCTCACTGCACCAGGCCCATGTGGGATGAAAACGGACGACGACTTTGAGGACGCCCCAATCTCCTTCATGGTATCAAAGTACTGAGTCACCAGCACCATATCCATCACATCCTTAGCACTTGTACCAGGCACATTCTCAGAGAAGGCAAGCACACTATCCCTCAGCCCATCAACAATGGCCTGACGCTGACGAGCTATGCCAAGCCCCGATAGGTATTTAGACTCTGCATCTCCTTCAGCTCGCTTGATCTGCAATATTTTCTCAGCTTCTGCCTTTTCATTTGCTGCCACCCTCATTCTTGAGGCTGTTCATAACGATCATAGAAAGGTCAAGATTCAACTCCTAAAACAGTACTCAAAGCATAAATTTCTAACACTAATCTATAGTAGCAAAATTTCTCTGCACTGAGGAAGCAAAACCAGTCAATTATGTTTTCCATAGTAACTACACAGTACACATTCATGTTAATTTCCCATTTCGGATCAACTGCCCACTCACACATGAAAGAACACCACATTTTTCATAAGCAATAAAAGCTTAAATACACCCTTGGGAATCATGTATGCAAATAATTTTACTGATCTTGAATATCTGATTTCCATTTAGTAGTTCCTAAATAATGTTAGTGCAAAAGGCTTCCAGTAATACAAGTATCAATCAGTAAGCAAAATCCAACAATAATACTTAAAATTAATGTTAAGAGTCCCAAAATTACCAGCATTTATCTCATTCATTGCTCTCTTGACATGAACATCCGGCTCGATATCCACAATAAGTGTCTGAACAATTTCAAACCCATAGGCAGACATGGCCTATGAAGGGAAAGTAGCATGATTATATATCCTCTAAATATGGTGCAGAAGAATGTACTCTACCCAAAATTATAAGCTCCACAGAACACAATAAGATGATACCTTTTCAAGCTCTTCTTCAACAGCCTTTGCAATGTCATTTTTCTGCTCAAAAACAGCGTCCAAGTTCAATTTTGGCACGCTTGCCCTGATGACTGCAGAAGCAGAAGTTAGCTGTAAGTATCATATATATAACCATTTCCCCTACGCATCTAACACTAAGTTCAATGCCATTGCTCGTTTAATCAATTCCACATATTTAATCATTAAAAAGTTCTTTTATTCACAAATCCCAAGAAGTACAAAAAGCAGATCTACGTACCATCAAAAACATAGGCCTGGATTTGTTCCTTGGTGTTGGAGAGCTTATAGAAGGCATCAGCTGCTTTCTGTGCCAAGGCACGGTACTGAATAGATGCAACCACAGTTACAAATACATTGTCCTGAAAAGATAGCATTAATCAAAATTTATGAGCAAAAACACTAAAAGCAATTATTTATTAATCATAAGTGGAAGAAGCATAAGAGGTAACCTTAGTTTTTGTTTCGCAACGAACATCAAGTTGCTGCACACGAAGAGAAAGTCCACCAGCCACTTGGAATCCAAAACACCAAGGTAGGCAGTGGCATCCAGGCTCCAGCACATCATTAAACCTTCCGAACTGTTCCTTAATAGCAACATTAGACTGGTCCACTTTAATGCAACCAAAAGCTTGACCCATCTTTCTTCAGTTCTGAAAGCAGCAGCAGCAGCAGCAGATTATTAAAACCCCAATTTGTAACCCAGAAAACTAATTTTTACATAATCTTTAATTTAACAACAGATAAAAAGAGAAGAAACAGAGGGCTTTCTTTTTTAATTATTATTAAAGCTCGATTTTTCATTTAATATGGAAATTGGAGCTTCTATAACATTTCTCTCTTTATTTCAGCGACAGGATTGAAAATGTCTAAAAAGCAAAAAGGCTCTGCCCTTCAGACTGATTCAAAAAGGGAAAAAAAAAAAAAACCTAATTTTCATTCAACTTAACTAACAATGACATGCTTCATTTTTAATTTTCTCTGTCTTGTTTCTCGGGAAAAAAAAAAAAACAGAAATTAATACTTAAACAGATCCACCAAACTGACACTATTTTTCACATTGATTTTATTTAAAAACCAATTTTAAAATAGGATATGATTTTAATTTTTTTCCTTTCTGTTTTTTGAGAAACAAAACACAAAAAAGAAAAAAAAATTCCAAGAATTAATTTTCTTTCAAAACCTAGCTTCTTGAAAACACAAGAAAATCACTCTTAAAACTCAAAACCATGAGTGATTTATTCTTGGAATACAGCATATTTCTCAAAACAAAACCCTTAAAAACAGTATTTTATTCAGAAACACAAAAATTCCATGTATGAAACGCACCGTTCACGCATTTCGCGAGCTCTTTCTTTGTCTTGTTTTCTTTTTTTCCTACCAAGGGTTTTCTCAAGAACCAAACAAAACAGTGTAATAGAAAATAATAGAAGAAAGCAGAGATAATACCTTGTTGTTGCTAAAAGAGAGAGAGAGTGTTTTTTATTTTATTTTTATTTTTTCTTAAAGTGCAAGCAACAAGATTGGCATTTGCCAGCATTTATAACAATCCTATTTGTACAAGAAATCTCATTGACCAAATACGATATAGATAGAGTTGAGAGATGAGCCACTCAAATACACAGCAAATATCTCTGTGTTTTTTATTTTTATTTTTTCTAATTTTTTAACTTGAGCTGGAATATGGAAATTATTGCTATACGGTTAAAAATCCATATCTTGAAATCCAAATTAATCATTTTAATAAAATATCTTACATTAAATTAAATTGAACTATATTTCTTATTTTTCTTAATTTTTTTAAATTCATATAAAAATTTATTTAGAATTATTTTATTTTTAAATATTCCATACAATATGGTACTATTATTTGATATTGATTTTATTTCAAAAATAATTTAATTATCATGTATTACATTCAATTAGAAAATAATCCATGAATAGTGACTATTTAATCAAGATTTAATGCCATTATTTTTATAAAACTTTCATAGGCTAGGAATTCATTCCAAAAATTCAATTAAGCATTTAATAAAGTAAAATGTAAGATTTTGATTCATTGATCTTTAAATTATGAAGTTAATGTGTAGTTAATGATGATATTGAGATGCAATTACATTAGATTATAATTTACTTGAGGAATTGATTAGATTAAGGTTAGGATTTTGAAACCTATTTGGGAAAAAGTGATTCTAGATTATTGTAATGACTTGAATGATGTTAAATTGACTTAGATAAGTAAAATAAGAAGTTAATTTGAAATAGAATTAAGTGAATTTGAGAAATTGAGAGGTTGAAAATGATTAATAATGACAAATTCAAATTTAGGTTTTAATTGGAAAGAATTTGAAAAAAATGAGGAAGTAAGTCATAAAAGTATAATTAGAGGTAAATAAAATGATTATTGGATGAATTAGAATAGAATTGATCATTAAATCGAATTAAGGATTGATTTACCGAATGTTGATTGTTTAAGGAATGAGCTAAAGATTGGTAATGGAATGTGATTAGATGATTGTTTAGAATCAATTAAGAGATAATCGGATTTAGTTAGATTATCGAATCAAATCTTCCCAATTAATTTCGTTTTCATTTGATTATCTTATATGCTTATTTTCACCGTTTTGAATTATTCCTCGAGATACGATATTGACGGATGCCCCATCATCTTGTGATGTTAGATTCCTCGGAGCGGGCAACTCCATCACAACCTTGATTTCGTTTGGTTCTTCAAATTGTACTCGTGAGTGGATATTATATAGTGTACCATGTTTTACATTCTTTAAGTTATGTTTATCATGCATCATTAATTTGAGAATGATTTAAAAACATTCCATTAGAACTTAGAAGAGAACAAACATCATGAACGTTGAAATGTTTTCGTATCAAAATGATTTGATATGAACTAGAAAGAGGTTTGATATGTGTTTTCGGACTTGATAAAATGTGTTATAAATGTTATTTTGATTATACATATAACTTCTAAAAATACATGCATGGTATTTGAAAATTGATTTAAAAATTTATAAGTATGTTCGATTTTTGAAAAACATTTTTGAGACCTTGGAGAACCTAGCTATCGGGAGGGTAGCTTTTGAGCTCGATGGTACGAGACTCTATCTAGTAGAAGAGGTGTAACACTAGCTTCGTGTTGGCCAACAAGCGAAACCTAGTCATGAAGGGCATGACCTTTGGGTATTCGCACCCAATGATATGTTATTACTCTATAGGTTTATAAAAACATATATAAGTATTTTTATATGAGCATGATATATGTATATATAAATATTTCAACGATTTGATACCAAATTAGTTTTAAACCATTTGGTTTGTGATATAAGATGTGTTTTTGATATGCATGTATTTTGAGAAATTAGCATAACATGTTAAGATGAATTTAAAATTATCGTTCTTTGTCCATTTTCCTCCCTTAATATCTTATATAATGTCTACTTACCGAGTCGTGGATTGCTTACCCTCATTATTTTAATCTTGTAGGATGTTGAGGGATTGCTCATTGTTTCCTTTTGACTACTTGATTTGAAGTCAACACATTGACCATATGGCTCACTTCTTTATGAATTTCTTTGAACCTATGTTTGTTCTAAATGTATTCTTAGATGCTCTGTGGTTATAGATTTGGGTATTGTACTAGGAATTAATTATGAATATGGATTGTGAAATGCAATTATGGTATTAAAATTATGATTTGTGTTAGAGTGATATAATGATTATTAATTTAGGATAATACAAATTGAAATGATATTTGAGACTTTTAGATTAATATTCGAGGCTTACTTGGATCTAGGTGGGCCTCACGATTCCCTCAATCCTTACGTTGATCATGGCCCACTCTTAGGATCATGAAAAATGTTAATATCGAGTATAGGTTATAACATTTAAGATAACTACAAAGCATAGGTTATAGAGTCTAGGATAACTGCAGAGAATAGGTTCTATTCTAATTCATTTTTTGCATTGAATCACATGGATCGATCTATTAATGTGCATTTTAGTCTTTATGATTATGGTCTAATATTACGTGGGAGAAGTAAATTTTATTGTGCAAAAATCCTTTACATGACTTGATTAAATACATGATCATGTCAATTTTCCTCTCAATCCATGCCTTTTGGCTACTACCCATATGGCATTTCCTTCTTCTTTGAACAAATTTTATTAAGACGCATAGTCATGTCATTTTTTCCTTTCAAATCGTGTAAGTTGCTTCGCCCGTATGGCTTCCTTTTCTTTCTTGGATTATAATTTTATTAGTTAGACATGGTTGTGTTAAATTTTTTCTACAAATAGTGTTGATCTTTTTCGCAATGTCTCTCATCTAGTTAAATACACTCATGGACGAGTTAATTTATTCTATAAATCGTGTTAAATTCTTTCTATCCATGTCCCTCTTTGTGCTAGGACATGCACGGGTGTGTCAATTTTCTAAACAAACCATGTTTGAACCCTTCTTCCCGTGTCTCTCCTTGTGTTTAGAACTCGTATGGGCGTGTCACTTTCTTACACAAGTCATGTTTAATTCTTTTCGCCCATGTGACTTATTGAGTTAAATCGTGCACGGATGTGTCCGTTTGTTCTTCAAACCTTATGTACCCCCTTCTACCTATGTGCTTCTCTCTTTTAACTTGATTTTTCATGTTGATTTAGTTTGTTCCTTATATAGTTAGATTTGTATGTGCTTTGGCTCGAGTTTACTCATTATAATTTGTTATTTTCCTTTTTTAAACCCCAAATTTTTTTATCTCATTCTTAAGTATAAGCAAGCTTAATGAAAGAGGGAATAAAGATTATATGAATTATGCATTGATTGATTGCCTTTTTGAAATGTGCTAAGCTTAGAATTTGTCTCGTATAGGTTACTATAGTGAGGACTAGATCGGGTGATCATAGAGGAGGTGCTTGAGGTTAAGGCATCATCTAGACCTTCATGATCTCGTAGTAGGTGTAACATTAGAGAAGAAGAAGACCCTAATATGATGATGCCGATTGATGTCATGGTTGAGTTTTATACTATACAAGACACTTATGAGACCGTAGCTGAGGAAATTTAATAAACTTTTCAAGCTATGGCGGTGGTTATTGTCTACTAATCAAGGATTAGATAGAGTAGGTATTTCTATAGCCAACATTTGATCGGGATTAGTTTGTTTGACCCATATGTGGTAGAGTTCTTGAAATTGAAGTCGCCAACTTATTCGGGTAATAGGGATGATAAGGACTCGATGCACTATGTTGATGAGATAGAGAAGAGACTAGTAGTGTTTCGATGTCCCGAGGAAAGAAAAGTTGAACCGGCAGTATTCATGCTTGAGGGAAGTGCTAGCAAATTGTGCAAATGGGACGAGAAAACATCATTGCTTTTGGGGATAGTTTAAGGAAGCTTTCCTAGAGGAGCAATTTATCGAAAAGTATCAAGGAAGAGAAGGCTAAGAAATTTGAAAGGTTAGTGCAAACTTTTGATATGATGGTGACGAGTATGAGAAAAAGTTTGCCAAGCTAAGATATGCTCCAAAAATAATACTAATTGAGGCAAAAAGGGTGAAAATATTTATAAACAAGCTAGTAGATCCATTTTTTTACAATAGTGTTTCCTCAAAGGTTTCAAAGTTATTCAAAAGTAGTTGATTGTGCTCAAAAGCTTGAAATGAGAAGAATGGAGAGTAGGGCAACTAAGGAGCAAGAGAAGAAGGCCAAAAGTGATGCCTCATCATCCGATGGGCATAAAAGCCATAGTAGTGGATCTAGCTTAGATGTGAGTATGTAAAGTTGCTTTAGCCTTCAAAGAAGATATTTTGGATAAAGTAGCCATGGTGGATCCTAAATGAGTATGAGTTAAGGATCATCTCACTCGGTCCATCAAGGTTCGAAAGAGGATACTCAATCTATTAGGTGTACAACAAGACCCATCCAAGTATATGCTCTAAAAGGACGAAGCTTGAGTTTTTACCATCACCCAATAGGATGCTTAGGCATCCAATGCTGTGGTATCATGTATTCTCTAAGTCTTTTCATATTATACAAAGGTATTGTTTAACTTAGGGATGATCCATTCATTTATGTCCTCATATTTTGCTAAGAGGTTTGATATGGGTCTATATGTATTAGAGTAGTCTTTGATGATGTCAACACTAATGGGAGAGAGCATGATAGTTGATTTGGTGTTTAGGAACTATGATGTCGGGTAATGGGTTGAAATTTAATGATAGATTTGATATTATTGGAGATGAATGATTTTGATGTGATCTTAGGAATGGATTTGTTAGCGGATCATCATGCTTCATTAGACTCGCTACAATAAGATAATATATTTTAGAGATTCGGGAGAAGAAATATTTTCTTTTCAAGGAGAGTGAAGTGTAGCCCCTTCTAACCTAATATTTACCATCAAGGCAAATAAGATGACAAGGAAAAGGTGTGTAGCCTATTTGGCTTATGTGAAGGAGACTAATGATAATGTAGTTAGTTTGGATCAAGTCCTAATCATTTGGGAGTTTCTTGATGTATTTCCAAATAAATTATTTGGATTACCTCTAGATAGAGAAATAGAGTTCGATATTGAATTGCTTCGGGCACCGAACCTATTTCTATCCCTCCCTATAAAATGGCATCGACTGAATTGAAGGAATTAGAGGTTCAACTTCAAAACTTATTGGATAAGAGATTTATTCGACCAAAAACTTCTCTATGGAGTGCTTTAGTTTTGTTTATCAAGAAGAAGGATAGGAGTTTGGGGTTATGCATTGACTACCATCAACCGAATAAAGTAAAAATGAAGAATATGTATCCATTACCAAGGATAGATGATTTATTTGATCGATTGCAAGGTACTATATACTTCTCAAAGATCAATTTGAGGTTTGGATTCCATCGCTTAAGGATTAAGAGGGAGGACATTCTCAAAACTACCTTTAGGAGGAAGTATGGCCACTATGAATTTCTAATAATGTTGTTTGACCTTACTAATACTTCGACAACTTTTATAGATTTGATGATAGGGTGTTTCAATATTTCCTTGATAAATTTATGATTGTGTTTATTGATGACATTATGATGTATTTTAAAAATGAGAGGGAGTATGAGAATCATCTAAGGAGAGTACTACGGACATTAAGGGATCAAAGGTTATATGCGAAATTTTCAAAGTGTGAATTCCGATTGGAGAATATTAAATTTTTAGGGCACATTATGTCCCAAGAGGGGATTATGGTGGACCCAAAAAGGTAGAGGTAGTAAGCCATTGGTCGAGACCTATTTTGATGATGGAGATTTGAAGCTTTTTGGGTCTAGTCCGAGTATTATCGGAGGTTTGTGTAAAACTTTTTAAGGATTGCGGTGCCTTTAACTAAGTTGACTTAAAAGAATGTAAGGTTTTAATGGTCGGATAAGTGTGAAAAGAGCTTTCGAAGTTGAAGATGTGTTTGACCACGGCACTAGCCCTTACCTTACATTTGGACGGTGATGGATTTTTGGTGTTTTGTGATGCCTCAAGAGTGGAGTTGGGATGTATGTTGATTCGAGTATAATAAGGTAGTAACTTATACTTTGAGGCAACTCGAAGAAACGTAAATAGAACTACCCTACACATGACTTAGAATTGGGAGCAATTGTATTTGCCTTAAAAATTTGAAGGCATTAACTATATAGAGAGGTATGTGAAATCTATATAGATCATAAGAGTTTGAAGTACATATTTGATTAGAATTATTTGAATTTGAGGCAAAAAAGATGGATGGAATTACTAAAAGAATATAATTATAGTATTTTGTACCATCTAAGTAAGGCTAATATGGTAACGGATGCCTTGAGTAAAAAGTCAATTGAGATTTTAGCTCATATATCAAAAGAGAAACGACCAACGATATTAGAAGTTAATAGATTATAAGATTCTAGAGTGGTGTTTGGAGTTAATAAATTTGGTGTCTTGTTGGCCAATATAGAGATTAGGCTAGTTTTAGTGGATCGGACGAGAGGCTCGAGTGAATGATGAGGAGATCTAAGAGTTTTACACTAAGATGCACGAATAAAAAAATTCAAGTTTTATAGTTGATAACGGAGGTACTCTATGGTTTCATAGAAGGTTGTGTGTATCGAAAAATCTAAAACTAAGAGAACGGATTATGATACGGGCTCATAAGTACGGCTTATTCTATGCATCTTGGTTATGTTAAGATGTATAAGGATCTCCGTGAGAATCACTACTAGACTAAAATAAAAAAAGATATCATAAAGTTTGTTTCATGATGCTTGACATGTCGATAAGTAAAATATGAGCACCAAATACCAACAATAATATTGTAAGAGTTGCACTACCAAAATGGAAATGAGAAAGAGTGATAATAGACTTCGTAATGGGTTTACCTCGAACCCAAGGAGGTTATGACTCAATTTAGGTGATCGTAGATATATTGACTAAGTCCGCCCATTTTTTACATGTAAAAACTACATATGGGTATGCTTACTATACTTAGTTATACATTGATTGCATAGTGTCCTTACATGATATTTTAATCTCCATCATTTCGGATTGAGGTACTCGGTTTACATCTCAATTTTGAACGAAATCATAAGAGGCACTTGGTATGAGACTAGACTTCAGTATAATATTTCATCCTTAAACGGATGGTCGATCAAAAGGATAATTCGGATCTCGGAGGATATGTTTAGTGGCATGTGTGATAGATCTATAAGGTAGTTAGGATCATCACTTACCATTGATTGAGTTCTTGTATAACAACAATCATCACTCTAACATCGGTATGACATCGAATGAAATGTTGTATGGTCGAAAATGTAGATCGTCAATATATTAGGAGCAAGCTAGAGAAAAAGAACCTTTAGAGATCAAATTGATTCATCTTACTATCGAGAAGATAAAATTGATTCAAAAATGCATTAAGACTCGCTCATAGTAGACGGAAGAGTTATACAAATCATAAGAGAAGACATATAGAATTCCAAATTGGTGATTTTATGTTTTTTAAAGTTTCTCCAATGAAAGGAGTGATGCAATTTGGCAAGAAAAAAAGTTAAGCCCGATTTATATCGGACCATTTGAAATTATTGATCAAATTAGAGCGAGTGGCTTATAAGTTGGTGTTCGTCGTTGTAATTCTCAAGTGTACACTCGATGGTTCATATTTCTATGCTAAGAAAATATGTACCCGACCGATCCTACATCTTAAAATCACAAATGATAGAATTAAGTCCCGATTTATCATATGAGGAACAACTATTGGCTATAGTAGATCGTCGGATTATGAAATTAAGAAATAAGGAAATTGTGTCTATTAAAGTCATTTGGAGAAACCATTCGACCGAAGAAGCCACTGGGAAGCCGAGGAGAAAATGAAAAGGAAGTATCCTCATTTGTTTGTCTACTAAGGTTCGGGCGGACCAAAAAATTTAAGGATGAATTTTTTTAAGGGGGAGAATGAAATAACCCAAATAAAAAAAATAAGTTGGGTATAAAAAGAGGGGGTAGCTACTACCCCTCCATTTTTTCTCCTTCTTTCTCCCTTTCTCACACATTTTCTTTTAAAAAATTTTCTCTCATTTCTCTCTTCGATTTAAACTCTTATTAAATTAACTTAGAGAAATCTTAAACTAGTTGACTAATTGGAGTTTAGCTAGCTTGGAGCTTGAGAAGCTTAGAGAATTAGAAAGAACTTGAGAGTAGAAGGGTATAGAATAAAAGGTAAGATTTTGATCCATTGATCTTTTAATTATGAAGTTTATATATAGTTAATGATGATATTGAGATGCAATTGCTTTGGATTGTGATTTGCTTGAGGAATTGATTAGATTAAGTTTAGAGTTTTAAGACCCATTTGGGAAAAAGTGATTCTAGATGATTGTAATGACTTAAATGATGTTTATTTATCTTGAGTAAGTGAAATAAGAAGTTAATTTGAAGTGAAATTAAGTGAATTTGAGAAATTGAAAGGTCGAAGATGATGAATAATGACCAATTCGAATTTAGGTTTTAATTGGAAAGAATTTGGAAAAAATGAGGAAGTAAGTCATAAAAGTATAATTAGAGGTAAATATAATGACTATTGGATGAATTAGAATAGAATTGATCATTAAATCAAATTACATATTGATTTATTAAAGGTTGATTGTTTAAGGAATGAGCTAAAGAATGGCAATGTAATGTGAGTAGATGATTATTTAGAATCAATTAAGAGAGTATTGAATTTAGTTAAACTATCGGATCGAGTCTTTCTAATCAATTCTATTTTTTTGATAATCTTATATGCTTATTTTCATCATTTTAAATTATTCCTTGAGATATGATATTGATGGATGTCCTATCATCTTGTGATGTTAGATTCATTAAAGTAGATAACTCCATGACAACCTTGATTCCATTTGATTCTTTAAGTTTTACTATGAGTGGATATTATATAGTGTATCATGTTTTACATTCTTTGAATTATGTCTATCATGCATCATCAATTTGAGAATGATTTATCATCAATTTGAGAATGATTTAGAAGCATTCCATTAAAACTTAAATAGGAACGAACATCATGAATGTTGGAATGTTTTTGCATTAAAATGATTTGATATGAACTAGAAAGGGGTTTTGATATTTATTTTCAAACTTGAGCAAATGTGTTATAAATGTTATTTTGATTATATGTATAACTTCTAAAAATACATGCATAGTATTTAAAATGCCGATTTGAAAATGGATAAGAATGTTTGGTTTTCAAAAATATTTTTGACACGTTGGGGAACCTAGCTACCAATAGGGTAGCCTTTGAGCTCAATGATACGAGGTTCCATCTAGCAGGAGAGGTGTAATGCTAGACCGTATGTTGGCCAACATACGTAAACCTAGTTATCGGGGTGTGACCTTTGGGTGTTTGCATCCAATGATACGTTATTACCTCATAGGTGTATAAAAACCTTATATGTGTTTTCGTATGAGTATGATATATGTATATATAAATGTTTCATCGATTTGATACCAAAATGGTTTTGAACCATTTGGTTTATGATATAAGATGTGTTTTGAGAAACTAGCATAGTATGTTAAGATGAATTTGAAATTATCGTTCTTCGTCCATTTTCCTTCTTTAGTATATTGTATATAGTCTACTCACTAAGTCGTGGATTACTTACCCCTCATTATTTCAGTCTTGTAAGATATTAAGGGATTGTTCATTGCTTCCTTTTGGCTACTTGATTCAAAGTTGGCACATTGATCGTGTAACTCACTAATTGGCGACTCCGCTGGGGACCTTAATGTCATGCTAGGGTTAAGCTTTGAATGTTTGTGTTATGAATCTCTAGTTGTTTACGATGCCTCTATGCTTATTCGTTGTGAGTGAATGATTGTCATTTAGTCATTTAATTTTTTTCTATTGTGATAACATATTTGTATCTATGTGTGGCTATTAATGTTTTCTTGTCCCTATAATTTGAATTGGTTTAATTTCTTACCCTTTATATTTTTTGAGACCGGATATGGAGTCATGCCCTCACACACTACTCTACATAATTATAACTGTCATTTGCATTTGTCTCGGGATCTAAAGAGTTAGTAATGGTGCCCCGATGGGTTTCACCTTAGGTAAACACTTATGAAACCTCAAGCCTTCTTGCTAGCTACCATCGGTGATGGGTGATTAATGATTTTTCATGATTTCTAATGTCACCATGGATAGCCCTAGTGATTCTACTAAAGATTCATTAGGTCGAAAGGTACCCTTTTAAGACTTAGATAGAGCCTAGCCCTCATGTAATGGCTAGAACCGGACTTTAGGACCATCTCTCCTTGTTTAATACATTGGGCAAGTCGGATATGTTTGAATCCTTGGCTTAAATAATTTAGTCACGATGTTTTAAGATGAGTGACAAAAGAGTTCAAACTCGGTTCAAGCAAGCGTCGACAGAAAGTGTTGAAGGATTATTGATATGAATAATCATATCATTAAACCTTCGCAAGCAATCTCATTGATGAAGAAATAAAAAAGAAGGAACTCTTTTGTCACCCTCATAGATGACTACTCCATATCTAGTCAAGTGTCTTTATTTTATGTCAATATTATTTATATTGCTATATTTTGTTATTTTACATAAGGAAGCATAAGTCATTCCGTCAAAACCGTGTTTTCCCCCAAGAATTGACAACTCAAGTCAATGAAAGAATAGACAATGAAGAAAGGGCTGAACTTGAGTAAAGCCATTAGAAGGGTTTAAGTGCCTTGAAAACAAAATTGTCTAGGCTAGTCGCTTCGCTCGAGCAAAATTCTACAAACCCACTCATCTATCGAAGTGCCTCCTAGTCGGAAAATGGGTCATTCATTTGCTATCCTTGAGGTGTTCATCGTCATACCAACACCCACTACGCAAGTGGTAATTTCTATGCCACCTTTCTCCGCTCTCCATCAAGAGGCTATCGGCGTTATGAATTTAACCAATCATATTGCACTTGGGGGCATGTATGAGCCGACCCATCTTAAAGTTTCGCTCGATTCTATGGCGATCACATACTTCATAAACTCAAACAACTCCTATAGTTAATTTGATCGCCAATAAAAAGTTAAAAGAACAAAATGAGCTTAGAGATCGAAATTGAGAAGCTTAGTGCCATTGAAGAACTCCTCGAGTCGTTAATGATGTGGATATGCATAATCTTCAGTTTGATAGTAGATAGATGCTTGATTTCGAATGCCATGATACTCGAAAAGTTATAAAATCCTTCGATCATGATATCAAAGATTATCTAGGCCTATCTAACCATGCTATCGATAGAGTGAACATGTAATCATTGGATGACATTGGGTATAATAACAAAATGACGAGTTTTAAAATTTTAATGTCCGGTTTGTTCGATATTTTATCTATTGTCGGCATTAACAAGAAACTATCTAAGTCTCAAGTTGCTATTCATGTCAAATCCTTCTACAAGTGCCATAAAAAGAGTGGACATGACGTTGATGATTGTTATAAATTTTATCAAGAGATACAAGCTATGCTAATTTTGCACCTTAAGGGTAGAAAGAAAGGAAAAGAAATAAGAGAAATCTTCATACATTGCTGATTTGTGTAGCAAAGACCCGAGTTTGAGCCAACCAACACATTATATGATAGTGAACATTTTGGGGGATAGAGAAGTCGATGCTAAAAATGAAGTCACATAGTCCGGGTTAGTGCCTAACAATTTAGAAATGATGGTGCCTTCCGCCTACTACTTAAGGATGTTTTTGAGGTTGATCGACTTGTCCATGAGACCACTTGGGGAAAAGGATTGAATGATTGGTCGGATGTAAAAGCACCTTTTTTTTCAAGGCCATGTAATTTCCTTATCACATTTATCCATCATGCTTTAACGTGATGTTAATTTGTGAGATCGTGCAAATTTTGTTCTCAAACTACTACCTTTGTCTTCTTTTTCTATTACATTTCACTCTCATTTCCACCCACCTTTCAAAAAATTCAATATGATCATATCTCAAAAATAAAAATACCGAGTGATTGTTCTAATAAAAAAAGAGGGCTGGCATAACTCTAATTATAATGTGCATGAGAATGAATCTAAGGAGAACATCCAAAGCTCGTCGGAGAAGCACGAACGCGTCTTGATTTTGTGAATGAAATCTTACCTCATATTGAATTTTTGAATTTCATTTGCAAAAGTGTTGTAATTTTCATGGATTGGGTCATTTCTTTGAAAAAAAAATCCTAATATCTTGGCATGTTCTTATTATGGATTTGAGATCAAGAGATGTTTATTTGAAAGTATCATTGTCATTTTACGTCATCCAAATCAAAGTGAATAAAATGGCAAACTCATTCAAAATCTTTCAACAGGTGATCAACTTTCAAAACATGTCGTGCAAATGCTAGAGGCGATCCCTTTCTTCTTGAAACCAAAAAGTATTCCTCTCCTATTCTTGACAAATCCTTTCAAAACAGTTTTACCTAAGACAATACATCGATGCCTCTAAAACCAATAAAAAAAACGAAAAAAATAAGCAAAAAAAAAGTGATTCGATGTCTTAAATGATGATGAGTGGTACACATTCGGGTCATGATCCCACCTTATACTCCTTTTTCTCTAAATGTCGATCATAGTTTTTAAATGAAACTAAAGTTTATCAACTCGAATAAGATCATTTTTGAGATGAAGGAAGGCCATTTTTGATATACTCTTCCACAAACAAAAACTTATCCCTTGTTGTCCAACTTTGAGCCTAAAGGATTTCTTTTGATAATGACCTAGACTAGGTGACCCCTCACACTCTGGGGGCAATTTTGAAGTTTATTAGTAATCAAGGATGTTCTTCTAGAAAATTGGTTGAGAAATGATGATGATTGTTCACAAAGCAAAACTTGTTTTAAAAATCCAAAACTCGACTCTAAAAAAAAAAACAAAACAAAATAAAAGGGAGAAAATGAAAAAACGAAAGTGAAAGCACTAAGACAAAAAGTGTTATCTAGAGCGATTCCTCTCATAACTTGGAGCTCGAAATGCTAGAGTCGAAATCATAAAATCAAAAAAAAAAAAAAAAAAGAATGAAAGGAGAGCCAAGATTTGAAGATGAGATCAATTGGTAAGGTGACAAAGCCATGGCAAGCATGCCTAAAATGATCTCGATGAATAACTAAGTGATCCTAGATCTTTATACCCTTAAACACCATTTGAGCATTTTATATCCTTTCATTCATAAGCCAAAGCCATAGCTCGCATTACGTGCTTATGGAAGCCCTTTCGATCAAAGGTGACTTGTTTGTGTTGATGGGTTCTATCTTTAAATGAGAAGAAGAAAAATGTTTTTCAATAAAACTTGACTTGCTTGTACATTACAAATCATCATTTATGACATTGAATCATAAATTTTCATCAATAAGTTAGGGGCAAGAAATAAATAAATCAAGTTTTTCTAGGCAAGATTGCCCATTTGCGCCAAACTTTCTTCATAAACTCTTTTAGTTCTTGAAATTCATCCAAGCATGCCACACTCTAGGATCAAACTTTTGTCAATCACTAGTAAGAAGAGACCAATCCTTTTCAAAATTCTTGTGATCCAAAGACATTTTGCTCATCTTAGCCTCAAAATGGATCACCATGAGAATTGCATCTTGACATTGAATGATGCGTTTTGGCTTTTGATCAAATAAGTCAAACACTTTTTTTTTGAATGAGATTACTTTCTTATTAATATCTCAATGATTTCTTTTGGATAATTCAACTTACCTTGATGAAAAATTTTTAAATAGATAACCTAATTTATGAAAGCCACAAACAATGAAAATGACTTTCAAAAGATTCACAAAAAAAAAATCTCTTAAAGACAAGTTTACAAAATCAAATGCAAACATCAAAAGAAGACGATCAACATGAGCAACAACAATGAAAGATAAATGATGAATGGATGATCACCGCCAATGCTTCGAAGCATTCTATGGTCGCATTGGTCATAAATCCGTGTAAGCACTAGAAGAGTAAACTTTTCAAACTCTTTCCTATCTAGAGCAATAAGGAGATAATATGAGTTATGACCAAATATTCATTAGCTTGATCATTTGACTTTGCTTCTTCTATTCTTGATTCCTTCCAACATAATATGGTTCATGATCTTTCATCCGTAAAAAAAAAAAAACCCTTGTTTTCACAAGTATGATTAGTCTCCGAAAAGAAAAACTCTTCTTTGGTTTCATGCATGATCTTGTAAGTGATGTCGATCATGAAATATGATAATGCATTGAAATGACATATGAGAACTTGATAAAGATCTTACCTAGACTTGGTTTACAAAAGGTCGACCTCTATGAAATTTTTTCCAAGCTTTCTTATGATAAACTATAAATGGTTGAGACAAAATGCTTCTTTAACCATTTTAGGCTAGCTTTTTGATATGTGGTTGGCAAAAGTCCAAACATTTGGGGGCGATACCAAAAGAGAGGCACAAAAACGATAATCGTCCACTTAGTCAAAGAAGCAGGCACCACTCAAATTACACGAGATAGTAGTTCAAGCAGCAATCCCTAATGAATATAAGAATAGGGGCATAATCGGAAATACAATCGGACAAGCTTAATAAAAGTAGTTGGCCTAGAAATTTGAAATTATTCAAGCAAGACAACACATAAATGAAGACAAAGAGGGGAAAAACCCATGCCTTGGCAGATGATGACCAATGCTTCTCTAAAAGCCGTACGTCAATCTAAGTTAGAATAGCCTATCATATCTTACCCAAAACATGGTCTCGTTGTGTCTTTCTAAACTAACATGGTCTATCATATGAATCTAGGTTAGGGAGGTCAGTCATATCTTGTCAAAAAGTGATCCTTGTTATGTTAGTTAAAACTAATATGGTCTATCACGTTAGTCTAAGTCAAAATGGTTAGTCATGTCTTGTCAAAAAGTAGGGCTTGTTATATGAGTTAAAACCAATGTGGTCCGTCACATCGGTCTAAGTCAAAATGATCAGTCATATCTTGTCAAAAAGTGAGGCTTGTTACATGAGTTAAAACCAATGTGGTTTATCACATTAGTCTAAGTCAAAATGGTCAGTCATATCTTGTCAAAAAATAAGGTCACGTTACGTCGATCAAAACCAATGTGATCCGTCATGTTAGTTTAAGTCCGAATGGTTAGTCATATCTTGTCAAAAAAGCATAGTCCGTCAAGTTATTTTAAATAGATGTAGCTCTATCATGTCATTTTAGGTTAGAATGGTCGATCATATCTTGTAAAAAAAATGGTCTCTCATGTCTTTCTAAAATCAATATGGTCTCGTCACGTCCGTTTAGGTCAAAAGGTCGATCATATCTTGTAAAAAAAGATATGGTTTGTCATGTTATTCAAAATCAATGTAGCCCATCATGTTAGTTTAAGCGAAAATGGTTAGTCATATCTTGTCGAGAAAATATGGTCTATCATATCCTTTTAAGCCAACGAGGTCCGTCACGTCGGTCTCAAAGTGGTTTGTCATGTCTTGTTAAAAAAAACATAGTCCTTCATACTTTTCTAAATCAACGTGGTCCGTCATATCGGTTTAAATTGGAATGGTTTGTCATATCTTAAAAAAAATGGTCTCGTCATATCCTTCTAAATTAATGTGGCTCGTCACGTTAGTTTAAATCAGAATAGTCAATCATAACTTGTTAGAAAATATGGTTTGTCATATCCTTCCAAACCAATGTGGCCTATCACGTCAAACTATGTCGGATTAGTTAGTTATCTTATCGGAAAATATGGTCGTCATATTCTTCTAAGCCTAGGTAGTTTGCCACGTCGGTCTCAAAGTGATTTTTCATGCCTTTTCAAAAAGAAAAAGTGGTCTTTCATATCCTTCTAAACTAATATAGCATGTCACATTAATCTATGTCGGATTAGTTAGTCATCTTATCGGAAAATATGGTCTCGCCATATCCTTCCAAACTAATGTGGTTTGTTATGTTGGTTTAAGTTAAATTGGTTTGTCAAGCCTTTTTTTTAAAAAAAAAATGGTCCGCCATATCCTTCTAAACCAATGTGGCCTATCATGTCAATCTAAGTCGGATTACTTAGTTATCTTATTAGAAAATATGGTCCGTCATATCCTTCTAAGCTAAGGTGGTCTACCACGTCGAGTTCAAAGTGGTTTGTCATGCCTTTTCAAAAAAAAAAAAAAAAATCTTTCATATCCTTCGAACTAATGTTGTCTATCATGTCAATCTAAGTTAGATTAGTTAGTCATCTTGTCGAGAAAACATAGTCCGCCATATCCTTCTAAACCAATGAGGTCTATTATGTCGATCTAAGTCAAAATGGTCTATCACGTCTTTTAAAAAATATAGTCTTTCATATCCTTCTAAACCAATGTGGCTCGTGATGTCAATCTAAGTTAGATTGGTTAGTTATCTTGTTAGAAAATATGGTTTTTCATATCCTTCTAAGCCAAGGTGGTCTCGCCATGTCGGTCTCAAAGTGGTCCGTCATGCCTTTTCAAATTGACATACTTTGCCATGTCCCATAAAGTTAACGTGGTCTATCATGTCATTCTAAATAGATATGGTCCGTTATGCCTTTTTAAATTAGAGTGGTCCGTCACGTCCATCTAAATTGACATGATCCGTTACGTGCTATAACATCAATATGGTCCGTAAAATTGATATGGGTCATCACATAAGTCGAATGGTCGCACCTTAGCTAAGTTAATGTGGTCTAAGACATTCAATCAAATGGATATGGTCTTTCATATCTTTCTAAGTCGGCTTGGTCTATCACATCCTTTTAGATCAACGTGCTCGTCACATCCTATAAAGTCAACGTGATCCGTCGCATCATTCCGGATAGATGTGGTCCGTCATATCCTTTTAAATCGGTATGGTCCGTAATGCATCTTTAAATTGACGTACTCTATCACGTCTCATAAAGTTAACATGGTCTTTCACGTCATTCCAAATAGATGTAGTCCGTTTTATCCTTTTAAATCGGTATAGTACGTAATGCATCTTCAAATTGATGTACTCTGTCATGTATCATAAAGTCAATATGATCCATCACATCATTCCAATTACACATGGTCCGTTGTGGCCTTTCTAGTCGGTAGGGCTTGTCACCCCCTTTTAGATCGACATGCTCTATCACGTCCCATAAAATCGACATGGTTTGTCATGTCCTTTCAAGTCAACGTGGTCTATCATATCATCCCAAATAGGCATGGCCTGTCTTCTCTTGTAAGGTTAGAGTGGTCCGTCATGTCTTACAAAGCCAAAATGGTCTATCACATCCTGTAAGGTTAGAGTGGTCTATCACGTCTTGTAAAGTTAGACTGGTTTGTCACCTCTTTCAAGATCGAGTGGTCCGTCACATCCTAAGAGGTTAACTTGACCCGTCATACCTTGTGAGTTTAGAGTGGTCCGTCACATCTTTCAAAATTAGAATGGTCTATCACGCCTTTTAAAATTAGAGTGGTTTGTTACCCTTTTCAAGATCGAGTGGTCCGTCACATCCCGTGAAGTCAATGTGGTTTGTCATACCTTGCAAAATTAATAGTCGGTCATCTTTCTTGCCAAACTCGTCAATTGTCGGTAAGGTTCAATGACTTTTTGTTTCATGTCCGTATTTGCCTATTGCTTATGTTGTACATTCTCGATCCATTTTTCATTTCTTTACAAGCTTTCTTTCAATGACTTTGCACCGTAAGCATTGTAAAGAGAGGTCAACTGTTAGCACCTAATTTTTGCTCCTATTTATTTATCTATTTATTATTATGAAAATACCAAAAGATAACAAAATAAAAAAAGAATAAAAATAGGAAAAGAGAAAAAGAAAAAAAAGAGAATTAGGATAGTTAGTTTAGAAAAGGGGGTTTAATAGAAAAATAAAAAGGTTGGAAACAATTAAAAGAAAAATTAAGGGCATAGAGGAAAAGAAATCAAAGTTTCAAAGCCTTTAATTAAATGAGGAGGGATACAATTGGAACTAATTAAAATAAAAAGTCCCAATTATTGGCAAGAGGAGGCTTAAATTAAAACACAAAAATAAATTGAACCCAAATAAATGCATGGAAGAAAATCAAGGACCAAAGTGGGTTTTTGTCAAAAAACCTACCAATATAAAGCCCCATGCATTTTTTTTTATCACGGACGGTTCACCATCAACCTAAAAAAAAGACCCGACTGTTACAACTTCTTTCTTTCTTGCCGACCAGCCCCTCTATCTCCTCGCCTCTCTCACTCAACCAGCCGCTCCCTTGCCGGCCTTCTATGCCTTCATACTAGCCTTCACATGCCTCCAAACCAGCCTCCACACACCCACGCCCACCACACTTGCTCTCTCCCTCTCGCCAACCTACCGCCAGCACCTTCAAAGCCACCGGACCCAAGCCTCTCTCATGCTACAAAGCAACCCCTTTTGGCTAGCCTTTTCCTCACCCAAAACAGCCACTAAAAGATCCCCAAGAAAGCTTTAACATACCCCCAAAACACCCTCAAGAGTAGTCCCAAAACTAGCCCGAAACGGACCCAAAAGTCTACAAAAACCTCCCAATTCAACTCGAAACCGTTACTAATTAGCCCTAAGAAACCCCTATAGAGCAGACCATTTTTAGCCGGCCTTTCCCTTACCCAAAAAACCCTTAAAACACCCCCAAGAAACCTTTAATATACCCCCAAAACACCCTCAAAAGTAGTCTTAAAACTAGCCTCGAAACGGACCAAAAGTCCGCCAAAAGCCCCAAATCGGCTTTGAAACTATCACTAATAGCCCCCAAAAACCTTTACGGAGAAATCCCTTCGGGTAGCTCCTTTGAAACATCAAAGAAGCCCTAAAAACACCTCCAAACCAGCTTCAAAACCACCCAATAAACTCCTCAAAATACCCACTAAACGAGACACAAAACCTCCCTCAAAACAGACCTCCCGAACATTTTGCTTTTTTTGTGTTACCGAAAAAAAAAGAATTTTTTTTAAAAGATCTTGTGTTGTGGTTTGGTTGCTGCCTTTATTTAATTTATTTTGACAAGAAACATATAAGATCTCGCACCACGCGTTATTTACAAACAGTCGCTTTTTTTTTACTAATCGAATATTCAATTATCATCGAAAACGAAGAGAGTAAAACTAACTCCAAGCTAGACATTGAAATCATAGGATCTTTGGGTAAAAATTCTAAAACTACCGTACTTTCAAAACATGATTTGCGTTTGCTTTGTGATGGGTGGTTGATTGATTGTGGTGTGCAATATGGTTTTAAAGTCGCCGATGGTGTTCGAAGTTATTTTGTATGTTTCGTATTTGTCTCCCATCTTTATTTTCACATTATTTTTATTCTTATTTTTATTTTAGTTTATTTTTTTTTTAATTTTATTATTTTGGGTGCATCATGTTTGAAAATGGCCGCGGTAGCTTCCCACTAATGTGATGAAGCTCGCTGGAGGGCTTCAAAAATATTATTGTTTATTTGTTTGCATATAAGCCGCTAGTAGCTTCCCACTTGTGTGAAGAAGTCGTTAGAAGGCTTCAATATATATATTTTTTATTTGTTTGCATGTGTGAAAATAAGTCGTCGGTAGCTTCCCACCGATGTGATGAAGTTGCCGGCGACTTTTCAAAACGAGCATTTGCTCCTTGCTTGAGCAACATGAAGTTACCGGTGACTTTTCACTTTTGTGACAAAGTTGTCGGTAGCTTCTTATATCCATGACTCGAGGTCATTGACGGCTTCCCACTTGTATGAATGAAGTTGTCGATGACTCATAGCTCATGCCGTAAAAGGCTATATATCTTTAGAAACTCTCTTATTTGTTGATAATAGGTCGTGTTCAATAATGATTAGCCAAAATTTGAATTTTCTACCTCTTTCCCACATGGGTAGGGCGTATTGGCTTTGTACTAGCCCGAACACCCAAACTACCCCGTTTCACACTTGAACCATCTTGTCCCGTAATTTTATCAAATAAATTCACACGAATAGGATACAAGCATAGCAGAATAAAAAATCAAATTTTTTCTATTCATAGACGAACAACGCAGACTCTTTATTTTACTTAAAATAAAAATTATGTAAGTGAACCGCCGACTTATGCTCTTTGGAGTCGGAGGGTTAAAGCTCCTCGTGTTGAGCGGGAGGCTCCAAGCTCTATATGGATATCCACCCCCTCACTTTGTTATTAATAATAAAGAAGTCTTTCTATTAATTCTTATATTTTATGTTTATTTATTCGAGTAGAATTAGATATAAGTCTTTATTATATACGTTTGCATTAGTGGTTGATCGAAAGATGTGAGATAAATACTAATGCACATAAATGATATCATTAAATGTCCCAAGTCATAGCATTATTAAGAATGGACATTGACAAAATACGATTAGACTTGTGAGTGCTATGCTTGTGTTATATGATAGTATTAGGAGATCTCACACCTATTAGTGTGATGATGCCAAAGCAAGCACTTAGGTGATTCATGTTAGAGAACATATCACTAGACTTGACTTGCCATGAGAACCTATTTATTTAGTCTATGGGAATCTCATATGTGGTGCATACAACTAGTCCTTAGAATTGAAGTAATCATGGTTATTTCATTAGATGATTTGTATACTTTGACATGTATTTTGATGGACCCAATAAAGGACTACGAGATGTGCGATTCATTTGGTGCACTAGGAATCTAATGGAGGTAGGTGGATGGTTAAGATAGGATATGTCATTCCTTATATGGTAAAGGAGTTATCATATTGCACTTTGATGAATGTCTACTCAAGAAATCTATGGCTACAGTAGGAGGACATCAATAGAGCATAGTTAGTTTAGTTTATGAGTTAAGACATTTGAGAATCAAAGTAAACTTGTGTGATTATAATCGAACAAGACTAATAACCAAGTTCAAGATCACATTGTGATAAGTTGACATGAGGACTGAATTGTATGATAATCATGTTTGTGAAAGGTGTAATTACGGATTAATTAATCCTCTTAGAGAATTGGATAGCCATGATGCCTTATAGAGTCCAATCTTGACTTATGTATCTAGAGATAAAAGATATGCCTTTTACTCTTGATACATTATCAATATATTTAGGAGCCTATTGAGTCACACACATAAGTTTAGGCATTCACATGATTAAAGATAAGTAAAGATATTAGAAAATGTTTCCTATGTTAAAAAAGGTTTAAAAAAATGAAAATTTTCCTAAAATGAAAAATTTCCTAAAATGCAAAGTTTCTTGAAATGAAATTTTCCTAAAATGGAAAGTTTGCTATTTTAGAAATCGGTTTTCTTATTTGGAAGTTAGTTCCAAATTTAGAAGTAAATAACCTAAAATGAAAATTAGTTTCCTAGTTTTGAGTTAAGGATAATTTGAAAATGTTTTTCCTAATGTAGGCCTCTTAAAATTATCTAACTTAATTTATTTGGATAGTCTAAATTAATTAATTGGGCCAAAATAGTTTTGATCCATTAGGTTTAATTAAAAGCCAAAAAGATATTTTAGTGGGAGGATAATCATGAACCTTATTAGATAAAAATGAATATTTAAAAAATAAAGATTAAAAAGCCCACATACAAAATAACTCCTAATTCTTGGAGGATTAGGAAGCAACAATCAAGAGTCCAATTAGGACGAGTGTCGCCCCTCCTTATCCTTGAAGGACAAGAAAGCCTCTCCCCTATATATATTGGAGAGACGTACGGAAAAGGAATAGTTTTTAATATAGAAAACTTTTGGCACAAAGAAAAAAAATAGGGGCACACGGCATCAAGTCAAAAAGGAAAAATAGTTTTCTCTTAAAAAACCCTAGCACTAGTAAACGCCACCCCATCTCTATTTCTCTTGGTTTGTCACAAAATTACCCTAATTAGATTTATGCAGGAAACATTAAACAAGTAAAAAGGGTGGAGCTAGCACTTTACCAATTTTGAGTGCTTCTTTTATGGGTGCTTAGACTGCGTAAATTATCACTAGAGGTCGGACACGTAAATGACTCTTTTCTAGAAAGTTTAAATATGCACTACATGAGCTAATTTTTTTTATTTAGAGCTTTAATTTATGAATATATGGTTAGTTGATTCAATGGTATGATCTTATGCTTTTTAGATGGAGGAAATTTCTATTTTATTTCACTCCTCCATAGGATGCATGACCCTTCATTAATGCTATAATTAAGGCATGTGGAGTGAGGATTGGGGATCATATTTTACATGTTTATGTCATAGTCTTGAATATTTAAGACTTCGATGTTATCTTGTGCATGGATTGTTTGTTTAAGAATGGACTGTCGATTGATTGTTTTGCTAAAAAGGTGGTATTTCATGTTAGTGTTGGTGCCCAAGATCCAACCATGTTTAGATGGGCTTATGTTAATATGTTATTACATCATTTATTTTAATAATAATAAAGAAGTTATTCTATTAATTCTTATGTTTACATGTTGATAAATTCAGTAGAATTAGATAGAAGTCCTTATGATATACATTTACAATAGTGATTGATCAAAAGATGTGAGACAAACACTAATGCACATAAATGATATCATTAAATGTCCCAAGTCGTAGCATCATCAAGAATGGACATTGACAATATATGTATAGACTTGTGAGTGCTATGCTCATGTTATATGATAGCGAGTAGGAGATCTCACACCTATTGGTATGGTGATGCCAAAGCAAGCACTTAGGTGATTTATATTAAAGAATATTATCACTAGATTTGACTTACTCGTGAGAACCCATTTGGTTTTAGTCTATGGGAATCTCATACAAGATGGTACAAATGGTTCTTAGACTTGAAGTCATCACGGTTATCTCATTGTATGACTTATACACTTTGACACTCATTTCGATGGACCCATTAATAGGTTGCACGTGGATGATTCATTGGGTGCACTAGGAATCTAATGAAGATAGGTGTATGGCTAGGATAGGACATGTCATTCCTTGTATGCTAAAGGATTTATCATATTGCACTTTGATAAATATCTCGCTTAAGAAATCTATGGCCACGGTAGGAGTACACCAATAGAGCATAGTTGGTTTACTCTAAGAGCTAAGACATTTGGGAATCGAAGAAAACTTGTGTGATCATAATCATACAAGACTAATAACTAAGTTTGAGATCACACTCGTGATAAGTTGACATGAGGATTGAATTTTATGGTAACCATGCTCGTGAAAGGTAATAATGGATTAACTAATCCTCCTAAAGAATTGGGTAGTCATGATGCCTTGCTAGAGGCCAATCTTGATTTATGTATCAAGAGATGAAAGAGGAGTTTTTTATTCTTGATACATTGCCAACATATCTAGGAGCCTATTGAGTCACACGCATAAGTTCAAGTATTCACATTACAAATGAGAAGCAAAGATGTTGGAAAAAGTTTCCAATTATGAAAGTTCCCTATTTTAGAAAGAGTTTCCAAAATGAAAAGTTTCCTAAAATGGAAAATGGAAAGTTTCCTAAAATGAAAGTTCCCTATTTTAGAATTCGATTTTCTAATTTGGAAGTTAGTTTCAAATTTAAAAATAAAGAACCTAAAAGGAAAGGAGTTTCCTAATTTAGGTTAAAGGGTATTTTGAGAAATGTTTTCTCAATGTGGACCCCGATAAAATAATCTAAGAATATTTATTTTGATAGTCCAAATAAATTAATTGAGCTAAAATAGTTTTTGGCCCATTAAGTTTAATTAAAAGTCTTAAGATAATTTTGGTGGAAGGATAAATATCAACCTTATTGGATAAGGATGAATGTTTTAAAGATAAACATCAAGTAGTCTACACATAAAATAACTCCTTATCCTTGAAGGATAAGGAAGCAACAACTTAGAGTTCTTTATGGACTTAAGGCTACGACTTTCCTTGTCCTCCAAGGACAAGGAAACTCCTCCCCTATAAATAGGAAGAGAAAGATGGAAAAGAGACGAGAGATAACAAAATAGAGAATTTCAGCCAAGGATAAAAACCTAATAGAAAATTCGATCGGCCTCCAAACTAAAGGGGGCACACGACCAAAAGGGAAAAATAGTGAGAAAATATATTTCTCCAAAAAACCTAGCAAGAAATACTCTTACCTTCTCTTTTAAAGTTGTCATAAAATTGCTCGGGATTGATTTCTAGTAGAAAAACTTAATCGGAAAAGGTGGAGCTAGCACCCTATCAATTTTGAGTACTTCTTTATGGATATTTGGTTGTGTGGATCATCAATAGAGGTCGGACACTTGGACATCTAATCAAAGAAAAAGAATTTAGATCTGGGCTATAAGAGATAATCCTTTACTTTTATCTTATTATTAATGTATGTAAGATTAGTTAATTTAACGACATGATCTTGGGTCCTTAGATAGAGAAATTTTTTTATTCATTTCGCACCTCCATAGGATGTATGATCCTTTAAATTTCATCCACCGAGAGAGCAACCCTTTGAGTTGCAAGTTGAAAATATAGTGACACTCGTAATGATGGTTTCGATAATGACTCGCTTAGAAAATGATGAAAAATGGATGCATGGGCCACCTAGTAAATATGCTTGATATAAAAAGGAGGGGAGCCCAAAGTTAGAAGGAATTGAAGTGGTTAGAGAATTTTCAAACGTCTTTCTTAAAAGTTTATCGAGATTACCTTCAAGGAGGGAGATTGATTTTGAGATCAAGTTGGAACCGAAATAATGCCTATATCTAAGGCACCATACTAAATCACCTCAATAGAGTTAAAGGAACTTAAGACATGGATATAGAGTTGCTTGAATAAAGGCTACATGTGGCTTAATTGTTCATCTGCGGGAGCACGGTTACTATTTATGAAGAAGGATGGGTCACTACAATTATATCTAGATTATCAAAATTTGAATCAAGTGACCATAAAGAATAAGTATCTACTTTCATAAATTGATGATCCGTTTGACCGATTAAGGGGAGGTTCGAGTGTTCTTTAAGAATGATCTCTAATATAGATATCACTAGTTAAGAATTAAGGAGGACAATGTGAAGAAAACAACTTTTAGAGCTCGATACGAGATTACAAATTCCTAGTGATGCCGTTCAAGTTAACCAATGCACTTGGTAGAATTGATGGATTTGATGAATAACATGTTCTATGAATACTTAGATAAGTTTATAATTATATTCATTGATGATATCCAAATATATTTAAGGAGTCATAAGGAGTATGCGGAACATTTAAGAAAAGCATTATAAACCTTATGAGAGCAAAAACCGTATGCTAAACTCAAAAAGTATGCATTTTAGCTCGAACAAGTAACGTTCTTTGAGCACTTTGTAATGGGATTATGGTAGATCCCAATAAGGTTGAAGTCATGCAAGAATGGAAACGATCAATGAGTGTATCGAAGTAATGAGTTTTTTGGAATGGTAGGCTATTATAAAAAATTCATGAAGGGATTTTCCGAATTAATCATGCCTCTTATCGATCGATAAGGAAAAATATTAAGTTTGAGTGGATCGATGCATGTGAAAGAAGTTTTTAGAAGCTAAAATTCAAGCTAATTACAACCCCCATTTAGATCTTCAAAAGGATAACAAAAACTTCATAGTTTATACGGATGCTCGTCAAATTGGATTTGGGGCATTCTTAATGCTAGACGAAAAAGTGATCGTATATGCATCTCAATAGTTAAAAGACTATAAAAAAAATTACCCCACATATCACTTGAAATTGGCTGCGATTATCTTTACCTTAAAAATTTAGAGGCATTACTTATATGGTATTCGATGTAACATCTATACTAATCACAAGAGCCTTAAGTATATCTTCATCTAGAAAAAAGTAAATATGAGGCAAAGAAGATGGCTTGAAGTCCTAAACGATCATGAAATTTTTTTCCACTACCATCCTAGTAAAACAAATGCCGGAGCCACCTATCGGAGGGCCATGGTTATACTCTTCCATGACATGATGCACAAAGATATTGAGGTGTATATAGATGATATGATTATAAAGTCAAAGGAAGGTAAAAATCATATTTTGACCTTAAGGAAACTCTTTGAAAGGTTAAGAAAATACAAATTGAAGTTGAATCCAACAAAATGCACATTCAATGTGAAGTCAAGAAAACTCTTGGGGTTTATGGTAAACAACAACGGAATTGAAGTCGATCTAGATAAGGTTAAGGCAATTCAAAACATGCTAGCACTTTCATCCGAAAATGAGATAAAAAGCTTCTTAGGTCGTCTAAAATACATAGCTCAATTCATAGCTCGATTGTCCATGACCTATGAATCGATCTTTTGGTTATTACGAAAGAAAAAAGAATCCTAATGTATGGGGTCAAGATCGTTAGCTAGCCTTTGATAAAATCAAGCAAGTACCTACAATATCCATCATTCTTAGTACTACCGGTTCCTATGAGGCCTCCGATTCTATATTTGATAGTGATAGAGGTAGTTGTGGGTTAAATCCTAGGTTAGTATGATGGATCGAAAAGAAAGAGCAAGCTATGTATTACTTGAGCAAAAAGTTCACCGATCGTGAGTCTTGATACAATGTGCTTGAGAAGATATGTTGTGGCATAGTGTGGTATACAAAAAGGCTTAGACAATACATGCTTTATTATACCATATGGTTGATTTTGAAGATTGACCCACTCAAGTATATCTTTGAAAAGCCATACCTACGTAGTCATATCGCATGATGGTAAGTCGTGTTATCTAACTATGATATTTTATATATAACGAGAAAAGCGAGTAAAGAAAGTGTCATAACCGACCAACTAGCGAGATAGTGTAATCGATGACTATGAACCTCCGAAGTTTGATTTTTCCGATGAGTCAATTATGGTCATAGACGAAGGATCTAACCCCGAAACCGGCATATGGACCTTATATTTTGATGGGGCGGTGAATGTGAATGGAAACAACATCGGGTCGGTCCTCATCTCACCGGATCAAAAGTAGTTTCTAATGGTCGTCAAATTACGGCTTGTGTACCCCCGTAAAACTCCTTAACATAGCTAGACATACTAAAATAATTATATCCGCATCTACCGAGTCTAAATTATCATTTATGTGTCCTTTTCATAGTTGGTGATGTGCATAATGCGGTAGTGTTTATTTGAGGCTTATGGGATGTATATTGGGTAACCTAGCTAGTTACTATTTATTTCCTTTAACATATATTAGAATGTATTATAAAGTGAAATAAATTATTTTAGGGGTGGAGACTCGTCGAAATGTGGGGAAAAGTCACAAATATATATATAATAAGAAAATAATTGTTTTTTTTTTGGCAAGCCAAAATTTTAATTCTCGGAAAAAATATCTCCTGGACTATCCATAATTATTTATTAGAAGTGGATGTAATATATGAGACATCTTTCTTTTATATTGTATGGTCTTAAAAAGATCTAATGTTCATGGAAGTGTTTATAGGAATAACATTTTGGGTATTTAACTATTCATTATTTATTATTCCCATAACAAATATCTAAAAGACCATGCAAGTGAAAGAATCTTCCAAACATAGTGCATGGGCTGAATTTTGGGAACTAAATGACCTTAGGAAGTTGGTTAATTTAGTTACCTTTAGTTACCTTTTGTTAGTTCCTAGGTGGACACCAAATCGTCCACCATATTCCAATTTATGCCACCTCACCATTTTTGGAAGTCAAACACGCCACTTGCCTCCACCTTGTCTCCATCATTTAACATTTTTTACCATGAACGTTTGACACATGTCATATTCATTAATGAGAGAAAAAATGGTATAAAAGTGTAATAAAGATATCAACTTTGCCATTTTTGTTTAGATAAAACTCGAAGCTACCAAAAAGAGGGAGAGAAACGGCTTTGAGAGGGGAGAGAGATAGAAAAGAAAGAAAAGAAGAAAAGAAGAAAAAGAATAAGGGAAAGCTTAGGAAATCTTCAGGAAAGCTAAAGAAATGTAACTAGATTTATGTTGTTCTATATTATGCTCTAATGTTTTTTGTATATATGCTTAAAAGAGGTGGTTAGTGAAGGCTTTCTATTATGTTGTTTATGTTGGTTTATGTTGATTATGTTTGTCATATGTGTTAGATGGCTTGATGTCCATTTAGTGGGGAGCTTTATGGTTGGTTTGTACATTTGTGATGATGGATGGTTGATATGTTGATGTATCCATGTGAGATCTATGTGTGATGTATGTTTAAATATGTGTGGATGGGTTTGTTTTGGATGGGCTTGGTTAAAGCAAAATGGGCTTGGATCTCTTTAGGAAAGCATTCGACCTAGGTACCAAAATGGACAAAGTTTGAATTTATTTTATGGACCTAAAGATCTAGACCTCCAAGGTAACCCACTTAAGTATAATTTAGTAAGTTAAGATGGAAAGAAATGACCTAGAAACAAAAGACAATCCCTTGCCCTTTTTCGACCCATTTGGCCTAAGACCCAAAAATTTGGGTTTTGAGTTCCACTCATCTAATTTGTGAATCAATGGTTCAAATACACGTAAATAAGTTTTAAATGAAGTGTAGGAAGGTTAGATTCTAAGAAAATGGAAATTTCGATTTAGACTAGGAAACACTCGACCTAAATCCTACTTTTACAAATTGAATTCCAATCATCCAACTCTACAATAAATGGTCCAAGACACCTAAATAAATATAAAATGAAATATGGGCATGTAAGATTCTAAGAAAAATCGAAATTAAGACCTAAATCTAGTAGAAGCAAAATTCGGCTACTAAGGCTCAATTTTAGGTTAGGAGGGAAATCCCACTTCAAATATGCTCCAACACTTTCCCAAGTCTCAATTACAGAAATTGATTAACCCTAATAGGTAGGTCTTGTATTCCTTATATGACCACAATGATTCCAAATGTGGTATGGAAATGAAAGGTTTGGTACCCATGGTTTGGTAAAATATGATAAACAAAACATCACGTGCATCATATGCATTTAGGGGTGGTTGACTTGAGAAAAACAATTGAGTCAAAAAATGATGAGGTTCGGTAATCGACTTGGCTTAGAAATTGGATAGGTTTGATAACCTAATTAGATTAAATAGGTATTAGCAATGAAACTGTATGTGCGCTCTATAAATTGAATACACCGTTAAATGATGGATAATTTTGCTAACGGTGTGCTACAACGAGGGATAATTTCATTGTTAGCAATAGGTGATTCGATAATCACCGAGGAATGAGAATATAGTAGACTTGCTAATACCTAGGGTACCCGAATTAAAATAAAAAAGGAAAGGCTAAATGATAGGATTGCATTGCATTTCACGTGCATCACCCTACTTATTGAACTTTGGTTCACATTGTTATTATTTCATGCCATGATAGGTAAAAGCGATAAAGAAGTCGCCAGTTCCTCATAGAAAAGGGCTCATGTGTGACACAAAACATATAGGATACACTTTTGCTTGTAATTACGGGTTATGGTATCTATTAGTGGGAAATAAAACCATAAATATTTTGTTACTTTTGTAATTATTTTTATTAAAGTTGTGTGAATATTACGTACCTTATTTTTAGCCATGTAAAAATAAGAGTAAATTTGAGACTTTGGTCTCTAAACCGTAATGCTTATAGCCACACATTTTAGGTAATTGGTAAGGGAACCGAAAGCATGATAAAGGTGGTATCGAGCTTTGGTTTAGTTAATCGATTAAAAACCTAAGTGTTACATGAGCTTGAGGATCGATGCACTACTCAATAAATAAAAGCTACTTCTTGGTCTCTAATAAATATGTGTGTCTAATTTGTGTTTTATGTCATATATGATCATTTTTTGAAAATATGGTCAATGGTAAGTATTGACATTGTAGATGCCATACTTATTCCGTGTTCTCTATGCTCGCTAGGACACGTCGACGACGGGTCGCCCTAACCGCATACCTGGGCTAAGCTAAATAGCCTTACTATGGCCCTAGACCGGGATATTATGGCATATGTGATCTAGGTACATGACCCGATTAAGCGAATAGTGTTCATTGATGCCTAATTTGACTTATATCGTAGTGTAGAATTTCGAGGTTGACCATGCACCGGACTCTTCTTCCAAAAGATCAATAGTTATCGGATACTCGTTTGGGAAAGCGTGATCAAGTGATATTCTTATCGTAACATGATGCGAGTCTTCCCGTCGATACAGAGTTAGGCGGATCCCGACTAGGTTACTATATAACTGGGGTCTACCTTTGCGTCTAGGTCGTAAAATTGCATAGATCGCATCGGTTGATGCTATTAACTAGTGGAGAGTAGAGTACTCCTTTCCATGACACGTTCGCTATGTTAACTCGATCAAGTAGTTGTGTTTTTAGAAAATGTGTTGCACAAGATAATACCTTTCATGCACCTTATGATGTAACTAGAATGCCCTTTTTTTAGTGTAAATATGGCATGAAACCTTTTGGATGTGAAAATGTATGTCACTATGAATGTTTGGTATGTATGTTATGCTTTGTTGTATATGCTCTTGGCTATTTTCTATTACGTGACGCATGGCATTAACACTTTTGATATCAAAAGTAACCCCAAACATAACATATCATGTACAAAGTTAAATCATGTCATGATGGAATCTTGTACGAGCAATAGGAGAAGGGACCTATGGTACTAACAATGAAAATCCACAAGAAGCTTTGAATCATCCGATAGACATACCGCAACAATAGCAATAAGCAATGCAAGAACAACAAAAAACCCACGTAGAGTAAATAAGGCAGCTCCTATCGATGCATCAACGAGTCCCCGCCTCCGCCTCGACCTAGGAATGATACAGTGGAGAGATTTCGCAAAATGAATCCCTAAGAGTTTGTCGGAGTGCTAATCCTATAATAGTTAAGGAATGGATTAAGTCTTTGGAGATAATATTTGAGTACCTATAATTCACCAATAACAAGCGCGTGTCATGTGTTATCTTTATGCTCACTAAAGATGCCCGTACTTAGTGGGAAAGCACATGATTAATAGTAGAAGTGCCTATATTAACATAGGTAGGGTTTAAGGAGACCTTTTACAATAAGTACTTTACCACGGATGTGAGGGCTAGGAAAATTCGGGAATTTCGGAATTGAAACAGGATGGTATGTCCATGGGTGAGTATGTGAGGAAGTTCAAATAGGGGTGTAGATTTGTCCCATTCATAGTAGGGGATGAAAATTTGAAGAAGAATCAATTCTTAGCTGGTTTAAACTCGAGAGTTTGGAGTATGGTCCGAATATCGGCCGCCCACACCTTTTCGAAATGATAGACAAGGCCATGTTAGTGGACGAGGATTAGAAAAAGATTGCAAATGAGGTACGATAGAAGAGGCAAGCATTTAAATCCAAAACCTCTTCATCCAAACCCGTGAGGTAAGTCCCACCCGGGAAGTTTACTCAAGGTGGTGGGCCAGGAAACACAACAGTTGCCGGACCAAGCATCATACTTTTGAAAAAAAAATCAAGATGGTTTGACTTTCTTTTTTAATTCGATCTCTTACAACTTAGGCTACGAGAGTTGCCCAAGAATAACTTAATCTCTTACCCGAGAGTTATCCACCGATTCGTGCGGAAGGACATCATCCGTCTATATGGACCCCTAGAGACCTTGATCACATATAATACATAGAATTGCAAAGACAAGATGATCATAGAATTATACAAATAGTGGAAAATCAAATACCGTAATTCGTCGCCATGTAGACCAAAGATGAATGGGGTCGTGGAAGCCGCAAACAAGAATATAAAGAAGATCATACAAAAAATGATAGTCACATACGAGACCGGCATGAAATTTTACCATTTGCACTACATGCCTAGAGGATGGTCGTAAGGACATCGATCGGGGTAACTCCATACTCATTGGTATATGGAATGGAGGCAGTGATGCCCATGAAAGTAGAGAGACCATCTCCGAGGGTATTAAAAGAAGTAGAGCTAGATGAGTCGAATGGGCCCGAATCAAATATGAACAACTAAATTTAGTTAACGAGAAGAGTCTAGCAGCCTATTTATCATGTATAGCTATAGTAGAAAAGAATGGTTTAGGCATATGATAAGAAATTCCACATAATAACCTTTTACGAATGGGACCTAGTTTTGAAAAGAGTACTCCCGATTCTAAGGGTAGAAAGAAGTAAATGGGCACCTAATTATGAGGGTCCATATATGGTGAAAAGAGCATTCTCCGGAGGAGATCTCCTCTTGATGAAGATGGATGGTGAGGTCTTGCCGAAGCAAGTGAATTCCGATATTGTAAAAAAATATCATGCTTCGAGCATACAAAATTTTTCTTTGTTCCATTGCAAAAAAGGAAATAATTAAAATTATATCAAATATTTGCTAGTTTAATCGTATTACCTTTGATTGTTTTTTATTTTTTTCCATCCTACATGAACAACCTCGATTTTCAATCAATCAAAATAACCCACTCCCTCATAAAGGTGATCAATCCTTGATAAACAAACAAAATCTTTTATTGGTTTCATGCCTAATCTCATATTTAATGTGATTTACGAAAAATCATAACACGAAAAAGGACAAATGATATAAATGATAGGAATTTTATTCGTCCTTGATAGATGAAAAGGATTTTTCATGAACCCAACGAATAGCAGATGACGATAATCAAAGGTTGCTTTGATAGTTTCGGAGTACACCTCCACCAACACATAATGGTAAGGAATATGGCATTTGAAAATGATAGTCTAATTATATGTGTAAAATCTGGAAGATAAAAAAAAGAAGAAGAAAGGGAAGTTAGTTCAAGAGATGTACGATTAAGTAGAAAAAATCCACAAGAGCAACCGACCTACAAATCACAAACCCATTCTAATGAAGATGGATCGCAATCGGGAGGAAAGTGTCCGTTTTGGCGATAATAATTTATGTTTTTTTAGGTACGTTGCTTACACTCCGATGCATAGCTAAGGTAAGATCACCCACTTAACTACGTGGACAAGTCACCCATGTTAACCTATATTCGGAGGAAAGCCTTCTATAATGGACCCCATCGATTGATTCATTTATTGACTACCCTTCTATGATTTTCTTTACAAACTTATTTTGTGAAGCCAAAGAAAAGTCAAATTTTCAATAACTTCACGTCATAAGCTTTGTAAAGAGGGAGCAATTGTTAGCATCTAATTTTTTTCAAACAAAGAAGAAGAAGAAGAAGAGAGAGAAATGTAAAAAAGAAAGAAGAGATAAGAAAAAAGTGTAAGAAAATATAATTAGGAGTGCGATTAAAAAAGAAAGGAAAAAAGAACCAAAATAAAATAGGTTTGCAAAATGAGGGACCAAAATGGATTTTATCAAAACAAACCCTAAAAACCTAGTATAAAAACACCCTCCCCCCCTCCCAAAGAAAAAAACATCAACTATTGTTCACCCCATCTAAAAAGAACCCTAACCGCCGACCTTTACCCACCAACCTCCTACTACCCTCTCTCAAGCGTGTTGCAGCTTGCCTATCACACCTACACATTAGCACCCCTTAAGCCACTAGTAGCCGACGCACGACCTTCCCCTCTATCGTCATAACCTACCTCTATCAGCACACTAACACACCCAGCCGCTTAATAGAGTGCTAGCTCCATATTTTTTTGATTTTGTATTTCCTCTAGAAATTAATCTCGAGCAACTTTTGCGATAACCTTAAAAGAGAAGGAAGAATATTTCTTACTAGGGTTTGGGAGAAAACTATTTTCTCCTTTATTTTCTCTCTTGGCCGTGTGCCTTAGGTGATTTTAGGGCTGGATGAATTTTCTCTCTTTTTTCCTTTCTTATGTTCATAGAATTTTCTCTCTCTCATATATATTTATAGGAGAGTTTTCTTGTCCTCTAAGGACAAGGAGAGTGGCGGTTATGAGTCCATAAATGACTCTAGGTTCTTACTTCCTTATTCTCCAAAGATGAAGAGTTATTTTATAGATAGACTATTTAATTATTAACTTTAAGACATTCAACTTATCCAATAAGATTGATGTTTATCTTTAAAACATTCAACCTTATCCAATAAAGTTGATGTTTATCCTCCCACCAAAATTATCTTTAAGCTTTTTAATTAAATCTAATGAGTCAAAACTATTTTAGCCCAATTAATTTTTTTGGACTATCTAAATAAATATTCTTAGATTATTTTGGCAAGGTCCATATTAGGAAACAATTTCTCAAAATACCCTTTAACCTAAATTAGGAAAATCCTTTCTTTTTAGGTTCTTTATTTCCAAATTTGAAACTAAGTTTCAAATTAGCAACCGATTACTAAAATAGAAAAATTTCCATTTTCAAAAACTTTCATTTTTGAAAACTTTTCATTTTAGAAACTCTTTCCAAAATAGGAAACTTTCATAATTGGAAACTTTTTCCAAATATCTTTGCTTCTCATTTGTGATGTGAACACTTAAACTTATGCGTGTGACTCAATAGACTCCTAGATATATTGGCAATGTATCAAGAATAAAAGACTCCTCTTTAATCTCTTGGTACATAAATCAATATTGGCCTCTAGTAAGGCATCATGACTACCCAATTCTCTAGGAGGATTAGTTAATCCATTATTACCTTTAACGAGCATGGTTACCATATAATTCAGATCCTCATGTCAACTTATCACAAGCATGATCTTGAACTTGGTTATTAGTCTTATTCGATTATGATCACACAAGTTTTCTTCGATTTCCAAATGTCTTAGCTCTTAGAGTAGACCAACTATGCTCTATTGGAGTACTCCTACTATGGCTATAAATTTCTTGAGCGGACATTTATCGAAGTGCAATATGATAACTCCTTTAGCATATAAGGAATGACATGTCCTATCTTAGTCATACACCTACCTCTATTAGATTCCTAGTGTACCCAATGAATCGCATACGTTCAACCCATTAATGGGTCTATCGAAATGAGTGTTAAAGTGCATAAGTCCTCCAATGAGATAACTATGATGACTTCAAGTCTAAGGACCATTTTTACCCATCTCGTATGAGATTTCTATAGACTAAAATCAAATGGGTCTTATGGCGAGTCAAGTCTAGTGAAATGTTCTCTAACATAAATCACTTGATCGCTTACTTTGGCATTACTATGTCAATAGGTGTGAGATCTCCTACTCGCTATCATATAGCATGAGCATAGCACTCACAAGTCCATCCATACATGGTTGGATCTTGGGTACCTACACTAATAAGCACACCCTAGGCGAGCCTTCCACGCAACACGCTATCCCTCTTCCGGCTAGTGCCGGCTAAGCCCTCAGCAGCACAACGACGACAGACTAGCGAGTAACACTCCTAGCGTAGCATGCCCCCTAGCATGCAGTATCCCCTAGCATACAATAATAGCACACGGCCTCTCCCGGTGCCGACCGGGTCCTTTCTCGTATGCGTCGGGCCACCCATGTCTCCAACGCCTCATAAGCAAGCCTCCGACTTACGAGCTAGCACACCCTTCTACCAAGCCTCCCTCACGCACACAGCCCCATATGCCATCCTCCATCGTGTGACCAAGCAATGCCCCACGCACGTCAATAGCCCTACACGCACACGCCGAGCAAGCACTCACATGCTTTACCTTTCGCACGCGAGCGACCACTAAGTCGGTAGCCATTCCGGATCTAACAATCATCACCTTCAATCATCTTTTCTCCTTGGTTGATCGACTATCGGTCTCCATTAGGGTGGAAAATAAGCTAATCGGATCTTAATCCAACATATTAATTGCCTCCAATTTATAGTAATCTTTTTTTTATTTTCTACTTTATTTTATTTTAACATGTATTACATTTGATTCATATTGATATGTGTTATGTTATTGATTAAATGGCTATTTCATGTAATTAATTTGATATGTTATTCATAAATCATTTGTTTGAATTGTGATGATGTGTATTATTGCGTTTGCAATTCTACGGGTGATGTGTTGGTTTGGACGTGTTTGGATGATTACTATTACTCAATTTTTTTTAAAAAAAACACATCAATCCAAATCATGTTTTTAAGGCGAGTTCATCGAGTAACAACATTAAATTAATTGTGTGGAAGTTTCATAAAAAACACAACGTCAAATTATATAAGTATAGATTTCGTTGTGTGAATTTGTTTTCAAACGCAATCAATTATGTACGTTGTGATAAATAATTTTGTCAATTTTTGTTCCATCATTGATGTTAGTCTAATCATCAATTTTTGTCATCTTAGAATAATTATCGATCTTTGCCATTTTTGTTAATTTTTAGCCTATTCATTGATTTTTTCTACAATTGCCTAAATTGCCAATTTCTACTTATTTACTTAAATCATCGATTTTCACGTATGATTGCCTAAATTATTGATTTTTACTTGTTTTTGCCTACGATTGCTTGAATTGTCGATTTTTACCTATTTTTGCCTAAATTGCCAATTTTTGCCTATGCTTGTCTAAATGATCGGTTTTGCCTATGTTTGCATAAATTATAATTGCCAATTTTTTTCCTAATTATTGATTTATGTCGATTTTGCCAATTTTATCATTATTTGCCTATTTACCCATTTTGCCAAGTCTCGTCAATTTTATTTTTTTTCCTATTTGTCAATTTTTGTTCGTTTAATTTTATCTATTTTGATATCCTTGCATTCATCACTTTTAGCCATCCATTGCAGAGTAAGGATGAGATCTCCGACCAATCAAGTCTCGAATCATTTGACTAGGGGTAAATATTTAAAAATAGGTGGTCTTTCATCATTTAAAAAATCGAAATCGAATTAATACAAGTATGCAATGCATCTTGCCTTAGGCAAGACTAGGTAGGGTGATTTTTAATCTTTCTTACATGTAATAAACCCCTTATCCAGGACTTTGAATAGACTAGTCATAGAGTTTCTTAGTAATTATAATACTAGGTGGTGACTCCATTGATTTTTGCCCATTTTCCATATTTTTGCCCACACACGTCGCCCTTGCCTCGACGTCACCCCGTGACAAATTATATGGTAACCATGCTCGTAAAAGGTAATTACAGATTAATTAATTCTCCTAAAAAAATGGGTAGTCATGATGTCTTGTTAGAGGCCAATCTTGATTCATGTATCGAGAGATAAAAGAGGTATCTTTTATTCTTGATACATTGCCAACATATCTAGGAGCCAATTAAGTCACACATATTAGTTTAAACATTCACACAATAAAAAAGAAGCAAAGATTTTGAAAAAAAGTTTCATGTTTTAGAAAGTTTTCTAGCTTGAAAAAGTTTTCCTAAAATAGAAAGTTAGTTTCCTATTTTAGAAATTAGTATCTAATTTGGAAGTTAGTTTTAAATTTGAAAGATAGTTACCTAAAAAGAAAATTAATTTCCTAATTTAGGTTTAAGGGTGATATGAGAAATTGTTTCCTAATGTGGGCTTCCTAAAAATATCTCGGTTGAATTTATTTGGATGATCTAAATTAATTAGTAATTAATAAGGCTAAAAGAGTTTGGACCAATAGACTTAATTTAAAAGCCTATAAGATTATTTGATGGAAGGATGAACTTGAGTACTACTTGGATAAGGCTTAGGATTTACAAGGATAAGATTAGACAAAGCCCACATATGCAACATTTTCTTGACCTATAAGGAGAAGTCGTTGCCCTCGTATAAATAAAGGAGAGAGAGGTGGCATCATTAAGTAAAAAAGAAAAGAAAAGAAACACACGACATAATGAAACAGAAGAGGAAAAATGTTTTTCTCCCTAAAAACAAAGTTGCCATATCTCTTCTTATAAAAGCCAATAGTTGGCATAAATTAACCTATAAGATTTCTAGAGAAAAATTAACTACACAAAGGATTGGAGCTAGCACTCTATGATTTTTATAACTTCTTGTGTGGGAGTATGAGCTACGTGGATGATCACTAAAGGCTAAATACTAGGATGGTTCCCTTTTCACTTGAATTATTTTTACGCTACAAGAGGTAATCTTTCATCCATATTTATATTCATATTTATATATGATTAGTTGATTCAACAACATGATCTTAGAAACCCTAGATGAAGGAAAATTTTTTTTTATTCTCCTCCTTGCTAGGATACATGATCCTTTCAATTGTTATTAGAGCCTCCGTTGAATATTCAATTGTATGCTATTTTAATTGTGATTAACTGCATGAATTATTATTTTATGTTCATAAATCTAAGGTTTTTGTATTTTATAACTATTTTTTGGGTTGATTTTTTTTTTTTTGTTTATAAATTTGACGTTTTGGGTATTTTATAACTATTTTAAAATTGTTCTTTTGGGTTGAAAACAATGGGTGTATGCCGGACATACTTAAGCTAGGCGCGCCTAGCTAGGTGTTCATTGGGTGTAGGCCGGGTCCGTGGCTAAGCTAGGCATGCCTCATGTATGCTAGGCATGCATAAGGCCAAATGTGTTAGTTGCGTGCCTCGTGCATGCTAGACGGGTGCTAGTCTAGGCATGCTACGGCCAAGCTTATGCGAGCATGCTAGGTAGATGGGCTAGGCATGCGTGAGCACCCTAACTAGCCAATCAAAGCCGGTGCTAGGCACTAGTCAACTCGAGTGTGGCGGTTTATGGACCTCCTAGGCCCACAAGCTTATAGGTTCCAATTAGGCCTAAAGCCCTAAAAGTCTAAAAATTAAAATTTAGAAAAAATTTAATATTATTTATAAAATGATCAAAACCATAGATTTATAATTATAATTAAAATAAAATGTGTTTTATTTTCTTATATGCCACATATCAATGTCATTGAAGCATGAGAAAATGATATGGATGAGTCAACTTAGTTTTTAGGAATGTATGCTTGTAAATTTTTAGTTAAATAAGACCTATTTGTCCTACTTTCTCTATCATTCCGAAGTATTTCTCTTCTTATCTTACCAAAATTGAATGTAACTCGAGGTTTCTTATTTATGAATTGTAAAAGTAGAAGATAGCTTATTAGAATAGATGCAAGAAGAAATAGCCAATAAGAGAAGAGAAAATTATAGAAATTATAATATTTTTTCCTATGTATTTAAACCACTAGTCTTCTTATGAATCAAGGGGACTAGTAGTAGAAATTCATTACCATTCAACTGTCTTTAAGTTATGCATGAGATTGATGTGATTAAACTCCTTTATACATGATTAGTCGATTGATAGCATCTATGGAAAAATTAATGTGATTGATATCTAGTATGTATTCCGGGATTAAAATGATGAGACCTATCATGTTAAATCCTTCAAAAAATACCAAGTTATATGCCTTCCAATGTTATGAGGCAATAACTCGCTTGGTCATTGCTCGACTTGTTAAGATAACTCAAGATCACTTCTTCCTTGAGGGAATCAAATCATGGGCCATTAATGTCCCTAAATATTTGGATCCAACTTGAAATGAATTATTAGGCTTGTTGAGATAACTCAAGGTCCAATGAATTTATAGGCAAAGATTGGTATTCACATAAGATGTGAGATGAGAAGGAGTTATCATACCAATAAGATTAGGAATTGCATTGGATGCAATTTATAAGGAGTTACCTACCTAATCCTTCATGTATGACTTTTTGAGATAACTCAAGGTTAATACATGTTAGAAGATGGGATCCTAAACCCCTAAGAAAAAACGAATCAAAAAGCTTTCTCGAGTCCTATATTAAAGGTTATAAAACTTAAAGAAAATAGTAGGAGCAAACATAAATTTTACTTCTTTATTTATGATTTATTTTGTTAATATAATTCAATTAACCAAATCTTATGCTTTTCTATTCAGTCAAGTTATTGTACATTTTGATTGACAATATATTGATATAATCGATAATTGATGAAAGTAATGCCTCAATGGTACAAACTTCCTTGATCGAAAAATGAATATGAGGATAGTCCTCAAATATGAGAAGATTCTCTATACAATAGAGACACCTATCGCTATTGAGCCTTCTCAAGATTAAGATGAACCTTATGTAGTGTAATACCCCTAACCTAGGACCTATTAGGTTTAGAATATTCCGTCATTGACCTACATTCGAGTGCAATGAAAGCAAGCCAATAAGACACTACGTCTTTCTTATGGTACACTAGGTATGGATTATGCTACGAAAACCTATTACATGATGGATAAGTCCTAATTTCGGACTAAAAATGCACTCGTTAAATTTCTTTGATTTTAACATTTTATTTTATTAGTTTAGATTGAAGTGACTATATCTATGACACTAGATTTTATTAATTCTTTTTCTATACATCTATAGGGATTTATTTAGTTATAACCCATCATTCGATAATTAATCCCTTTTACTTCTATTAATTATCATTTACTATAGTTATTTCCTAGTTAATTTCAAGGTTATATTTTATTACTAGTGATGGCATGGAAGTAATTAATTAAGAAAAAGCTATACTACTTATTGTTATGCTAATAAATTACTACCGATATTTCGATTAATTTACAAACTATCCTTAATTTACATAAGGCGAGTTCATTGCCACCATATGACAAAAAAGTCTTATTTATTTACAACTACCATCCATTACAAGTCTACCATCTACTTGTTCAATATTTTAACTATCATATAAAATAATGATCCCATACTTAGTACATAGATCAAAATCCTCAATACTAGTAACAAGACAATGTGAACCGAGTCCATCTTCTACCCATAGGCAAGATACACGTGGTGAGTAGACCTCTTAGTAGTCAAATCAAACATAAACATAACCATTATGCTTTGTCTTTGGCTCCTACATCACAAGAATTTAGTGAGCTATTACCTAGTAAGTTAACCATGCATGACATGCATGTAAGTGAAATGCACATGATAAATTATTTCCATGTTCTTTGAAAAATTATTTTTTCATGTCATGAAATCTTGCCATAATCATTCTGAAAAATCTTTTCTATGCTTGGACATCCTGTCTTTGGACTTTAGAGTTCCCATGACCTGTCCGATAAATTAGACTCGTCTATGGATGGGCCCCGTCAAGTATTTCGGAGTGTACATCCGCACCCACTCGACCTATGAAAACCATGAACCCCGAACCATGAAAGTCATGGAAAACCTTGAGTTCTCTCCATAAAAACACGAAACCATGAACCATAAAAACCATGAAAAACCATGTAAACCATGAAATATTTTTCAATTTTTTTGAAAAAATCTTAAAGGAAATCTTTCCATGACTTTAAATATTTCCATGAATTGACATGCACTAGCATTTAATTTTAATGCATAATGCTCATGAATTATGTATGCATGCTATATATAACATATGTTTAGACCATTGAAATAATGTGTCGCAACTTAACAAACGCACCATAACACATTACCTTGAAAATTCATGTTCATCCATTCACATCTCACAATTTAGTCATTGTCCATTGACATAAGTAACCACGACAAGTCACATTTCATTTTAACGACCAAATAATGATAATTTACGACAAGCATTCAACTAGGTCACAACTTCCATAAACATAAACCGATATGTCATAAACACATTTCACACTTTGGACATAAACATTACACCTAATTCATCATAGAGTAATTAATTGCATATTCAAACAACATAAATGTACAAAATCCTAAAATTTTACTTAACTAGGCCAAATTTTTACCTATTAATTAGGTGAATTTTTTTATTTTAAAGTAACTTTTCATGCTAGAACACTTTATTACACTTCATTAGCATGTAATTAGACAATTAAACATCCACAAACTAATTGCACTAAAAACCCTAAATTTGGGCTTATTGGGCCAAATCTTCACCTAGGGTGAACTAAGTTAATTTTTCAATTCCAATGAATTTTTTCATGCTAAATCATCTAATTGAATGGTAATAACACATAAGCAATCACTTCACCATTAAATAATCAAAAGGATAAAAAACTCTAATTTTTCTAATTTGAGTCGAATATATGCTTAATGTAACTAAGTGAAATTTTTAATTTTTAATACAATTTCTTGTACTAAATCATCTATTCACACTTAGATAACTCATAATCAACCAATAATTCATCAATTAAACCAAAGAATCGAAACCCTAATCTACCCAAATTAGGTCGAATGTCGCACCTAGAATTAAGCTAAGGAATTCTTAGTTCTTACACATGTTTTTATGCTCAATTAACACATTCTAACTTTCATTGCTTCAATTTCACCTTTAATTTCATTTTTCCTAATTTAACCTTACTAGGAACCCTAAGCCTAATTTTCAAAATTCAACCAATTAACGTTGAATAAATTAGGTAAAACAATCAATTAACAATAATTAAACATTCCTTGTGACGTAGATAAGGTTAACTTAACTAAAAAGCTTAAAATTAAGTTAGTTTGCCTTGAAGTTTTCCTTCCTCTCTTCCTCCTATACTTGGCCAAAACCAAGATTTTTCTTCTTGGAATTCTTAAGTGTGGTTTAAGCATTTAGGTGAAAATTTATGTGGAATTCTATGAAATTTTACAAGAATTCCCCTTAGGCTTTTCAATTTTCCAACCTTTTTCCTACACCTTTTTCACCCATATTTATAGGTAAGCTTGGTTGGACTTTTTCCATGTTTGACTTGATCTTGGCCTTTCATTTGGTTTAATCCTAGCCCTTGATTTTACTTTCAATCCTAGCCTTTCATTTGTTTTAATATTAACTTCCAATTTTCTTTAAATATTTACTATGCATCTAGCTTGATGTTAAACCTTCTTTTTGTCATTAGTCGAATCTCATTAATTAACTCTAATCATGGAGGCTTAAGTCCCTTAATTTAAGGAATTTTCCTACTTTTACTCTTCCATAAGCACTTCAATAATTTTATTGATCCCTTTAGACCCTTCCTTTAAGGCTTTTCTAATAACTTTCTATTTGCTCAAGGTCATCCTTAATTTAATTTGAAAGTTTAAAATTTTAATTTTATGCAATTACGTCCCTATTTATGCATAATTTATTCCACACCTTTCGAAAATTAATTTCTTTCCATAATAAATTCAAACACCTCATATAATAACTTATTCATCATTCAAATAATTTTTATACACATATCTAAGCCCTCAAATAAATTATTTTGTATAGAAATACACTTATTCTTATAGAAAATATACCCTAAACATAGAAAAATTCATCTAAATACATGGAATATTCTTACACCTCCTTAAAAAATTTTCTATGCCCATTGGCTAATTTTCATACACATTTAAAACACTTAAAATAATTCATTTGCATAAAAAGCACTATTTATGCACTAAAAGTCCAAATAAAATATTCACTAACCATAGAAAAATTCATCCAAATGCACATAATATTCTAGTACCCCTCTAGCAAATATTCTATGCAAACAGAGTAATTTTCATGCACAAATAACATGCTTGAAATAATTATTTTGCATAACAGGATACTATTCATGTATTGAAATATCAATAAAATATTCACTAGGTAGAGGAAAATTATCTTAAATGCACTCGAATATTCTAACAACCTCCAAGAAATTTTCTTATGCCTACATAATAGTTTTTATATACCTTTTAATACATTTTAATTCATTTAATAATGGGTTCGGGGTGTTACACCCTTCCTTCATTATAAAATTTCATCCTCGAAATTTCTAGTTAAACAACTTGGGATATTGAGCTCAAATCTTAGCCTCTCTCTCCTACGTGCTTCCTCAACATCATGATTTCTCCATGATCACTTTACCGAAGGAACTTCTTTATTACATAATTGTTTGATCTCCCATTCCAATATTCGTATTGCCCTAGCTTTATAACTTATATTGAGCTAGAGGTCTAGTGGCTTATTGCTCAATATGTGAGTTAGATCCTCAATATCTTTTTGAAGCATGGACATATGACATACATCATGAATTAAATAGAGAGAAGTAGGCAATGCTAATTTATAAGCTCGATCACCGATTATCTCTTGCATTTCATATGGTCTAATCTACCTCGAACTTAACTTTTCCTTTCTTCCGAACCTCATCACACCTTTCACTGGAGCCACTTTCAAAAATACCTTATCGTTGACTTGAAATGCTAGCTCTTTTCTCCTTACATCTATATAACTCTTCTATCGACTCGAGCAGTTTTCATTCTTTCCCAAATTTGTTGGACTACATTGGCCATCTAATGGATTAAATTTGGCCCTAGTAATTTTCTTTCACCTACATCATCCCAATATATTGGTGATTGGTACTTTTTTCGTACAAGGCTTCGTAAAGTGCCATATCAATGCTCAACTAATAACTATTATTGTAAACGAACTCTGCTAAAGATAGGTATTTCGCTCAACTTGCGAACAAATTCAGCACACATGCCCTAACATATCCTCTAATATTTCATTCACCCTCTTAGTTTGTCCATCGATTTGAGGGTGAAAAGTAGTACTAAAGCTTAACTTGGTTCCCATCACTTCATGCAAGCGTTTTCAAAATCGTGAAGTGAATCATGCATCTTAATCTAACATGATCAATATTGAAATTCCATGAAATCTTAGAATCTCTTTCAAATACAACTCTATGTATTGTCACATGGAATATGTTGAATTGATTGTCGGGAAATAACTTGACTTGGTCAACCGATCCACAATGACCCATATACCATTAGCTCTGCATTTTGACATAGGCAATCCAAATATGAAATCCATTGATATATGTTCCCATTTCCATTTAGGAATGTCCAAGGGTCTTACCAATCTTAAGGGTCTTGATGTTTGACTTTAACTTGTTGACATGTCAAACACCTTGCCATGAAGTTTGTGATATCATGCTTTATTCCTTTTCACTAATAGATTTATTTGAGATCTCGATATATTTTTGTACCACCTAGTGTATGGTGTAATATGTAGTATGAGCTTTGCTTCAAAATTTTATCTTAAAGCTCCTTCACTTTGGGAACACATAATCTATTTCAATAGCACTAGATACCTTCACTATTGGTAGTGAAATACATTGCTTTTCCTTTTGCTATCTTCTATTATACTTTAAGCAACTCTGTATTGTACTCGCTAATGTTGGTACCCAAGATCCAACCTTTTTGGATGAGTTTGACTTATTATATAATGTATTATTTATATTGATTATAATAAAAAAAAAGCTTTTCTATTAATTCTAATCATTTGCATTCATTCATTGTATAGAATTAAATAGAAGTCTATACAATATGCATATGAATTAATGATTGATCAAAAGTTATAAGACAAACACTAATACACATAAATGATATCGTTAAATATCCTAAGTCGTAGCATGGTCAAGAATGCACATCAACTACATGCGATTAGATTTGTGAGTGTTATGCTCAAGCTGTATGATAGCGAGTAAGAGATCTCATACCTATTGGTATGATGATGCCAAAGCAAACACGTAGGTGATTTATAGTAGAGAACATATCACCTGGACTTGACTCGTCATGAGAATCCATTTGGTTTGTTTATGGGAATCTCATATGAAATGGGTATAACTAGTCCTTAGACTTGAGGTCATTATGATTATCTTATTGGAGGATTTATATTCTTTGACACTCTATTTGATGAACCCGGTAAAGGTTTGCACATGATCGATTTGTTGGGTACACTAGGAATCTAATGGAGGTAGGTGAATGACTAAGATAGGGCATGCCATTTCTTTTACGCTAAAGGAGTTATCACATTACACTTCATAGTTGATTTACTCTAAGAGCTAAGACATTTGAGAATCGAAAAAAACATGTGTGATTGTAATCGAACAAGATTAATAACCAAATTTGAGATCATACTTGTGATAAGTTGACATGAGGACTCGAATTATATGATAACCATGCTTGTGAAAGGTAATAACGGATTAGTTAATCCTTCTAGAGAATTGGATAACCATGATGTCTTGCTAAAGGCCAATCTTAATTTATGTATTAAGAGATAAAAAAGGTGTCTTTTCTTTCTTTTTTTGATATATTGTTAACATATCTAGGAGCCTATTGAGTCACGGTATAATTTTAAGCATTCATATGATTAAAGAGATTCAAAGATATCGGAAAAAGTTTATAATTTTGAAAGTTTCATATTTTGTAAATGGTTTTCGAAAATGAAAAGTTTCTTAAAATGAAAAATTTTCTAAAATAGAAGTTTTCTAAAATGAAAAGTTTCCTAATTTAAAAATTACTTTCAAATTTGAAAGTAAATAACCTAAAATGGAAATGAGTTTTCTAATTTAGATTAAAGGGTATTTTGAGAAATTTTTTCCTAATGTGGCCCACCTAAAATTATCTAAGTTTATTTATTTGGATAATCCAAATTAATTAATTGAGCGAAAATGGTTTTAGGCCAATAGGCTTAGTTAAAATCCCGAAGATATTTTGGTAGGAGGATAAATATAAACCTTATTGGATAAGGATAAATGTTTTAAAGATAAAGATCAAAAGCCCAAATGCAAAATAATTCTTAATCCTTAGAGGATTAGGAAGCAACAAGCGTAAGTCCTATTTAGGACAAGTTGTCACCCACCCTTGACCTAGGAGGATAAGGAAACTCTCCCCTATAAATAAGAGGAGAGAGATACGACAACTAGGGGAATTTTAAGAGAGAGAGAGCATTCGACCAATAGAGAAAACTCTCTATGGCTACACGACATAAAGAAAATAAAAGGAGAAAATAGTTATCTCCTAAAACCCGCGTACATGCCTTTTCTTCTTCCTTTAAGGTTGTCACAAAATTACTCGGATTATATTTCTATAGGAAACACTACATAAATCATAAATGGTGGAGGTAGCACTCTACTAATTTTGAGTGCTTTTTTGTGGATGCTTGGACTGCATGGATCATCAATAAAGATTGGACACTTGGATGACTCTTTTTTGCTAAAGAATTTAGATCTATGCTATAAGAGGTAATCTTTTATTTAATGCCTTAATTCATGCATGTATGATTAGTAGATTCAACAACTTGATTTTAGGCCCTTTAGAAGGAGAAAATTTTTTGTTTTATTTCTCACCTTCATAGAATGTATGATCTTTCATGTATAACTATCCATATTTAATTCTTTACTTGATATCTAGTTACGGAGTCATCATACCCGACTTATTTCCCTTCTTCGGGTATTATTTCTAGTTGAAGCTTCTCCATGTCTTGTGCAATTTGTACTTGTAAGGATGCTATCAATTTTTTACTCAAAGCATCAGCCACAACATTTGTTTTACCGGGATGATAATGGAAAATGATATCATGATCATTCGAACTTCGAGCCATCTTTTTTTACTTATATTTAATTCCTTCTAAGTGAAGATATACTTGAGGTTTTTGTGATTGGTATAGATGATGCATTGAAAATCATACAAGTGATGCCTCCAAATCTTTAAGGCAAAGATAAGCGTAGTAAATTCTAAGTCATAAGTGGGGTAATTTTTCTTATAGTCTTTTAGCTATCAAGATCATAAGCAATCACTTTTCCATCTTGCATCAAGAATGCCCTAATCCAATCCGAAAGGCATTAGTATAGACTACGAAGTCTTTATTATCCTTCAAAAGCAATAACATAGGGGTTGTAATTAATCTAAAATTTAGCTCTTGGAAACTCCTTTCACATTCATCATCCCACTCAAACTTAGCATTTTTTCTTATTAGCTAAGTTGGAGGCATGGCTATTTTGGAAAATCCTTTTATAAATTTTTGATAATAGCCTACCATCCTAAGGAAACTTGTTACTTTAGAAATATTTTTTGAATGCTTCCATTCTTGCACTGGTTATACTTTACCTGGGATCTACCATGATCCCATCCTTAGATATAATGTGTCTAAGGAATGCTACTTACTCAAGCCAAAAAGCATACCTTTTAAGTTTAGCATATAGTTTGTGCTCTCGTAAATTTTGTAGTGCTTTCCTTTAATGTTTCATATACTCCTCATGAATTCTTGAATATATCATGATATCATTAATTAACACAATGATAAACTTATCCAAATATTTATAGCACACCCTATTCATCAAATCCATGAATATTATCAATGCATTGGTTAATCCGAATGGCATTACTAGGAATTCATAATGCACGTATCGAGTTCCAAAGGCCATGTTCTTTACATCATCCTCTTTAATTCTTAACTAATGGTATCCCGATTGGAGATCGATCTTGAAGAACACCAAACTCCCTCATAATTGCTCAAATAAATCATTAATCTATAGGAGTGGATACTTATTTGTAATTGTCACTCAATTCAAGTCTCGGTAATCTATATATAATCATAGTGACCCATCTTTTTTCTTCATAAACAATATTGGTGCTCCTCATGATGAACAACTAGGTCGAATATAGCCCTTGTCCAATAGCTTCTATATCTATGTCTTAAGCTCTTATAATTCCACTAGGGTCATTTGATATGGTGCCTTGGATATAGGTGTTGTTCCCGGTTTCAACTTTATTTCAAAATCAATCTCTCTCCTCATAGATAATCTCAATAAACTCTCAAGAAATACATTTGAGAAATCCTTAACCACCTCAATGTCTTCTAATTTTAGGCTCCCCTCCATTTTAGTGTAACCATATCTACTAGGTAGCCCATAGATCCATTTTTCATCATTCTCCAAGCCCTCATGATTGAAACTAGGGTTATAAGTCTCACCCTTGCTCCAACTTGCAACTACAAAAGTTGCTCACTTGGTGGATAAAACACCACTTTTTTAGCAAAATGATCAATCGACACTCCTTTCTTAGATAAGCGAGTCCATGCCCAAGATAACATCAAAATCTTAAATACTTAAGACTATAAGGTTAACATGTAAAACATGATCTTCAATCTTTAGTTCACATTCCTTAATTATGGCATTGGATTCTAGTGACTCTCCATATGGGAGCATCACTTTGTAAACAATATCTAATAATTTAGGTGTCATACCTAATCGTCTCAATAATAATCATGCAATAAATGACTACGTGGCATCTAAATCTACCAATGCATATGCAATAAGATTAGAGATCAAGGCATTACCACATATAATATCAAAATGCTTCTAATTTGCTTCCTTCGAGTCATCGTGTATACTCCTCTAGGGATCCATCACCCTTCGGGTACTTTCTTCTTTTTTAGACAATCAACGACTAGGTGTCCCACTTATCGATAGAAATAATACAGACTTGTACCAATCAAACAATCTCTAATGTGTGAACGACGACATTTAAGATAATTTGGTATGCCTTGTGGTCCAACTCTAGGTGGCCTAGCCAATTCCTTTTATTTCTTATTATCTCTCGTACCAATTCTAATTGAAAGGCTTCTTTCTACCAAGTTTTCCTCTAAACTTGTTCGAGCACCCATTCTTTTACCCCTTGGTATCTAAGTCTAGTCCTTTTGATCTATCTCAATCCCTAGTGCCTTTCTCACCATATCTTTATTAGTATTAGTTGACATCCGAAAAAGCTTCTAATTGTTGCCTTCAATCCATGAAGGAAGTGCTTTTTTTTTTCATTACTCATTTTTGGTGATGAAAGTCACATAATGACAACCATGCTCGAACTTATGAACATACTCCATTATTGACATTCTCCTTAGACAAATTGCAAGAATTCCAAAATTTTTTGAGATTTCACTATGTATAAAAAATATTTCTCATTAAATAATTCCTTAAATTGGTCCCATGTAAGTCATGCCACATCAAAAGAGGCTTTCATTGACTCCCTCCGAGTTTTGAGCATCTCTAACTACCATAAAGGTCGCACATGCTATGCAATCCACATCTCTCATAGCTAAATGCTTAAAAATAACCCTCACAGATTCCATCCACTTCACCACAATAGTAAGGTTTAAGCCACTTTTAAACTCCTTTGGATTAAACCATTGAAAACATTCTACCACCTTAGCCCGCTATGGTGGTCGCGCTTCGATGGGCACAAAACATCACTCCTCTATCATCCTTTGTATATAGTCTTCTTTCCTTACCTATTGCTATTCCATCATCTCTTGTTGCCATCTAAATAGCTCTATTAACTCTCCTTCTTGATCCGTCGAAGCTCGGCTTGAACTTGCGCCATTATTAACATTATTATTATTAACCCTTTTTTGTAACATCTTTTCCGTCTCTCTAATTTATGCACACGGATAATGTAAATATGTCATTTAATTCAATCATATCATTTTTAATCATCATTCATAACATATTTACTTTATAATATTCCATGCATATAATATTCATGCATAATAATTTCTAACGATTTATTATGGTATTCATATTTATCACATATACGAGTGAGGAATCATAACAATCAATCATCAAACATACTTACCGATTATTGAAGATCACCTCATGTGTATCTTAGTTATGTCTTTCATTAATTTCTCGAGTGAACCATGCTCGATACCATGTCTATAAATCCCCCAACACAGGACCTATTAGGTTAAGAATATTACTATCGTTGATCTACATTCGGAGTACAATAAATGCAAGCTAGCAAGGTACTATGTCTTTCCTATGGTATACTAGGTATGGATTATGCTACGGAATCTTATTAAATGGTAGGTAGGTCCTAAGTTCAATCTAAAAATGCACTTATTAATTTTTTTGTTGTAACATTTTATTTTATTAGTTTATACTAAATTGACTAGATCCGTGATACTTAGTTTTTTTAAATTCGTTCTCCATAAGCTCTGTAAGGATTTATTTAGTTATTACTCGTTATTCAATAATTAATCCCTTTAACTTCTATTAATTATCGTTTATTATAATTATTTCCTTATGAATTTCATGGTTAATTTTTATTATTAGTGATGACATGGAAGTGATTAATTAGGAGAAATTTATACTATTTATTGCTATGCTAATACATTACTATTGATATTTTTTATTAATTTACAAACTATCCTTAATTTACATGAACTAGTTCATTACCACCATACTACAAATGGCTTATTTATTTACAACTACCATCCAAGTATCGATCTACCATCTACTTGTTCATTGCTTTAACTTTCATATAAAATAACAATCCCATACCCAATACATAGATAAAAATCCACAATACTAGTAATAAGATAGTATGAACCAGGTCCATCTTTCACCCACAAGCAAGATGCACGCAACGAGTAGACCCCTCGGTAGTCGGATCAAATGTAAACACCACCATTATGCTTTGTCTTTGATTCCTACATCACAAGAATTTAATGAGCTATTGCCTACCTAGTAAGTTAATCATGCACGAGCATCCATGTAAGTGAAATGCATATGATAAATTATCTGCATGTTCTTTGAAAAATCATTTTTTCATATCATGAAATCTTGACATGATTATTCTGAAAAATCTTTTCCATATGTAGATGTCCTATCTTCGAACTTCAAGGTTTTCATGATCTATTTGATAAATTAGACACTGTCTATAGATGTGCTATGTCGAGTATCTAACGAGTGAATGTCTACACCTACTCAGCTCATGAAAATCATGAATCATGAACCACGAAAGTCAAGGATAACCATAAATTTTTTTTCCATAAAACCATGAACCATGAAAGCCATGAAAAACCATGAAATATTTTCCCATTGTTTTAGAAAAACCTTGAAGGAAATCTTCCCATGACTTTAAATATTTCCATAAATTGGCATGCACTAGCATTTAATAGAAATGAATACTACTCATGAATTATGTATGTATGCCATACATAACATATGTTTAGACCATTGACATAACGTGTCATAACGTAACAAATGCACCATAACACATTACCTTGCACATTCATATTCATCCATTCCCAGCAGACAATTTAATCATCCATTGACATAAGACACCACAACATGTCACATTTCATTTCAATGAACAAATAATGGTAATTTACGATAGGCATTCAATCATGTCACAACTTTCATAAACATACACCAATATGTCATAAACATAACATTTCACACTTTGGACACAAACATGACACCCAATTCATCATAGAATCACCAATTTCATATTCAAACAAAATAAAAGTATAAAAACCTAAAATTTCCCTTAACTAGGTCGAATATTCACCTAAACTAAATGAAGTGAGAATTTTTTTATTTTAATGCACTTTTTCATACTATAACATCTTATTATGCTTCACTAATATGTAATTAGGAAATTAAACATCCATAAAATAATTGCACTAAAAACCCTAAATTTGGGCCTATTGGGTCGAATCTTCACCTAAAATAAACTAAGTTAATTTTTCAATTCTAATAAAAAATTTCATGCTAAATCATCTAATTGCATGGTAGTAACACATAAACAATAAATTAACCACTAAATAATAAAAAGGATCAAAAACCCTAATTTTCCTAATTTCGACCAAATATATGCTTGATGTAACTAAGTGAAATTTTCAATTTTTAAAGTAGTTTCTCATGCTAAATCATCTATTCTCACTTAGATTACTCATAATCCATCAATAATTCATCAATTAAACCAAAGAATCAAAAATCCTAATTTACCCAAATTAGGCCGAATGTTCCACCAAGAATTAAGCTAAGGAATTCTCATTTCTAACATATGTTCTCATGCTCAACTAACACATTCTAACTTTGACTACTTCAACTCACCTTTAATTCCTTTTTTTCCAATTTAACCTAACTAAGAACCCTAACCCTAATTTTCAAAATTCAAGTAATTAAACTTGAATAAATTTAAAAAAAACAATCAATTGACAATAATTAAATATTTCTTCTAATGTAGGTGAGGTTAACCGACCTAGAAAGCTCCAAATTAAGTTGGTTTGCCTTGAAGTTTTTCCTTCCTCTCTTCCTCCTCCTATATTTGGCCAAAACCAAGATTTTTCCTTCTTGGAATTCTTGAGCTTTCAACTATGAATTTAGGTTTAATTAAGTTTTTAAGGGTGATTTAAGTATTTAGGTGAAAATTGAGGTGGAATTCTATGGAAATTTTGCAAGAATTTCCCTTATATTTTTCAATCTTTTTCCTACACCTTTTTCACCCATATTTATAGGTGAGTTTGGTTTGACTTTCTCCAAGTTTGACTTTTTCATGGCTCTTCATTTGGTTTAATCCTAGCTCTTCGTTTTACTTTCATTCTTAGCCCTTTATTTGTTTTAATCTTGGCCTTCCATTTTTAAAAAAAATATTAACCGTCCATCTAGCTTAATTTTAACCCTTCCTTTTATAATTAGACAAACCTCATTAATTAACCCTAGTCATGGAGGATTAAGTGGAGGCAGAGAAAAATTTCTTCCAAAATTGTTTAATTTTAGTTCCTCTATTTAAGGAATTTTTTTACTTTTACTTATTTGTAAGCCCTTCAATTATTTACTTCGTCCCTTTAGACACTTCCTTTAAGGCATTTCTAACAAATTTTTACTTCCTCATGTTCATTCTTAATTGAATTTGAAATTTCAAACTTTTAATTTTATGTAATTAGGTTTCTAATTTTATGCAATTACGTCCCTATGTATGCATAATTTATTCCACACCTTTTTGAAAATTAATTTCTTTCCGTAATAAATTCTAAAACCATCTATAATAATTTATTCATCATTCACATAATTGTTATACGCATACCTTAGCCTTCAAATTAATTATTTTGTATAAAAAAGCACTTATTCCTACAAAAAATATTTCCTAACCACAAAAAAATTCAACTAAGTGATGAAATATTCCTACACCTCCCTAACAATTTGTCTATGCCCATTGGATAATTTTCATGCACATTTAAAACACACAAAATAATTAATTTCCATAAAAATACTATTCATCCATCGAAAAGTCCAAATAAAATATTCACTAAAGATAGAAAAATTCATTCAAATGCATAAAATATTTTAGCATCCCTCTAACAAATATTCTATGCAAATAGAATAATTTTCAAGCATAAATTACATGCTTGAAATAATTATTTCGCATAATAGAGGTGCTATTCATGCATCGAAATACTAATAAAATACTTACTAGGCATAGAAAAATTATCCTAAGTTCACCGAATATTCTCACAACCTCTTAGCAATTATCATATGCCCATAAAATAGTTTTTATATACCTTTTAGTATATTTTAATTCATTTAATAATGGGTTCGGGATATTATATACAACATGGATCAAACATAAGGATGATGTGATCATTTTGCAAAGTACCATGCTCGCCGGCTATGACATTGGAGCATTGGTGCCAACATAAAGGCACGAGCACCTTTGATATCATAGCAAAGCTTAAGACCTTATTTGAGGAGAATACTAGATATAAGTGCTATGAGATAACTAGAAAGCTCTTTAGAGCTAGAATGGATAAAGGATCCAACATCAAGAAGCATTTCACTAAGATAATAGGTTGGTTGAGCTTGAAGTTGGAATGGATGCGAGAGTTATCCATTGGTCCGGTATTGCAATCGTTGCCCAACAGACTTTGGACAATTCATCATGAACTTTAACATGAGACATGTGTAAAAGACTCTTAGAGAATTACTATCCATATTGAGAGAAGGTTAGCTCGAGATTAACAAGAAGAGCAAGAGGTCTTTACTTCTTGTTAATAAAGGAAAATGCATGATAAAGGGCAAGAAAAAGCCCAAGCACCAAAAGAAGAAGTCTTTTGTTTCAACTACTAAAGGGGTGAAAAAACCCGAGGCTTAGAATAGCCTAACGGATGTAGTCTACTTTAATTGCAATAAGAAAAAGAATTAGAAATGCAACTACAAGGATTACCTAGAAAAGGTAAAAAAGAAGAGTTCTACTATCACTTTTGGTATTTATGTTATTAAAGCTAATTTTTCTATTTCTAATCTCATCTCATTGTATATGATACCGGATGTGGTGCTCACATTTATAGAAATGTGTAAAGGCTCGTAGATAGAAAAGAAAGATTGCTTCAAGAGAGGATTACTTACACATTGACAATGGATCAAGAGTTGGACCATTAGTTGTAGGCACATGTGGGTTAGTACTATCATTTGGGCTTGTGCTTAGACTCAATAACTATTATTGCATTTCTAGTAAGACTAAGAATACTATTTTTATTTCTTATTTAGAATGTGATGTTTTTCATTTTTATTTAAGAATAATGGCTATTCTTTTTTAAAGATGAAGTGTTATATAGAAATACATTGATTGATAATAGTTTATATGTTTTGAACATAATGAAACTCCCATAAATAACATAAATACTCAAATACTCAAATCAAATTATCTAAATAACATATTTGTAGCATTGTCAACTTAGCCATATAAACAAGAATAGTGCATCTAAATTACTTATAAATAGATACCTAGAATCATTTGATGATGTCTATGAATCTTGTTTACTTGGCAAAATGACAATAATCCCCTTTTAGTGAAAAAAAAATAGAAAGAGCTACTAATTTTAACTAAGCATTATATATAGAGATGTATCTAGGCCCATGTCCACACAAGAAAAAAAAAGACATGATTATTTCATAATTTTTACTAATCACAAATCATGTTTTGGTTATGTAAATGAGACATAAATCGAAAGCCTTTGAAAAGTTCAAAGAATTTAGATTTAAAGTCAAGAAACAAACCGGCAAAAATATCAAGCCATTTTGATCGGATCGAAGTGGTGCATACTTATATAGTGAATTTTTAGATCACTTAAAAGAGAATTATATTCTTTATAAATGAATTCCACCTAGAGTATCATAATTGAATGGTGTATTTGAAAGGAGGAATAAGATAATATTAGATATGGTCCGATCCATCATGAGTCGAACTAATATCCTCATATCGTTTTGTGATGTACACTCCTTATCGTAACTTTTATCTTAAATAGGGTTCCAACATAGTCCGTTAATCTATTCCATATGAGATATGAAGGAATAAGATGCTATTAGACATGGTCCGGTCCATGATGGGTCGAGCCGATATCCTCATATCGTTTTAGGACATGCACTCCTTACTATAACTTTGATCTTAAACAAGGTTCCGACATAGTCGGTTGATCGACTCCATATGAGATATGAAAAGGAAATAAAATGAATTTATCTTTCCTTAAGATTTAGGGGTATAAAGCATATGTCAAATGTTTGAACAATGACAAACTAGAGATCAAATCAACAAAGTGTAAATTTCTAAGATATCCAAAAAAAATAAATAGATATTACTTTTCTTACCATTTGAATAAAGTGTTATTCATGAATAAGCATGCTATTTTCCTTAGAAAGAAATTATGGATGCTAGAAATAGTGGAAGAAAAATTAAACTCAATGAGATTCAAGTAGGCCCATAAATTAGCACTACACTAAGTGGAACCCTAAGTAGAAAAGTCATAAAGTGTTATAACTATCACATAAATAGATGTATAAGAACTTCATAAGTCTAAACAAGTTCATCAAAGAGTTAAAAAGATATGATCTTCTTGTCTCGACACATGGTGATTTATACCCTATAGAGGATAACGAACCTAATACCTATGAAGAAGCAATGTTAGAGAACATATTACTAGACATGACTTAACATGAGAACTTATTTGGTTTAGTCTATGAGAATCTTAGAAGAGATGGATACAATTGGTCCTTTGATTGAAAGTTATCATGGTTGTTTCATTAAAGGATTAATATACTTTGACACCTATTTTAATGGGCTTAGTTAAAAGCTATATGAGGGCAATTCATTAGGTTCACTCCAAATCTAATAAAGATAGGTGGATGACTCGAGATAGACCATGTCATTCCTTATATGCTAAATGAGTTATCACATTACACTTTAATAAATGTCTACTCAAAGAATCTATATGTTAGTGCGGATGCCTAAGATCCAACCCCTTTGGATAGGTTTGACTTATAATATTATTGCATTATTTATATTGATTATAATAAAAAATTCTTTCTATTAGTTCTTGTCATTTACATTCATTTATTGTATAGAATTAGATAGAAGTTCATATGATATATATTTACATTAGTGATTGATCAAAAGATGTGACACAAACACTAATGCACATAAATGATATCGTTAAATGTCCAAAGTCTTAGCATGGCCAAGAATGGATATTGATTAAATATTGTTAGACTTGTGAGTGTTATGCTTATGTTATATGATAGCAAGTATGTGATTTATGTTAAAGAATATATCACTAGACTTGACTCACCATGAGAATCCATTTGGTTTAGTTTATGAGAATCTCATACAAGATGGGTACAACTGATCCTTAAACTTAAGGTCATCATAGTTATCTCATTAGAGGTTTTATGTACTTTGACACTCATTTCGATAGACTCGGGAAAGGATTACATATGGGTGATTTGTTGGGTACACTAGCAATCTAATGGAGGTGAAAGACTAAGATAAGACATGTAATTTCTTTTATATTAAAGGAGTTATCATATTGTACTTTGATGAATGTCTAGTCAAGAAATTTATGGCCACAATAGGAGTGCACTAATAGAGCATAATTGGTTTACTCTAAAAGCTAAGACATTTAGTAATCAAAGAAAACTTATGTGGTTGTAATCGAACAAGAATAAAAACTAAGTTCAAGTTCACACTATGTTAAGTTGATATGAGGACCGCATTATATGATAACCATACTCATAAAAGGTAATAACATATTAGTTAATCCTCCTAGAGAATTTGGTATTCATGATGCCTTGTTACAGGCCAATCTTAACTTATGTATCAAAAGATAAAAGTGGTGTCTTTTGTTCTTGATACATTATCAACATATCTAGGAGCCTATTAAGTTACACGCATAAGTTTAAGCATTCATATGTTTAAAGAGAAGCAAAGATATTGAAAAAAAAATTCAATTATGAAAGTTTTCTATTTAGAAAAGGATTTTCGAAAGTGGAAAGTTTTTGAAAATGGAAAGTTTATTATTTTGGAAGCTTCCTAAAATGAAAATGAGTTTTCTAATTTAGGTTAAATGATATTTTAGGAAAAAAAATCTAATGTGAGCCACCTAAAATCATCTAATTTTATTTATTTAGATAATCCAAATTAATTAATTAGGTCGAAATAATTTTAGGCCAACGGGTTTAATTAATCAGTCGAGGTGCATGAGGCCGATGTTAGATATTGGTGCTTTCACGTACAAAAACCCTAAGCTAATCGTGTGCTAGGCGCATAACGAGCCAAGCTAGTCATGCCCCGGGCATGCGACAAGCCGAGACGTTGCATGATAGGCCCTACCCGTCAAAAGGCATACGGTCCTAGCATCCACGTTCAACACACATAGACCGGGCATTTACATGCCAAGCCGCATGTGAGCCACACAAGCCAAGGGCTCACACGCTAGGCGAGCAGGCCGGGCATTTGCGTGCTAGGTCGCATGCTAGGTCGTAGGCTAAGTATGCTTATGAGGCCACTAGTTAGACACTTGTATAACAAGTTGTTGACCGTGGGCGAGCACATATGAGCACACTAAGTTGAGGGTTATGGAATCAAATCCGTAGGTCCTCGATGTCCGTAAGCCCATAGGCCTAAAAAATTTTAAAATTAAAATTTAGAAAAATTTTGATAACTTTATAAAATGACCAAAACATAGATTTATAATTGAGTTTTGAATGAAATGTATTTCATTAGTATGCCATGTATCAATGTGATTGAAGCACTAGTGAATGATATGGATGAATTGATCTAGTTTTATGAATGAATGTTCAAAATTTTTAGATAAATAAGACATACACGTCTTGCCTTCTCTATTACTCTATTGTATTTCTCTTGTCATCTTACTCTCCTCAAATATAACTTGAGGTTTCGATCATTTCTTAAAGATAGAAATTATAATAGATGTAAGAAGAAGATGCTAAAAAATAAAGACATTCTTGAAGAATTTGTAATAATTTTTCACCTAGGTGTTTGATCTACTAGTCTTTTTATGGCTTCGAGGGGACTAGTATTAGATATGCATTACCATTCATCGGTCTTTGTATCATGCATGAGATGTATGTATATTATGTGATTAATGTTAGTATGCATGTTAGGAATAATATGATTATTGATTAGTATTCATGCTAGGATGAGACCAACCAAATTAAATCCTTCAAATAAAATATTAAGTTAGTTGCCTTCTAACGTTATGAGGAAAGAACTCTTTTGGTCATTGTTGACTTATTAAGATAACTCAAGATCACTTCTTCCTCGAGGAAAAAACAATCATGGGATATATGATGTCTCCGAATGTTAGGTCTAACTTAAAATGAGTTAGGTTTCTTGAGATAACTTAAGGTCCAATAAGCTTGTGGGAAAAGATTAGTATTTACATAAGATATGATATGACAAGGAGTTGTCATGCCAATGAGCTTAGAAATTATATTAGATGTAATTGATAAAGAGTTACCTATCTAATCCTTCATGTATGACTTTTTGAGATAACTCAAGGTTAATGCATTTAGAGGATGAGATCTAAACTCGCTAAAAAAATGAATCAAAAAGTTTTCTCGAGTCCTATATTGTGAAGGTTAAAGAACTTGAAGAAAATAGTCAAAGTGAACATAGATTTTACTTGCTTTAATTTATTCTTTATTTTATTCTATGTAATTTAATTAATCAAACCGAATGTTTTTCTATCTTATTAGATTGCACGGTATAACTAACAACATATCGATACGATCAATCATTGACGGAAGTAATGCCTTCAATGGCATAAACTTTCTTGATTAGGAAATGAATTTTTAGATAGTCCTCCAACATGAGAAAATTCTCTATATGATAGAAAAAGCTCTCCTAGCCGAGCCTCCTCAAGATCAAGTCGAAGCTCATAGAACATAGATCAAACATAGAGATTATGCAATCACTACTCGAGCATCATGCTTGCTATTATGACATTAGAATATAAGGACCAACATAAAGGCACACGAGGCCTTTAATATCATAGTGAAGCTTAAAAGCTTGTTTGAGGAGAATATTAGGCATACGAGCTATAAGATAACGGAAAAGCTCTTCGGAGATAGAATGGATGAGGGATCCAATGTCAAAAAGCATATCACTAAAATGATAGGCAATATCAACAGATCGGCCAAGCTTGAAGTTGGAATGAATGTTGAATTATCCTTTGACCTAGTTTTCAATCATTACGAGTTCATCATGAACTTCAAGATTATGCACGGGAAAAAGACTCTTGGAGAGTTGTTGTCCATGCTAAAGGAAGCTCAACCTAAAATTAACAAGAAGAACAAGAGTTTTTACTTCTCATTAACAAAGGAAAGGGGGTAGTAAAGGGCAAGAAAAAGCCCAAAAAGAAAAAGTCTTCAATTGTACCTACTAGAGGAGTGAAAAAGCCCGAGGCTTAGAATAGCTCAAAGGATGCGATCTATTTTCATTATAACAAGAAAGGGCATTAGAAACGCAATGGTAAGGAGTACCTAGAAGGGGTACAAAAGAAGAGTTCTAGTACCACCTTAGGTATTTATGTTATTATAGCCAATCCTTTTATTTCTAGTTCCACCTCATCAATATATGATATTAAAAGTGGTGCTCATATTTTTAAAATGTACAAGAGCTTAGAAAAAAGGAAGAAAAATAGCTTTAAGGGAGATGACTTACAAGACTATAATGGATCAAGAGTTGAACCATTAGATGTAGGTATTTATGAGTTAGCCCTACCATGTAGGAAGGTGTTAAGACTCAATTATTATTATTAGTAGAGACTAAATATGTTATTTTCATTTCTTGTTAGTATTTCATTTTTAAGAATAATAGTTATTTTTAAAAATGAGAGTTTTTATAGAAACATCTTGATAATAATTATATGTTTTAAACATAACTCGTATAAATATAGCATAAATACTAAAAGACTCAAATGATCTAAAATAACATAAATTTGTAGCAACGTCAATTTAGCTATATAAACAAAAATCTCATATCCAATCTACTTATAAATGGATATCTAGAATCATTTGATGATGTCTAAGGAATCTTGTTTACTTTGCAAAGAGACTTGAATCCCGTTTTAGTGAAAAAAAAAAAGAGGAAAGAGCTACTAATAAGACCTTACACATAGAGATGTATATAGGCCCATGTTCACCCAAGTAAAAGGAGAGCATGCTTGGAGAGCATGCTTATCATGTAACCTTTAATGATAGTAGATCATGTTTTGGTTATAAGACACAAGTCTAAAATATTTGAAAGATTCAAAAGTTTAGACTTAAAAGTCATACAATAAACTAGTAAAAGTATTAAGACATTTCAATTCAATTGACGTAATGAATACTTAAACACTAAAATTTTAAATCACCTAAAAGAGAATGAGATTCTCTATGAACATCACATATAAAACATGGTGCGATCAACGATGAGTCAAATTAATATCCCTATTTTATTTTGAGATAAACACTTCGTGCTATAACTTTTATAGTGAATAGGGTTTCAATTAAATCTATTTAAATAGACCTCATATGAGATATGAAAAGGAAAAAAATGAGTTTATCTTTCCTCAAGATTTGAGGCTATAAAATATATATCAAAAGGTTTGACAAAGATAAACTAAAGCTCAAATAAAAAAAATGCTGATCTATGAGATATCCAAAACAAACAAAGAGATGTCATTGTCCTATCACTAGAATAAAGTGTTGCTCATAACTAGGCATGTTATGTTCCTTGAGAAGAAATTTATGAATGCTAGAAATAGTGAGAGGAAATTTGAACTCAATAACAATCGAGTAGACTCACAAATTGATACTTCACTTATGGAACCCAAGTAGAAAGGTTACAAAGTGTTATAACTATCCCATAAATATAAACACAAGAACATAAGTTTAAAGGAAATTCATCAAAGGACAAAAGGATATGATCTTGTTGTCTCAACACATGATGATGTAAGTCCTAAAAAGGATAATAAAGCTAGCACTTATGAAATGGTAATGTTAAACATTGACCCCTAAAAAAGGCAAACGAAAAAGGTGTGTAGATGACAAACCTTGATGATTCTTAAGAGCATACTAATAAGATTAGTAAAATGAAAAAAGTCCATTTATAGAATTGAGCATGCCACTAGGAATTAAAGTCGACATTTTAATGAAAAAATCAAAGAGTTTGATTATTCACAAAAAATGAAGATGAACCTTGTGTATATAAAAGGTTAGTGGAAGCCTACTAATCATGGTTATTCAATAAGAAATGTTAAACAAACTACTCCTCAATGATAAAATTATCATGTTACAAAAGATTAAGATATCCAAGAGTAATTTCCCTAGTATGACATGAGAGAGCATCCTACGGTCTAAGAGTAAAGATCTATAAAGATAAATCACTTGGAATGTGAAGAGTCTCCCAAGGCGAGATACAATGACATGATACTAAAAGGGTTGAGTATGAAAAAAAAATTTATTCCAATGTCATATAGCTTGATGACCGATAATATAAGATCCATAACGCAAGATAAGGAACTAAGGTCTTATCAACGGTCTAAGCATGTACTTGCATCGCTACCACTTAATTATAGAGATAAAACACTCATAGTGATATAACGAGAGAAGTGGTCCTCGCTAATGATAACATAATTGATCCTTTGACTAAGCCTTTATCACAGTACTGCAACATATGACATTTACTCGAATGTCGAGTTTAAGGTACATGGCTAGTTAGCTCGTGTAAGTGGGAGATTGTTAGTATAGGTGCCCAAGATCCAATCCTTTTGGATGAATTTGACTTATTATATTATTACGGTATTTATATTAATTGTAATAAAAGAAGTTTTTCTATTAATTCTTGTCATTTGTATTTATTCATTGTATAGAATTAGAGAGAAGTTCATACGATATGCATTAACATTAGTGATTGATCAAAATATGTGAGACAAACACTAATACACATAAATGATATTGTTAAATGTCCCAACTCATAGCATGGTCAAGAATGGACATTGACTACATGTGGTTAGACTTATGAGTGTTATGCTCATACTATATGATAACAATAAGAGATCTCACACTTATTGACATGATAATGCCAAAGTAAGCACTTAAGTTATTTATGTAAGATAACATATCACTAGACTTGACTCGTCATGAGAATCCATTTGGTTTAGTCTATGAGAATCTCATATGAGATGGAAACAATTGGTCCTTAGACTTGAGGTCATCATGATTATCTCATTAGAGGATTTATTTACTTTAATACTCATTTCGATTGACCAAGTAAAGGGTTGCATGTGGACGAATTGTTGGGCACAATAGGAATCTAATATAGGTAGGTTAATGACTAAGATAAGACATGTCATTCCTTTTATGCTAAAGGAGTTAATACATTTCACTTCGATGAATATCTACTCTAGAAATCTATGACCATAGTAGGAATACACTAATAGAGCATAGTAGATTTACTCTAATAACTAAGACATTTAGGAATTAAAAAAAAAACTTATGTGATTGTAATTGAAAAAACTAATAACCAAGTTCGAGATTACATTATGATAAGTTAACATGAGGACTGAATTGTATGGTAACCATGATTATGAAAAGTAATAATAGATTAGCTAATCTTCCTAGAGAATGTCTTGCTAGAGGCCAATATTGACTTATGCATTAAGAGATAAAAGATGTGTCTTTTATTCTTCATACATTGCTAATATATCTAGGAGCTTATTGAGTCTCACACATAAGTTTAAGCATTCATATGTTTGAAGAGAAGCAAAGATATTAGAAAAAGTTTTCAATTCCGAAAGTTTCCTATTTTGGAAAGGGTTCTTAAAATGAAAAGTTTCTTAAAATAGCAAGTTTTCTATTTTAGAAATCGGTTTCTTAATTTAGAAGTTAGTTCTAAATTTGGAAGTAAATAACCTAAAATGAAAATGAGTTTTTTAATTTAGGTTAAAGGGTATTTTAGAAAATTATTTCTTAATGTGGGCCACCTAAAATTATCTAAGTTTATTTATCCGAATAGCCCAAATTATTTAATTAGGCCAAACTTGGTTTTGGGTAATAGATTTAATTAAAAGCTCGAAGATATTTTGATGGGAGGATAAACATAAACGTTATTGAATAAAGATGAATGTTTTATAGATAAAGATAAAAAAATCCACATGTTAAATAACTCCTAATTCTTAGAGGATTAGGAAGCAATAACTATGGGTCCTATTTAGGATAAGTTTATAAATAGGAGAAGAGAGATACGAGCAACTAATAAGAAAAAAAAATGGAGAGAATTCGATAATAAGAGTTTTAAGGAAAAGAATTCGGTAAAAAGAAAATGGTTTTAGGCTAATAGATTTAATTAAAAGCCCGATAGTATTTTAATGGGAGGATAAACATAAACGTTATTGAATAAAGATGAATGTTTTATAGATAAAGATAAAAAATCCACATGTTAAATAACTCCTAATTCTTAGAGGATTAGGAAGCAATAACTATGAGTCCTATTTAGGATAAGTTACCGTTCATTCTTATCCTTGCGGGATAAAAAAACTCTCCTCTTATAAATAGGAGAAGAGAGATACAACAACTAATAAGAAAAAAAAATAGAGAGAATTTGATAATAAGAGTTTTAAGGAAAAGAATTCGGCAAAAAGAAAATAGTTCTCAGGGCACACGAAATAAAGGAAAAAAAAAAAAAATAGTTTGCTCGTAAAAAATCCTACACACGCCACTCTCTTCTTCGTTTTGGGTTGTCGTAAAATTACTCGGATTAGATTTATATAGGAAACACTAAACAAATTAAAAAAGGTGGAGTAAGCACTTTATCAATTTTAAATGCTTCTTTATGATTGCTTGGATCGAGTGAATAATCAATAGAAGTCGGATGCTTAGATGACTCATTTCTTTGTTAAAGAATTTAGATTTACGTTACAAGAGATAATTCTCTATTCATCACTTTAATTCATTGATATATAATTAGTTGATTCAACGGTATGATTTTAGGCCCTTTAGATGGAGGAAATTTTTATTTTATTTTTTCTCTCATAGGATGCATGATCCTTCACTAAGGCCACGGTGAGAGTATACCAATAGAGCATAGTTGGTTTACTTTAGAACTAAGACATTTAAAAATCGAAGAAAACTTTTCTAATCATAATCAAACAAACTATAAACCAAGTTTGAGATCACGAGTGTGATAAATTGATATGAGAACCGAATTGTATGGTACCTATGCTAATGAAAAGTAATTGCAAATTAATTAATCCTTTCGGAGAATTAGGTAGTCATGATGTCTTACTAGAGGCCAATCTTAATTCATGTATCGAGAGATAAAAGAGATGTCTTTTATTCTTGATACATTGTCAATATATTTAGAAGCCTATTGAATCATACGCATAAGTTTAAACATTCACACAATAAAAGAAAAGCAAAAATTTTGGAAAAAAATTTCAGTTTTTTGAAAGTATTTTATTCGAAAAAAATTCTTAAAATGAAAATTTTTCTATTTTTGAAAGTCAATTTCTTAAAATGAAAAGTCGAGTTTCTTATTTTAGAAATTAATTTCCTTATTTGGAAGTTAGTTCCAAATTTGAAAGATAGTTACACGAAAAGAAAATTGGTTTTCTAATTTAGGTTTAAGGATAATTTGAGAAATTACTTCCTAACGTGGAGCTCCTAAAAATATATGACTTAATTTATTTGAATAATCCAAATTAATTGGTAATTAATTAGGTCAAAAACGTTTAGACCAATAGGTTTAATTTAAATGCCTGCAAGATATTTTTATGAAAGGATAAACTTGAGCATTATTGAATAAAGCTTAGAGTTTAGAAGGATAAGGTTAGACAAAACCCACATAAGCAATATATCCATGATTTACAAGGAGAAATTGCCACAAGGAGAAGTTGTCGTCCTCTATATAAATAAAAGAGAGATAGGCGACATTCTTAAGCACAAAAAGAAAAGAAACACATGGCATAAGGAAAAAAGAGAGGAAAAATGTTTTTCTCCCCAAAAACAAAATTGTCGCATCTCTCCCTATAAAAGCCAATAGTTGGCATAAATTACCTTATAGGATTTTTAGAGGAAAATTAACTATACAGAAGGATTGGAGGTAGTACTCTATGATTTTTGTGGCTTCTTGTGTTGGTGTTTGAACTACGTAGATAATCAACAAAGGCTGAACACTTGGACTGTTCCGTTTTTTCTTGCATTATTTCTGCGTTACAAAAGATAAACTTTCATCCATATTTATATTCATGTTTACGTACGATTAGTTAATTTAATGAAATGATTTTGAAAACCCTTAACTGAAAAAAATAAATTATTTATTTTACATCTTCATATATGATGCATATCCTTTCATTAAATCCCCGCACGCTTCTCAGTCTTTTTTAATAGCTAACAAACCCAACTAATTGTTCCTCTCGCTACCGCTAATACCAGTTACATAGCTAACTAATTCTCTGTAAACTTCCTTTGCCAGCTGCTATTTCTCTGTATAAACTTCCTTTCCCAGCTAAGCTGCCAGCTATGATACGATTTGCCACAAAGTTACCATCTAGCACCGTTACTAACAAGTTGCCACATAATGCCATCAAGCACTCTTGCTAACTCATTAATAAAGAGTTGCATCAGTCTCTTATCCGAAGGCCAACAGTCTCCTCCTCTCACAATTGAACCAAAATCTTGACCCGAATTCAGTTGGAGCACAAACTTTAACAAACTAATTAATGGCGTCTAAATCCAATGAACAAATAGTGATGCTCCCTTTTATGGCTCATGGCCATCTCATCCCTTTTCTTGCTCTAGCAAGACAAATCCATCAAGCAACTGGTTTCACCATATCCATTGCAAGCACCGCTCTCAACATCCAATACCTTACTTCTACCTTCAACTCCTCATCCGATGAGCCAAACAATGACCATATCCACCTCGTTGAGCTACCTTTTTGTAGTAATGATCATGGCTTGCCTCCAAACACTGAAAACTCTGAGAACTTGTCGTTGGATCTGGTTGGCAAACTTTTCTCTGCATCACTAAGTCTTAGGACTCCATTTCACAGCTTTGTAGGTGATATTGCAGCTAAACAAGGTCACCCTCCACTTTGTATAATATCAGACATTTTCTTTGGATGGGCAGGTGAAGTTGCCGACAGTTTGGGGACTGTCAATGTTTCTTTCTCTACAGGTGGTGCTTATGGAACCTTGGCTTATTCATCTCTTTGGCTCAATCTTCCTCATCGAGGTAGAGGTGATTCTGATGAGTTTCATTTGCCGGGATTTCCAGATAGGTGTCGCTTTCACATCACTCAGTTGCATCATTTCTTAAGAAATGCTGATGGCACTGATTCTTGGTCTAAGTTTTTTCAGCCCCAGATTTCACTTTCAATGCAATCTTTTGGATGGTTGTGCAATACAGTTGAGGAATTTGAGCCTGAAGGACTGGAATGGTTGAGGAAGTTTGTCAAGCTTCCTGTCTGGGCTATTGGGCCTCTTCTGCCACCAGTTGTACTCAAGAATGATTCTTCTTCATTGGTAATTTCATCAGGTATAAGCACAAGACGCGCTGGTAAAAGACCTGAAATTTCTACAGAAAAATGTATGGAATGGCTTGAATCATACAGTCCAGGTTCGGTGCTCTATGTTTCTTTTGGTTCCCAAAACAGCATAAGTCCATCCCAGATGATGGAATTAGCTATTGGTTTGGAAGAGAGCGCGAAGCCTTTCATTTGGGTCGTTAGACCTCCTGTTGGTTTTGACAAAAAATGTGACTTCAGAGCAGAATGGTTGCCTGATGGATTTGAAGAAAGAATGAAGAATAGAAAGCAGGGGTTGTTGGTGAGAAACTGGGCACCCCAATTGGAGATTTTATCACACATGTCCACTGGAGCATTCCTAAGCCACTGTGGGTGGAATTCAGTGCTGGAGAGCTTGAGTCAAGGTATGCCAATTATAGGATGGCCATTGGCAGCTGAACAGGCCTATAACTCTAAAATGCTGGTGGAGGAGATGGGTGTAGGTGTGGAGTTGACAAGAGGAGTGCAGAGTAGCATAGATTGGAAGGAGGTGAAGAAAGTGATAGAGTTGGTTATGGACAAGAAAGGGAAAGGAGGTGATATGAGGAACAAAGCAATGGTGATTAAAGAGCAGTTAAGGGCATCAGTGAGAGATGAAGGAGAAGACAAAGGGTCTTCTGTCAAAGCACTGGATCATCTTATGAGGACCCTTGAATCAAAAAGACAGGTGATTAGTAGTACTAGTACCATTTAATTATATGATTAATCCTTTGTAGTAATGAGGATTAAGGTGTTCTACAGCTAACAGCTATACAGCTATAGCATCATCCTATGTTAATGTGTTTGTTATGGCTTCAGTTTTTCTATTGGCTTAAATTTTGAGGATTTCAATTTATAATATACACTGCTAATTAGTACATTACGTAATCAGAAGGGAAGTCTAGAATATTAATAATAATTGGATTTGAATAAGATAAGTAGCCCTATAAAAAAAATTTAAATCTAACAGCGATGCAATAGGCAGGCATCATCATTTGCCATGCCGGCATGAAAGCAACTCCAGAGGGCTTAAACAATGTTGCTCCATCCAAGTCCATACCTCATAGGCTAGTAGTAGTACCTATGCTTTGTTTCACATGTCAATGCCATTGGTGGTGACCACTGACCACCCCATTCATCATTTGCTTTCCGTCCTGTTCCTTTTGGCATTTTGCAAGCCAGCGATGGGCACTGGGCAGCTTTCATGCCTTTATTTGCCTTTTCCTTTTTTCCCATCTCTTTGTTTGGTGTTAAATGAGAGATATTTGAGTCATGAACTTGCATGTGCTGCCACCTCATTTAATAGTTTACATACAGAGTTTCTACAATAATGAGATTGCCATTATACTCCTACAAGATTGTCCCATTGGCTATTGCATGCCACAAGTGTGATAGAATGTCTGTTGATAACCTTGATAGCTTTTTTACCTTCTTTTCCCCCTGCCAAATTGCATATTATAACTTATTGTTTTTACAAAATTTGTTATTTCATTAAGGGTGTCAAATAATGGACCTGTTTATAGTTGGATAGACATCCTTTTCAGCATAAATTGAACCGATTATTCTGTTGACTAAACACACATTTTCTGATGTAGTTAGGCCGTAGAACATATAAATTCTATATGCTATGATTTTGACATCAAACAAACTCACCAAGAAAATGAAATTTGAGGCTAAATTGTAGGCTTGTTAGGTTAAATATATAATGACCATAATGGTTGAGGGCATCCTCTCACGTTTTTGGGAATTTTTTTTTTTTTTTTTTTTTTTTTAAATGACCCCAGACGTAGACATCAATTCTATGTGGCATAGGTTGAATCCTAAATTATTTCCATTAGTTTGCATCACAATCTTTCCCCGGAAGAAAATCAGAAAATTTTGAAACATGAAACGGAAGAAATAAAAGATCTAGTTGGTTGTAATCATCTCCATTAATGAATATTATTCGACCATTTAACTATTGTTAATCACGCTGTGGTATCAAACGGTCAGGAATCATCAACCAGACTCTTAAAATTGGTGCCAGCCTCAGCCTCCATGGATACAAAATTAACTCTAAACCAGCCCGAATCCTGCTAGCCGGGCTGGTAGATGGGGTCATGAACCAAAATTACCAAAATGAATATTTTTTTGCTGAAAGAAGTTGAACACATTTATAACATTTCCTTAACCATCAGCACTCAGCAGATACCAAGAAACATGTTCACATTTTAATTATCTAGTCCATAAAGCAAGTGATTTGCTTCTCACGTCAAAGTGAAACCAGACTAGACATTTTATATGCTAATCTTTAAATCATATTACCTTGTGTTTCCCTCTTCTAGATCCACTAGAATTTCCATTTTCCATCAACGCTGATAATGATATCCACTTGCATCAAAGCAACTCAAGATGGGAAGAGAGGAAGGCAGCCTGTATATATATATATATATATATGTATGTGTATATATCATTAAATGATGACAGTCAGAATTAAACAGCTACATAAATTTGCCTCACACTTCCCTTCTCATCAATGTACAATCAAGCTTACTAACATCTCATCATACCCCTCGCCACCCTCGACATCTCCACTTGACTTCAATATCTTCCACTCTCCAATATGTGACTTCATATCTTAAGAGACAATGCATTAGAGAGGTAAGAAAGAGGGAGTAAAGCAGGATGAAAATCCCCAGATTTGATGATTACCAACCACAAGCCACCACATAAGGCAGGAGGCTTGTTCCATCATTTTACTGATAGAACATGGCGGATGAATAACAAAAGACCATCCCTCGCTGATCAGACAAATGATGTAACAACCTTCGGTGCTATTTCAAACTGCTGAAGCTACTGCCAAAAAACTGAAACCAGATATAATATAAACACAACTATAAAGTGCTATGAGCTTTTCCCTTTAGGTTTTGGTGACTGCTGAGGCTGGTTATATGGAGAAGCACGCACATCACTTAAGCTCCTCAAAGGTTGTCCATTCCTTGTTACAAATCCTGCCTGTGTTCTAATGCCATTTTTAGCATTCATGTTTGACTTGTTTCGATCTGCTTGCATAGTTTGAAAGTAATATGAAGAGCTAGCCATATCCTTTAAGTTTGGTAAAGGCTTTAGTGCTTCAACAACTTCACTCATCCGAGGTCTGCCTTTGGGATCACGGCTAAGACACTGGGCAGACAACTGAATAGCTTTCTGAGCTCCTTTGATCGAGAAATGGCCTTCAAGGCGAGGGTCTAATAAGCGGTAGAACCTTCTCTTGTCCCCAAAATGTGGCCTTGCCCATTCCACAAGGTTGTGCTCCCCATTTGGTCGATTTTTGTCCATGGATCTTCTGCCAGTGAGCATTTCGAGTAAAACTACTCCAAAGCTGTAGACGTCACTCTTTGATGTCAAATGTCCTAAACCAATGTCGAAGACAATAGAGTGGCAGAACATTAGATTATTTTAAAAGAAGAAGAAGAAGCTAAAATAGTTGAAAAATATGGATGTGTCAATAAAAAATTATGGTTATCCAAAACATGACATATTAGAAGTCGTAACATTACAACAGCTAAAATTTGAACATGAAGAATTACTTTATCAACTTTTCAAATACAATAAGTATTTTATGAACATGATAAATCTCTCTACCTTGGTGTATTCCAAAATGTCTAAGAATTAAATAAACACAATGGACAAGGATGCGCAATGATTAACAAGCAAGACTCCAGCAAAAGACACCAAGTTGCCAGTTGTGAAAATTAGTTCAGATATGGTATCCATTACACAGAAGAACAAGTGTTGTATGATTGATTCTAGCATTACAGAAGTGACGTTCAGGATACAGATGAGCTGATGTTATTTGATACCAGGGTGTCTGACCTTATATTGTCAAGAAATACAGCAATACAGAAGTTTGAACTAAATTGGAAACTTAATCCAAATTCCATCACATTCTACCTTTCTCAACAGGCTTTTGAGTCTAGATGACTTAAGGCCAGGAGATGGCTGTTTTAATCACTGGGTTCAATAAGCCTACAGACTACTACTATTTTTGCAGTGTTTGCACTTTTTTTAATATTGACAATGCCATGGAAGACTAGCAAGATTGAGTGGTAGCAGACATAGGACCCCCAAACTCGTGTTCTAAAGTCAACGAATTGTAGGGAGTTCTCTTCTATAGATAGACCCCGTTTCTCTCCTCTACCCACTCAGTGATATCGGAGTTGTGGTGTCTTCAAACCCACAAACGCATTGCCAAGGAACATGTTCTTCCTTTCGCCCATATACTAGGGTGCAGTGGTGTTGTGATACTAATAGCAGTTGAATGAAGCCGAACATATATAAGGTCATCCTTGACTCAAATTGCCAGAAGCTGAAAAGTTTAGTGTTGTTTTTTTTTTTTTTTTTTTTTTTTTTTAAAGCTGAAATGAATTCACTACGTGTTTAATCCAATTTTCTTTTAAGCCAGGCCTGAAAAGTTGCACTAAGCGTTCTGTTCATTTGCACCACTAAGCATGTCCTAACCATATCTCATTTGAATAGGCAAATACCGACAGCTGCAGTTTAAATCCTTATCACAGAGAATTTAGAACGTCTGAATTTTTACATGATTGGTAGACTGCCTCCTTATCCATTGCAAGGAAATTCAACAACTAACAAGCACTGTTGACATTCATTCAAAGGTATGTATACATCTATACATAAACAAGTAGCAGGAAAAGGCATTTAAGACAACTCACCAGTCATCACATATTCCGGGGCAGCATAGCCATAAGTTCCCATAACTCTGGTAGAGACATGGGTTTTGCCTCCATCAGGAGCATCCTTGGCAAGTCCAAAATCAGAAAGTTTGGCATTGTAGTCCTAAAACAGTAATGTCTTGTATCAGAATCAGAAAGGGACTGAAAAGGGGAAATGATTAGTGAAGTAATTTCCAATAGATGCATATGTTAAGCCACATACCGCGTCTAATAATATATTAGATGTTTTAAAATCACGATATATTACTGGTCTGTCAGCCTCCTCATGAAGGAAAGCAAGACCTTGTGCAGCACCAAGAGCAATTTTCATCCTGATGGACCAAGGAAGAGGCAAGGACCCTTCTGCACATAACATGGTTGTTACCAGAGAACATTAAACATCGAGAAAAGAGGTTGTGTTGATCTAGGGAGCTCTAAAATCATTTGCTGAAGGAAGATAACATCTGACGTAGGATTTTGATAGGCTGAATTCCAAAGCAGTTAGATTATAGATGAACAATAACTGCTTCTGGCCACTTTTTACTTATCGAAACAAAAAGTTTACAAGCCATGTTAATGAAAAGAAAAAACCAGTGAAACCCCATATAAATCCCTTGAACATTCAAAATCAACTTCTAAAACCTATTCCTACATAATATATCTATAGATCCTCCTTCCAAAGTGGCAGTAATGGACTCCATCCCGAGGAGGTTAATAGGTTTTGCGAGGACTATGTCTGATAAGTTTCATAGAAATGAGGTAAGCCCAATGGCAGACTCCTGCAATTCAGACTATTAAATTCAAAACTACTTCCGAAACTTAAATCAACTTTAAGACCTCTATCTACCTGCCTAGAATGCAATAAACAATATTAGATGTTGTGTGTAGGCAGAGCCATAAACACCACTTCAGCCAGTTGGACCTATTGCCTGCATTTGGCCAAGAAAATACCACTAAACTGGGAAATTAATTTACAGAAACACTTCTCTCCTAATCAGTGCAAGTGATGACCCAATAGTTATCACCTTCAAGCGGACTGATGTCCAAAAGATGCTAATCTCCAAAGATCTACAACATTGAGTCAGTCAAATTTTAAGGCTCTGAGATTTATGAATCAAGTATTACAAAAGCACATCATATACATAGCAACAACCTTCACACTTCCTACAAAGACTTCAAGTCTATATGCCAATTTATGCACATCGGAGATCTTGCTCTTTTCTGTTGTAAAATAAACATATCATGAGTGTATTATCTTATATATATATATATATATATAACGGCAGATATAGAGCTCAAAGATTTTGATTGAACACGTTTAGCTTCTACTTTCTATCAAATATTCCCGTAAAATAGTGTATCTTAATATTAGGTGCGTAAATGCAAATCAGTATTGGTTTTATGTGCGTAGAACATTATGATAACATACTAATTTTGTCATACAGTATAAATTTGGAAAGCAATTATATCTGAGATAACTAAGGTACATTCTAGGATATAGCTTTGAAGTTACATACTTCTGAAGAGGTGATTCTCTAAACTTCCTCTAGGCATGAACTCATATACCAGCAACCTTTGATCATCTTCAATGCAGAAACCAACCAATTTCACTAAGTTTTTATGGAGAAGGTTCCCAAGAAAACTAACTTCAGCCTGAAATATTGTGAAAGCCATGATTAGCAATATAAAGTTAAATAATCATCTAACTTTTTTATTTTTCCAAGAACAAAAATCATCTAACATTTGAAAAAACCAAGATAGAAGTGACAAATAGAAAGAGATCATACAAGCCACTCTTTATGACCCTGAAGTCCATCATGGTTGAGGGTTTTCACTGCAACGGTAAGCCCAGTGCCAGGCTTCACAGGAGCAGTTCCATTCTCTTCAATCCAACCTTTGAAGACGCACCCAAACCCACCCTCCCCAAGAAGACTCTCAGGCCTAAAGTTTCTAGTTGCTAATTTAAGGTCATTAAATGTAAATTTCCGGAGCTGAGAAGCAAGCTTCAATTCCTCACTGAACGTTGGAAGTGAGGATGCACTCTCTGCATTGCTAGTCGTGGTAGTAGAAGACATTGCTGGAACAGTAGGTTGGTTTTTGTTCTTCTCATTTGTAGCTTTACTTTGCACTGAAAACCAAAGCAATGGACAATTACTTGCTACTATTCAAATCCAGTAGTATTTGTCTATTAATATTTATATGTAACAACTTATTAACAACGTTTCTCAAAAGAACCAATTGGAAACATGACAAGTTACTGAATTTTAATCAAGCTAAATGAAGAACTAGTAGACAAACTAGTTGCTATCATGTTACTCAATGCATGGATAATATAGTAATGATCATGATAGACCTGTTTATTAAGGAGCAACAGGCCAAACCAAAATTACCATGAGATGACAATCTTCAAAAAAGGGCCAATAAATTTGAACACGGCCTTTAAATAACAGTACTACCTAAAAGGATCAAAATTCAGGAACACTTGTAACTCGCTTTTCTTCTTATTCTCTCTAAATATTGACACCAATTAATGAAACAACATGTTCAGAAGTCCTAAAAGAACTTGTGCCTTCTGTTTACTTGATTTGCTTCGAACCAAATCAGCGTAGCATTTTTTTACATATATATCCACACAAGCCTATAGACATATGGTTCTACATAAATATCAGTTGAAGAAATCATTAAAGGAAAAAAAAAAAAAACAGAGAGATTTTTACCATAATGAGTTGAGATACCACTTAAAGAGCTATCAACTTTTGATCTTGAAGGCATGCAACTTCCCATCAACCTGAATTTAAACCAACATCCAATATCCTCCCCGTCCTTTTCATTTCCTTGATTTTTGTTATTTTTCTTGCCCTTTGATTTATCCTTAAAATTCTTTACCTTTGCAGAATCTGGACTCAGACCCATCTTCATCTTCATAAACATAAAAACTCAAACAAAAGTTGAAAAATTAATCAAAACAAAGAAAGCCCATTTCAAAGATACTAACTCTAAATCATCTAAACCATCAAAATTAGAAATCAAGTGATTATCAGTGAAAACCAGTGATGCCCAGTTGTGAAGTTTAGTCAAAAGGAGGTTTGAGAGAGAGAGAGACACGATTGAGAAAGAGGGAAAGGGTTCAACAAAGGGCAGTTTGGGCAGTTTGAAACAGAGACCACGGGCAGAGGGGCAAGAGAGAGAAAAAGAGTGGTCATAACAGTAACCTTGGCATATTCCAATTTCCAGGCAACAAATCATCATATGATAATAATAATAATTAATAAAATAGAGTTAATTATCACTTAATCCCTTTAGTTTAAGAAACTAATAAATTAATCCTCATAGTTTCAGAACTCTATGTTTAAAATTCTTATATTTTTCAAATCATTTATAACTTGTCCGCGCGTCCCTTCCATGTTATCTTCATTCTTTTTTTTTTTTTTTTTGAAAAAAAAAAAAGACTAAGAAAGCTAAGTAGAAGAATTATGAAAACTTGATTAGGAAAGAAAGAAAATTTATACATTAAAAAAAAAATTGTTATTCTCAGTCATATATATAGAAGTTAGTTAATTTCAATAAGCTACCTACCATAATAAGCTACTGTTACATAAATAGAATGCTAATGACTCGAATTTGATAAAGTGAGATTTTGGTATAGTAAGTTATAATTAAGTTCGTATATTTAAAGAAACAAATAATTCAATCATTCTAATGCATATATTTTATTTTGTATAAAATATTTTAAGATAAGCTTTTTCTTGATTTTTCAATGGTTAGTTATGATAAAGTATTTAAAACAAAAAACAAAAACTAATCAACATATAATATTATACAATCAATCTATGAACTTAATTTATTTAATGAAAAATATTTTTAAGTCATGAAGTTTCATTAAATATTATGAATTATTCATCCGTTATATCATTGGCAGTTTTATTAGTTTTTTCTACTAACTTTCATGGTCCAATATGATTGAAGGATTAAGTTATTACTTTCCAAAACAGAGGAACTAAATGATGCGTTAACTAAAGATACAAGGACTAAATTATAATTAACTTTTTTGGTATAGCAGTTGGTACAAAGTTCAAGGATTTATGCAGTGCTACCATTGAAATGGTGCCACATATAAAGTCAACAAGTGGGTAGGAGTTGCAAATAATGTGGCAGTGATAGAAAGTGCTAACTATCAAAATGTGTGAGTACACAAACAATTTTATAATATTTTCAATCTGGGCACAATTTTCTAATGGAGACATTCTTATTGATAAACCTCCTTTGGTTACGACTTCGTGTCTTGATAAACTTCAAGTCATCTATTGCTGCTTCTATATGGACCAAAAAAAAAAAAAAAAAAAGTAAGTAAATTATCACCTTCAGCAGGATTTTGAAGTCATCTTTTATTAATGATCATTGATCAGTGAACACATCCATAATTTATAGGGTACTCTTCCAAATATTCGAGTTGCTAGGAAGACCTGAGTGGATATGCTTTAAACGTAGAAAACTTTCGTTGGGCTTGAAAAGTTTTTTTTTTTTTTCCTTCGTGATAATGAAATATTGAGCTTTATTCTTTTAGATGCATGATATTTTTCAACCCAGTGATTTTTTTCCCCTCTCTCTTTTACTAGGTTACTGTATTAATACTTGACTCTTTTATATTTATACGGAAGAAAATATTAATCTGGATATAAGTACAGCTCACAGCTCAACATGAGACTCGAAATCAACGAGGGTTGATGGTTAATCTTTAGGTGGAGATGAGCACTGAGGACTGATGGTTAATCTTCAGGTGGAGATGAGTACGAGGATGTGCTGAAACATTTGCTTGGCGGGATAAAAATAAGATTCCTTATGTCTAATTAAAAATTAAAAAAAATTAAAAGGCATGAGATTTGTTAATAGTAAACTTTTCCTTTAGCTTAAATTACTTTTCGTTTGGTAGTAATTTAAGTAATATATATATATATATATATATATATATATATATATATATATATATATATATATATATATATATATATATATTAGCATTGTTATGCAAATTTAAAGGTTTTTTTTTTCCTTCATATTCATATTGTAACATTTTTTTTTTTCAATATGCAACCTCATCTTGACCCTTACATGCTAGGAAGAGAGAGAAGAGAGGAGAAACGGGACGATGGACAAACCCATTCGATTACTCTAATAGTAGAATTTATCATAATTTTGTTCATCTCAACGAGTAAAATCTGTTTATTATAGTGACAAATGATAAAATGATCGAAAGTTATGATCAAGATTCAAAAATATTTGAACCTTTTTATTTTAATTAGATTTTTTTTTTTTGTATTAGAATAAGTTTTGAGGTTCTAAAAGAGTTATTTGATGGTTTTTTGGACAAAAATGAGACTAAATTTGATTTTTAGATGCCAAAATTAAGAGAATGACTTTTTCGATGACTTTTTTGGCGAAATTGAATTCGTCGAAATTCCGGAGGTCCCCGAAAACTCAAAACAATTTTTCTTTTCCCAAGCCTAGGTGCATATAGCGGCTAGGTGTGTTGGTCTAGTTCTTCATTTTTTCTTTTCTTTTCTATGACGTTTTTTTCAAATTAAGAATTTTTATGTCAAAATTATTAAATATCAAACATTATTGTTTCTATTTTTCACGTAGCGTAGTGAATATATATATATATATATATATATGAATGGACCATAGATGGATTGTCGGAGTATAATATCCTTAGCTTACTCCAACAAATGACCATGGTTGCTAACGCCTATAAAACCCAACCGGCACCCACGACCGTGCGATAGATGAGTTGCTCATTGCCGATTTTTCCGGTCAATCGAAAGGATGGTGGGACTATCATCTCATCGCCTAATAGCATATGAATATATATATATATATATATATATATATATATATATTTCAGCTTATATTACTTTTGTTGAATTTATCATTTCTTTTGAAAACTCTCATCCAATTGATATTTTTTATATATAATTTTTATTTATCGATAAATATAATTTATTTTTCTCGGTGTTTAAATTTTAACATAAAATTTTAAAACATGATTGTTTTTTTCTTTTTTAACAAATAAATTGGTATAATATATATCATTAATTATTATAATTTTTTAAGGATAGTGTGTGTGTGTGTGTTGGTCAAAATGTATTTTAGATAATTTATCTTAATTCACTAGATATGGTTAAGATAAATAAAAAAATTATTGAATCATCGCTTTTATTAAAAATTAACTATACATATTCCAAGCTTTTTAGATTCTCAACAAGAATCAATTTTTATTTATTTTGACTTTCATGGATTAGGCTCTATACTTGAATAATTTTCATCATAGCAAGTTAAAATATTAAAAAGAAATCATAAAGATTTTCACAAGAAAATAATCTCATTTAAAAAAGTATTTTGACTCACTTGATCAAAAGTCAAAACATATCATGCAACTATCGTGATACAATCCTCAAGGTGATCCTTCTTTAGGCTAGACAAATGAAACATATTCAAATAAAGATTTAGAAAAGAAATTATTTCTTTTTTGAAAGATGATTGTCAAAAGTTGTCTCATAGAAAGTTAAAGGCTCGAATAGGTTCTACAAGCTCAAGGAGTTTTGAAGTAAGCTTAGCTCAAACAAGAATTTTTGCTTAGAAGAATCTCAATTTTATTTCTTTCTCATCTTAGGTATTTGATCAAAACCCATGATTCAATGCCATAAATAATAATTTGTGATGCATGATTCAATGCCATAAATAATGATTTGTGATGCACAAACAAATCAAGTTTTTATTGAAAAACATTTTCTTCTCACTTAAAGCTAAAGTTTATCAACACAAAGTAAGTCATTCTTGATCGGAAAAGACTTTTAAAGGCATGTGATATAGGCTAAGGTTTTGGCTTATGGACAAAAAGATATACAAGGATCAAAGATGTTTAAGGGTATAAAGACTAAAGACTACCGAATCATTCATCAAGATCCTTCTCGGCTTGTTATCTTGACTTTGTCATTTTTATAGTTGGTCTTATCTCCTAATCTCAGCTCTCCTCTATTATTCACTCGTTCCATCTTTTGAATTTTTAAACCTTTTTCTAACTTTAAATTGCGATAGAGGTCTTTGGCGATACTTTCTTTTATCTTAGTGTTATTTCATTCTATTTTTTTTATCTATAATTTCTGTTTTCTTTTTTTTTACCCTTTTTTTTCTAGAATTAATACTAGGGTTCATTTCACGATTTTTGTGCGAACCAAATCTCTCTAACTTCTTTCTTAGGAGAGCATCATCGATTTAATAAATCTTTAAAATTGCTTCTAGTGTAAAGGGTGATCCTAATATGAATTGTCTTTAAGATAAATCATTACATGCTCAAAGTGGAACCCAAAAGATAAAGTTTTGTTTGTAAAGATTACACCAAACTCGGGTATTTCTTCATCTTAAGTTTGATTTGGTTAGGTCGATAAGTGATAAAATCATAATTCATATATTTTTTCTCTATTCACTTAGTCTATTTGTCATGTTTTATGTTGTATTATGCTTATTTATATTCAAATTAATGAATAAGACATTAGTTGGAAAGTTTTAGGAAAATATGCTTTAAAGTGAAATTTTCAGCATCTTTGTGTAAATAACGTTATGGACATTTTATAGGTTTGATATGAAAGATGAATCTAGAATTAAAAATTATCTTCGGAAAGATTATAGAAGAAATCCTAAATATTTTAGAAAAGTTTGATTGGTTGAAATCCGAGATTGTTTAGTCCTTAAGGCATTAGTGTAAAGTTAGAGTCGGAAGCTTAAAAAAATCATGACATACCACTAGAGTTTAAACAGAATGTAATTTGAGTTTCTAGAGGGAAAATTAGGTAATTCAAAAAGCCAATGTACATATAAGCTTTAGGGCTGAACTTTCATGAACAACCTAAGTCCAAACAAAATCGATTTCTACTTCTAATTTTTGCCATAAGTTTACGCACTAATTCCGTTAAAGAAACTTTATGATTTTAGGAACCTCTAAATAAGAAAAATTTTGAGGAATTATAGGTTGTGATTCTAAGTCGGTTATACATCCAAGATAGGGCATAAATACGTCTCTTTTTGGCAAGGTTAAAGAGACATTTTTGGATACAATTTTTAAAAAAAAAACTTATTTTTATTTTTCCGCACTCTTCATCAACATGTGCGGCTAAGTTTCTTCCGTTCAATTCAAGGGGATTTTGAAGTCCAAATTCATGCCCATTGGTGTAATTAATTATGAGTAACATTATTCTTATCCTTGTTTATTATTTGAATTGAGTATGTTATTCCGTATTATTGGTTTATGATTTCGTTTGAACAATTTATTAAAGGCTTGCTAAGTTATTTGAATTGAAATTAAAGTGTTAGATTCAAAAATTGTCATACATAATTCTCATATTTCTAATCAATAAATGGTAATAGATGATTATGGGAAAAAAAATTTTCTATTACTATGAATAACATACACGAGCTAAATGATCCAAACTTGTGTGATTGTTGCTTAAATTGATTTGTTTTTTCTTTTTCTTAAGGTTGCCTTGAATTAAACATAGTGAACTTACTCTAGGTTGTTTAAAGGTTAGAATATCACCGTTTATTGGAATTGAGTATGTTATTCTATATTATTGGTTTATGATTTCGTTTGAATGATTTATTAAAGGTGTGCTAAGTTATTTGAATTAAAATTAACGTGTTAGTTTCAAAAATTGCGATACATAATTATCATATTTCTAATCAATAAATGGTAATAGATGATTATGGAAAAAATTTTATTATATTACTATGAATAACATACCCGAGCTAAATGATCCAAACTTGTGTGATTGTTGCTTAGATTGATTTGTTTTTCCTCTTTCTTAAGGTCTGCCTTGAATTAAACATAATGAGCTTACTCTAGGTTATTTAAAGGTTAGAATATCACTAAAGAGCTTATTTCGGTAGTGACAATCTAAGGGAAATTTTGGGTTAACGAGTTTGTTATTGCCTATGATTAATAACTCCATTAAACTACGTAGAATAACATTATGATTATTATGTTATGTCTATTGCATGTGTGGGTGGAAATTGAACCAAGAGTCGGAGTCGTTAATCCGATTACCTTCTCTTTAAATTTTTGTTTGTTTAAATTGCAATAAGTTACTCACGAACCAAACCCCCCTATATACTATGTTTTATCGAGTTGTTTTTTATTTTTGTTGAACTATTAATATAATCGGATTATAACTATTAGTGAAGTCATTCTCCATGGGATTAACCTTTGCTCACCCTAGCTACAGGTATAGTAATTAGGTTTAGTAAAGACTTACTTAATTAATTTGGAATGCTTGGTATGCTACCAAATTTTGGCATTGTTGTTGAAGAATGATGTTCGATTAATTTTTATAATTTTGTTTATGTTCTTAGACTCGTTAATTATATGACTCGTTAATTGTGTTATTTATGTGGCTTTTCATCTTTATTTGGGTAATTTTTTTTTCTATTGTTATTATTCAAAGTGACTTTTGCGATTGAATTAGGTGACACACCCTTAATTAATGTTTAAGGAAATAAAATTTTACACATGGCTAGTCAATCTTTTGGATTCATTAGCACCACCCTCTCGAAGCCTAATTCAATCGTTTACTAGGTTTTCAACCATTTTTATGTTTTTTGAAATTTTAATTCTAGTTTTCTTAATTCATTTTATTTGTCGGTAATTATTTTATGATTTTTTTTTATATATTTTATGACTAGATCCTTTCATATTAGAGACTTGATTTTTAATCCATAACTTGAACATACGTTACACAAACTAAGGAGAGAGTCTAGGAAGATTTCGATAGAATTTGAAATAATGGTTCTTTCATCACCAACATAGCTCTTGAACTCGCTTTATGATAATTTTGGAAATGATTTGGTGGAAGAATTCATTGCCATAAATAGGACATTAAAGGAGTTAGTCTGCTCCTAATTTAAACTAGCAACCTTTATGTATCCAATACCCAATGCTAGATGTAGCTTTCGAGCTTAAATATGGTTTAATTCACTTGTTGCCTACTTTATGTGGTCATATAGGTGAGGGTCCAAACAAACATCTAAAGGAGTTTCATGTTGTATGTTCAAGAATGAGACTAACAAGTGTTCGAATAGCGAGGTTCAAATGAGGGCCATTCTATTTTTCTTGATGAATGATGCTAAGAATTGGGTCTATTATTTACCAAGTAGGATAGTGGCAATATGGAATGAGATGAAGAGGATGTTTTCAAAAAAATATTTTTCAACATTTCATACTAACAACATCAAAAAGGAAATATATGGTATAAGGTAGTACAATAGAGAGACGTTGTATGAATATTGAGAAAGATTTAAGAAGCTACATGCTAGTTGTCCCCACTATCGGATAGCTGACTAATTACTAATTTAATATTTTTATAAAGGTTTACAGCCCATGGAAAGGAATATTATTGATGTAGTGAATTGTGGAGCATCGATGGATAAGTTTCCAAATGCTACTAAAACTCGATTTCAAATATGGTAGCTAAGTCCCAACAATTTGGTACTAGACTAGATGTACCAATCATGAAGGTGAATAAGGTAAGCACTTCTTCCATTGGAAAACAACTTTATAATCTTACCTCTCTTGTTAGATAATTTGTTGTAGGGAATGCATAGTGAGTGAAAGCTTTTGGCATGTGTTCAACAATAGGCCATCCAACCAATATGGGCTCGATACTTTAAGATGGAGCCATCGAGCATGCACATGCTATAGTGAACTTTCTAGGGCAACCAAAGAAGTTGTATGATCCTCACTCCAACACTTACAATCTAAGTTGGAGGCATCACTTGAATTTCAACTATAGTAATAGGCAAGCAAGACATAACTTTTACCAAAATAAGCAATTAGGCTTCTAGCCTAACCGAGTAGCCATACCAAACCAAACAACTTGCCCCTCATAATACGAGTTTGTCCTTGAAAGATATTGTTAAGACCCTTGCACTTAGCACCACACAATTTTAGACACATAAGCAACATCCAAGTATTCGAAGCTAGATAACTAGGTGAGTCGGATGATGACTGCTATAAATTGCTTAAAGGCTCATGTTAGAGGGAAGTTTCCTTCTCAAATAATTAGGAATTCAAAAGAGAATGTGAGTGTGATGACATTAAGAACTAGTGCTCTAGTGGAGGAACTAAGTAAGGTAATTCTCGTTATAGCAAAAAAAGATAAAATCAAAAGGGAAATAACGAAAGAAAACATGCCAATCAAAGAGGCTACATTAAATTCTAAGGTAACTCTTAACCTTTTAGTTTGATTTAAGACTTATTCTCCACCTTTTCTTGGTAGGTTATCAAAATCAAAGAAAGAGGAAAAGGATAAAGAGATTTTAGAGTTGTTTCATACGGTTGATGTCAATATACATCTACTAGATGCAATCAAACCAATCCCTAGGTATGTAATGTTCCTTAAATATTTATGTACTAATAAGATGAACTTGAATGGGGATAAGAAGGTAAGAGTGAGGGAGAGTGTTTTGATAATGTTTCAAAGGAAAATCCCCCCAAATACAATAATCCAAGTATATTCATCATTCCTTGTAAAATTAATAACCCTAGATTTGAAATAGCTATGCTAGATTTAGAAGCTTTCATAAATTTTATGCCATGTTCTATTTATGCTTCGTTAAATCTTGGTTTTTTAAAATATACTTGGTGTTATCATACAATTGGCATATTGCACTAATGCTTACCTTGAAGAGGTAGTTGAGGATGTTCTTATATAGGTGAATGAGTTAATATTTCTCGACTAACTTTTACATTCGGATATGGATGATGATTTTTTCCATGAACCTACACCTATATTGTTGGGAAGACTATTCCTAAAGATAGCTCGGATCAATATATATGTTCATGATGGTACCCTCACAATGGAGTTTAATGATGAAGTACCCCATTGATGTTTATTCTAGTTTTGTTATTAACACTATTGATTCTTTAGCATGTGAGGACATAGATATGGATACGATACTGTTGAGCAAAGAAAATTATAGTTGCAAGAATTTAAGGAGATTAGGGATGATGCCTACAAGAATACAAGGATTTATAAAGAGAAAACTAAAGCCTTTCACGATAAGTTGATCACTAGGAAGAACTTTGTTATTAGATAAAAATTTCTCCTTTTCCATGCAAGGTTAAAGCTCTTTTCAAATAAGTTGCATTCTCGTTGGGTTGGATCTTTTATTGTAACTACTGTTTTTCCTTATGGTGTAGTAGAAATTTAGAAATTGAAAATGAACAAGGTGTTTAATGTGAATGGTCATAGGCTTAAACCTTATTATGAGGGCTTTTAGGCATGCAATGTTGAGGTGGTGGTGTTGGAGGATACGATTTATAAGAATTGATGGCTAAGAAAATAATCGAGCTAACGATGTTAACCAAATGCAATACTTAGGAGGTAGCCTAAGAAATCAAATTTGCTTTTCTATTCAATTCAGTTTTATCTTTTTTTTTTTTTTTATGATGATTGTTTATTATTAGTTGCTTTCCTTATACATTGTAATTTTACATTAGGGACAATGCAATTTTTACATGTGGAGGGAAGGAATTTAGGATTTAGATTGTTTTTTAATTTTTTCCAAGTAATTTTTTATTAAAAAATGCCATGAGTAGTAAGATATCCATCTTACATGATGATTGATTTAGAATTTTAACAAGATCTTATGAGAAAGTTGAGATTGTTTTGAATGTTATTATTATGAAAGTGCATGCATGTCAAAAAAATTTATGTTTCTTTTTTATTAAGCATGATTATTAAAGTAATGTTTACTTTGAAATTACACTTTCAAACTAGACCTAAGCATGGTTTATGTAAAATGAGATTTTTTAGTCTATTATTTGATTTTGAGAAATAAAAAGAAAGCATTCCATGTTGAAATTTTGGCCTTATTGATTGAATTATAAATCTATTCTAATGTTTTGAGTTGCTTAGTAACTAGGGGTATTCATCACCAATGATTATTTTTACGTCAAATGGTAACTTGAATCATGAGTATGTAAAGCACTCTAAATTCATGATTTATTGAGTAACCGATTGCTTTAATCACAAATGCTAGTATTCGGGTAAAAAGACGAGTGATTCTTTATGAAAGAATTGTTAGAGGTCTTGAAGAAGAATTGGAATGCTGAAAAAGAAACAAAATAAAAAAATATAAAAAGAAAGTTTCGATTCACTACTTTTGCTTATAGTAGTGGAAGAGAGTAATGGCAAGATAAGTGTTGCATGCTTATATTATGTTGATTATAAAAGCGTATAAATTGACTTAAAAACATGCATGGATATGAGAATAATATTTTAAACATGATTGACTTGATTATTTGATTTTGTTGGGTTATAAATGAAGATTTAATGTTTGAAGGATATTTATGCTTGCATGACACTTAACTAAGGTTTTATGGGTATATCTTCTAAAAGTCCTCACGAGATACGACTCATCTATTAAGGATAATTTAGGAGTCTAATGGCTTGTTGCATATGTTAAATGCAATCATAATTCCTATGAAAATGAGTTAAGAAGTAATTTAGTTAGCTAGTTCGTTTGTTTGTTTTGGTCGACGATTAGAAAAAGCTAAGTGTGGGAAAATTTGATAGAGGCATAATTTTATACATTTATTCTCTATTAACTTAGTCTAGTTGTCATGTTTTATGTCTTATTATTCTTATTTATGTTTAAATTAATGAATAGGACATTAGTTGGAAATTTTTAGGAAAATATGCTTTAAAATGAAATTTCTAGATCTTTATGTATATGACCTTCTAGGATTCACGTAGGTTTCAAGCATGGAAGATGAATATAGTATTAAAAGTGGTCTTCAGAAAAAGTTGTAAAAGACATCCCAAAAATTCCAAAAAGGTCTAATTAGTCATAATCCGAGATTGTTTCGTCCTTAAGGCATTGGTGTAAAGTTAAAGTCGAAAGCTAGAAAAATCCTTAAAGACAACTAGAGCTTAAACGAACATAATTTGGGTATTTAAAGGCCAAATTAGGTAATTCAAAAGCTCAAAGTCCATACAAAATTTAGGGCTACAAATTTCATAAAGAATCCAAGCCTGAAAATAATTGGTTTCTACTTCCAATTTTGGAGATAATTTGATGCACTAAGTCCGTCTCCTATTTTGTTAAAGAAACTTTATGATTTTAGGAATCTATAATTAAGAAAAGATTTGAGGAATTATGGGCTATGATTCTAAGTCAGTCATGCATACAAAATAGGGTATAAATAGTTTTCTTTGTGGCTAGGTTAAAGAGATGTTTTTGGACAAAATTTCAAAAAGAACTTACTTTTATTTTTTCGCACTCTTCATCAACATGTATGGCTAAGGTTCTTCCTTTCAATTCGAGGGGATATTGAAGCCTAAATTCATGTCATTGGTGCAATTAATTATCAATAACATTATTCTTATTCTTGTTTTTTATTGGAATTGAGTATGTTATTCTATATTATTGGCTTATGATTTCGTTTGGATGACTTAGTAAAGGCATGCTAATTGAATGTTAATAGATGATTATGGTCAAGTTTTCATTTTGTTACTATGAATAACATACCTTGAGATAAATGATCTAAACTTGTGTGATTGTTGCTTAGATTTATTTGTTTTTCCTCTTTCTTAAGAGTCTGTCTTGAATTAAGCATAATGAGCTTACTCTAGGTTGCTCAAAGGTTAGAGTCTCACTAAGAAGCTTATTTCATTAGTGCCAATTTGAGGGGAAATTTTGGTTAATAGAGTTTTTTTATTACTTAGGATCAATAACTCCATTAAACAAGGTAGAATAATGTTACAATTGTTTATGACCATTATATGTATGGGTGAAAATTGAACCAAGAACTAGAGTCTTTAATCCGATTATCTTCTCTTTAAATTTTTATTTGTTTAAATTCTAGTAATTTACTCATGAACCAAACCCCTATTTAATATGTTTTGTCTAATTATTTTATATTTTTCTTGAATTGTCAATATAATCATATTATAATTATTATTCTTTGTGGGATTGATCCTTGTTCACCCTAGCCACGAGTATAGTAATCAAGTTTAGTAAGGAATTACTTAATTAATTTAAAGCGTTTGGTGCGCTAGCAATAAGTTTTAGTCTCATTTGAAAATCATGATTAATTTCTAGAGAAGAAGTGGCGAGTTAGGTAGGATCATGACTTAAATGTGTACAACTCAACATCGTTTAAATCATTAAGTCATTTGGTTTCCCAATTTAGGGCATCAATGCACTCTTTTACACAAAACTATCCTAAAAAGTTTTATTAAGCATAGTAAAAAGTTTTTTTGGTTTCAAAAAGAGAGATTGCTTCCCGACATTTACATGAAATTTCTTGAAAATTAACTAATTTTGAAACATGTCAAAAGCATTTGTCATTTTACTTCTTCCGATTTGGATGACATAAAATAGAAAATGATACTTTCAAATAAAATTCTTTTGATTTCAAATTAATAATAAATCATTACCAATATAGTTAAAATTTCCTTTTCATGCAAAGAAATAACTTTATCTATTTTTTAAAAATAGAGATTCAAAAATTTGATGAAAGATAAAGATGTTTTTCAAAAAATCAAGAAACATTTTTGTTTCTTCAAACAACTTTGTGTGTTCTCCTCTCATTTGTCACCATGTTCATTCCCATTTTTTCTTTCTTTATCTATCATAATTCGAGTTTGGCTATTTTTTTCAACGTAATTATTTAGAATTTTTATTTTTAAGATATAATCATATTGAATTTTTTAAAGATAGGATAAAAATGCGAATGAAACAAGTAGAAAAAATAATAAAGAAGGAAATGAAGAAGAATTCGCATGATTTTATAAATTAATATTATTATGAAAGCATTATAACAATTCTATACAACCCATTTATGAACCAAAATGATAGAAAGTTAAAGATAATCATGACAAAAAAAGTTACTTAGTTTTGGAAATAATAGGCACTTTCTCGTCAAACTCGTTACCTAGCTCTTCTTTTTTCCTTATTTTTTGAGCAAGTCGGCCAACATCAAAGGCATCTCTAAGTTTGTTGGTGATAAATTATGAAAACACCATTAATTCTAAGCTATGAAGCATTGATCCAGATCGTATAGCTTTGCTCTTTGCATCGGTTTTCTTTATTTCCAAAGTGTTCACTATCATCTTGTGAAATAGTTGACTCAAACCCAACTCGTTGTCACACGGATCAACACATATGAACGCTTCTACAAAGCAGCATGAATATGTGGAGCATCAATGCCAACTATATTGAATTGATATTGAAAAAGTTCATTCGATTTTCTTTCATCACATACTGTCGGCATATTCATCTTTGATTTTTTTTCTTTCTTTTCTATCCTCGGCGTGTCCAAAATTAGTATGGTTTATACCTCTTGAAATTTATAGCAATCATCGATATCATGTCTACTCTCTTTGTGGAATATACAAAAATGCTTAGCATGAGTAGGAGTTTGAAACTCAAAAGGTTTCTCATTAAAATTAACGGAAGATAACATGTCAAACAAGCGAGGATATGAAAAATTTCAAAAATGTATTTTTATTATCATGCTCAAAGTCATCCAACAACAAAATATTGGCCCCATCGATAGTAGCATGAGTGGGAAAAGGGATTATTGTTCACATTTAGAGTGCTTAAAATTTTCTCATATGTAATCAAACTTTGATCAATCAAATACCGGACTCATTTCTTGAAATTAATATAGTATTTGATACTATGACCATATATGCCATCATGGTATTCACATGTTTCATTATGTTTGTACCAATAAGGAAACGAGAGGTTGCAGATGGAGTAATCGTCACAAGGGTCAATTGGCTAATACTCATAAGACGTTTGGAAAGATCTCTTAAAAAATAGGAAGAGGTGGCAACACATTTTTATTTCTTTGACGACTAAGGTTATCTTGACTATTTTGATTAAATGTCCTTTATTGATTATTGAATGTTTGAGAGTTTTATGTTTGGGGATGTTGAGAAAAAGATTGTAATAGATATTATGGTAGATTTAGCATTTGGATCATCAAACCAACAATGTTTGTAGAAGTTGTGCTCACGTGCATCATAAATTACGAAGCGAAGTTGGTCATGTTATTTTGTGAATAAAACAATTTGTTGGGCCTCCAAAAATTATTCTAACAACCTTTTAGATTAAAAGTAGACCCTCTAATCTGATAAACTTTGATGTCTTTTTCTTTTCTTGAGTTATTTTTTCTTGATCCAAATTCGGAGGTATCGACCACCCTTGTAGTTATGATTTTTTTTTTCAATCCTATCTACCTGTAGAAACAACCTCAAAAAAACTATTGGATCCATTACTTAATGAGTAGTCATAATATGGTGTTTTGAAAGTATTTACAAAAGAGCAGCCAATTCCTTCTCACATAAAGGTGACAGACTCATAAAGCCATTTCACGTTATTGATGGGTGTATTCTTTCAAGCCTTTCTCAATAGATTACGGAGTTTGACCTATCAAAAGCTATTTTTATGTTGAACTTATACTATTTTATGAATACTTTAACTAAATCCTGTCATCTCTTAATCTTTATTTGATCAAGATCAATGAATCAATTTCGAGCATCACCATAAAAAATAAAAATAAAAAAGTGAATAAAAAACCTTTCATCATAAGTAACCTCTACCATCTTGTTGAAGTAAATTCTAGCAAGAAGCTCTTGCAGCCATGGCTTTTTGATCCAATAGTAGAGTCATTGACTATCACGTTTCCCCCATGGGGGAAACTAGCACCCCTATCCCTTTAGCTCCTAACCCTATACCGCCCCCAATAATTATAGCTCCCATCCAACCCACGTATGATACCATAATTCCATAACAAAACAACTGACCCAAAATCTCCTACTCAGCTGCAACAGCATCGTGTCCAAATCCCAAACACCAATTCCCTTCCATCATCATCACACCCAAACCACCCTATTTGTATGAAGGAGAGCTTGCTGTGGAGTTCATCGTGGCTAATCTATAACAATCTACCAATATTTTCGAGCACGTTTTAGTGGTCAAATTCTTAAGGGCCATACCCTTCATTAACACCATTAGAGAACATATTCAATACCAATAGGGGCTGACAAAAATTCCAGTGGTGGGACTACTGGACCCTAGACATGTATTGATAAGGATGTTTAGTAGAGAGGACTTTATCAAGGCATAGGCATAGGATAAACATCTGATTAAGAATTTCTTGTTTCGGTTATTCTAGTAGGATGACATTTTCTCCACCAAATTTGAATCTGTAAGAGCAGTAGTATGGCTAAAACTTCCTAGTCTCCCTTTGCCATTTTCCCCCTTAGCCTTTCTTGTTGAAATTGTTCGACCAATTAGAACTTATCTCTGTCCAGATGCAAGAACAAGGAACGACTCTCATCTAATCCATGCAAGGATTCTGATGGAAGTAGATCTTACAATACCTATACCTACGCAGCTATGGATTTCAGTAGGTCCAGACAAAAGCAAAGGGTTTTGGAAGAAGATCTTGATGGAATCAAACATATATTGTAACATATGTCATCTACAAGGCCATGTTTCATCTTCTTACTGCAAGTGCGAGACATCTACTCAAAATAATCAATAGCCTGACAACAGCCATATACATGATAACTCTAAAAAACTAAGCAGTAATCAGAGGTGGTAGAAGATGAGGCAGTAAAACAATTGTTATAGTTAGCTGTGGGAGCAATTCCACCTATAAATAGAATCCACGTTCAGACAGTGCAATCAGGGTCTGAGGTACACTTGATAAAAGGAAAGGGGAAAACAATAGATCAGAACATAATATCCCTCTAGGCATAGATTAATGCAGTAAACGAGGGAGAGACATCGAGCTCCAGAAGCCATAAGGGAAACCATCCATATTGTGATAGAATCTGGCTTGTGAATCATATGAATAGCAATGACAATAATGATACACTAATTATGGTGGGTATAGGTAAAATAGACAGAGTAGACCTTATAGATAAGAGGATAATAGTAGACAACACTAGAAAGGTGAGTATGGAAAATGAGTTAGTAGTGGAGAAGGGTATCGGAAAGGAAATTTAACAATAAGAGACTAGTCATGATGCAAGCTATCTACTAGCTGGGAAGGATAGACTGCCACGCTAGAATAATGTGTTAACATTAGCTACTCTAGAGACCATTACCCAAGTTAAATGGTATGAAATTATCTCATCGGATCCTTTTGTTTATTTATTGGGGTTTAGGAAAAGTAGCATGGATGACGGGAATCTAATAGAACCTATAGAGCCTAAGTTATCACTAAGAGCAACCTGTAAAATAGGAGTAGATAAACAAAGCTGGGTGGAAAAGGAATATCTGGGTAGGCTAGAAAAGATAAGAGCTCAAGGTAGTAAACTGAGAAACAAGCAAAAAAAGAAGTTACTGAAAAGCCTGGTGCAAAGCAGTTCTAAAAAGGTTACGAGGTCGGCTGAAGACCACCATGGAGAGCGATTCTTCTCTCTTCCCTATGTATAGCTTGATCTGGAATATACGGGGTATTGGTTCCCTAGAAAGAAAAGAGATATCTAAAGTGTCAATCACAATAGCATAAGATTTCTCTTTTTATTATTTTAGAACCAAAACAATCAGTTGAGAAACTTCCAATTTTAGCCAAGTTTTTGCTATTTTCTGGTTATGCCCATGGGCATCCTACAAATTCACACATATGGATTATATGGAAAGGTCGGCTACTGGTTGATATTTTAGTAGTTTGTGCCCAATCCATCACATTGTTTGTAAGGGATGCCACAATAGAGTTGGAAGCTTCGTTTACAACATCATGTAGGAGCTGCAACATGCTGAAGAGGAGGTCTTTGTAGGATAATTTGAATGTTTTAAACATTACATAGTCGTAGATCACTAGTGGGTACTTCAATGCTATTGCTGAAGCTTCAAAAAAAAAAAAAAATTAAAGGTACATAGTCTAACACTAGTTCTATGTTTTATTTTAATTATGGAATAACAAAGACTAGGTATGCAGGATATACGATACATGGGTAGTCAATACACATGGAGTAACAATCAGTAGGGAGGGGCTCGAATATGGAAAAGGTTAGATAGGGTTATGGTGAATAATGCTTTTCTTTTGATGGCTCCTCTGTTAAGCTACTCCCATCTTGCAAGACTGCACTCTGACCATTATCCTTTATTATTATCTATGGTGAGCTCTAACCCGAAGTTAGTTAGATTTTCATTCAAGAGAAAGTGGACTACACATACGGGGTTCCTTCTATTTATTCAAAATCAATGGCGTATTCCTTTTAGTTAAAAGCCTTTTCTCAATTTGTATCTAAAACTTAAAGCTCTACAGGGGAGCTAAAAACCCAAAACTAAGAAGTCTTTAGATATATTAACAAGAGAATTAATGAGGCTCAAGATGAGGTATCCAAATTAGAATCAATATTACAAAACGGCTAGAGTGAAATTAATCTAGTAAAACTCACAGGTGATAAAGAATGCTTTTCTAAATTAATTGATCAGAAGGAGCTATTACTTTAAGAAAAACCAAGAGTTAAGTCGTTGGATGTGGGTGATAGAAATACAGCCTTCTTCTATGTCAGCATCCATAATCATGCTACTAAACCTCAATTTGCATTGAGGTTAGAGGCATGTCACTGTGTACTAAGGACGACAGACTTGGTAGAAAGGCTATGAAATACTTTCAAGAATTATTTCCGAAGGAACCAGTCACTAAGGGTGTTATGTTCTTAGAAGAAATCCCACAAATAATTTTAGATTTACAGAATAGGGATTTAATGGCCATTCCGATTATAGAGAAGGTGAAAGCAGCTGTCTTTGATCTGGATGATCTGAGTGCTCCTAGCCCTGATGGTTTCAGGGGTGCCTTCTTCAAAACATACTGAGAAATTATTGGTGGGGACGTGGTTGCTTTAGTTCAAGATATCTTCAGATGAGGGGATATTTTGAAAGAGGTAACAACTACCAATCTAATTTTGATTCCAAAATGCTCTAATCCTACAAGTTTTATGGATATGAGGTCAATCAGTTTGTGTAACTTTTCCTATAAAATCCTATCAAGGATAATCACCAAAAGACTTAGCAAGGTTCCTCCATCACTGATATCTTAGGAGTAGTCGAGGTTAGTGACTGGAAGGGTAATACATGAGAATGTGGCCCTAGCTCAAGAGCTGTTTAATGATATAGACTAGAAAAATTCATGGTGGTAATGTAATTCTAAAGGTTGACATGGCAAAGGCATACGATAGAATGGAGTGGAACATTATCATCAGTGTTTTAGGAAAGTTTAGTTTTCAAACAGTTAGAGTGATTTGATATTTCGATGCTTGAGCAATTGCTGGTACCCGTTATGCTTTAACTCATACACGTTTGGCTTTTTTAAATCATAATGGGGAGTGAGGCCAGGAGATCCATGATCTCTCACTTTATTTATATTGCACAAGATGCATTCTGTCGTTAGCTAAATACATGGATAGACAAAGAAATGATTAAGCCTAACTACACAGGATGTAAGACCCCAATCATATCTTACATCCTCTTTACAAATGATATGCTTCTATTTTGCAATGGGGGGAGGGGGAAGCAATTGATAAAATCATATCATTGCTTAGAAAATATACTACATCTAGTGGTCAGCTGGTCAATCATAGGAAGAGCTCGGTATTATGCAGCAATTGATTATCTCTCAATAAGAAAAATCTCCTAACCTCATGGATAGGATTCCCTTTAGCAACAGAGGTAGTTAAGTACCTAGGTATGCCTCTATTTAATGGAAGATGTCATATCCAATACTTCACCTATTTGGAAACGAAAATTAGAGATAAGTTGGTGGGTTGGAAGAGAAAAGTGTTATCGACATGTGGGAAATTAACTTAGATTCAGATTTTTTTATCATCTATTCCGATATACTCCATGAGAGTGCTTTCTCTAATTGCTTCTGGAATAGTGGAGGAGAAAGCAAGCATCAATGGGTTAATTGGCATAAGATGTCTTTACCTATGGAAGAAGGAGGTCTAGCTATCAAAAATCTAAGAGAAGTGATGAAGGCTATGAGAGGGAAACTTGCATGGGCATATCTATCAAGGTCATCCTTATGGAGTTATTTCATGCGGGACAAGTATGGTAAGCCTGCTAAGATTTCTTCACTGGATAGTAATAAGGGTTCACTCATATGGAGATCTCTCTTATAGCATATTAAATCTTTAATGGATAGCTCGATATGGTTAGCGGGGGCGAGTAACATTCGATTATGGAAGGAAAAGTAGACAAAGTTGGATCTCTCCATGTTCACTCCAACTCCAAACATAAAAGTCACATCGGTCCAAGCCAAAACTGATTCTAATATATATGTTTCTCTCCCTTCTCTAATCAGAGATGAATTGGATGCACTACATCTGGATTGTAACATAGATGATGTTCTTTGCTATATGAAGGCCAAGTCTAACAGATTTAGTGTAACATTTTTTCATGAGGAGAATAGGGTAACTGGTCTTAAATTTGAGTGGTGGAGGAGCTTATGGAATAAATAGATCCCTAAGAAGGTTGGAATCTTGGTCTAGAAATTCATGCACAGTGCTTTGGCAGTGGATGAAAGGATTAAAATGTGTGGAATCCCTCTTCCTTCTATGTGCAAATGCTGTAACTGTCCACGAGAGCATCTATTCATCCATAGTGAGGCTGTTGGGTATTTATTAAGCTACTTTAGTGATATTTTAGGCATAATTCCAGGGGTAGTATTAGTGCGACAATTGATAGAATGTGGTTATAAAAAAGAAGGCCCTCCTAAAAAAAAAAAAGCATTCTCTCACCTGGTGGTCTTCAACTTGATTACATAGGAACTGTGGCTAGCACAGAATAGAACAACTCTTAAAGGTAAGGTAATGAACTCCACATGCATTAAACTCAAGGTGATTCGTTAGTTGATTGAACTTAATAAGTTGTTCCTCCTCGAAGGCTGCTTCTTCCTTCCACGATAGCATATGCCTTAGAGTCTTGGGAATTAAAACTCATACTCCTCTTACAATTAAAGGAAATGGATAAGATGGACTCTTCCATCTCCAGGTTCCTTGAAGCTAAACATGGATGGGGCTTCAAGGGGAAATCTTTGCAGCCGGGGAAGAGTTCTTCGTGATGCTCAGAGGAAGATTTTAATGGCATTTCTATTTTCTTTGGAGATGGATCCAATAATAAGGTGAGCTTCTAGCCATTCGGGAGGGGCTCTAGCTATGCAATCTTCACAACTTACATCCTTCAATTATAGAGGTGGATTCCTCTCTTGCTCTAAGTGGCTTGGCTCGTTCACATAATCTTCCTTGGCGTCTTACTCATTATTTATGGGATTGTTGGGCAACCATGCATCCAGGTACTATCTTTAAACATGTATTCTTGGAATGGAATAATGTGGCTGATAAACTGGCAGCATGGGCCTTCCAACATTCATTCATGCAAGTTCTATTCATGCTATCTGAAATCCCAAGCAATTATGGTCAAGCAATACGGGAAGATGCTTAGAGTAGCTTCTTCTTTTGCAAGTCCAGTGCAACGTGAGGAGGAGGATTTTTAGGAGTTGATAGTAGGGGATAGTCTGTGATTATATCCTAGTGTGGTTCTTTTCTTCAGACTACATAGTAGTCCAACATACAGATAACCTTCGGGTGTGGCTCACTTCAGATTGTAAGGCATCATTCAAAATCTTTCTGGCTCATATTATTTGAAGGTTATGCCTTAAACTGGCTCAAAATTATTTCTATTAGGTATCTTCACTAAGGGATTGGTATTGTCCATGCATGTTTATTTCATGCAACTTCACGTACATGCAATTATTTAGCTAGGTTCAAATTGGCTTTGGTTAGTTTAGGAACATAGCTTTATTCCACTATTTAGAGTTCATAGGTTGTAGATGGCTTATTAATCTACTGGGGGTCTAGGCTTCCTTGCCCTTCTAGCAAGTTGGGTCAGGCTGAATTGCCTCCCTTTGTATTCATTGAGTTTTATTCAATAAACTATCAAGGTGCCAGCCCTATTCCCAAATATATATATATATATATATTAAAATTAGCATATATTTCAGTTTATATTATTCTTATTATTTAAAATTAAAATTTATTTTTTGAATTTATCATTTCTTATGAAAATTCTCATCCAATTGATTTTTTTTATTTAAAATTTTATTCATTGATAAATATAATTTAATTTTTTCTATATTTGAATTTTAGAATAAAATTTTAAAGCATGATTGTTTTTTTTTCTTTTTTATATATATATATATATTAAAAGGTTAAAATTGTATTTCCGATAATTTGTCTTAGGTTACTAGATATAGTCAAAACATATAAAAAAAAATTCTTGAATCATCGTTTTTATTAAAAGTTAATTACACATCTTCACACATAAAGGAAGTTATTTACTATGAATATTTTTTTAACATTATAGAATTAATTTCTTTGATACAAAATAAATAAAATAATTTTTTAAATGAGCTAACCAATTATTCAAATACAATTTTTATGTTGGCATTATTGATTAGGTTTTCAAAAATATATATACAGATCAAATGGGTATATTTTAAAAAAAGTAACATTTTCATCAACATTAAATAAGATTCATTTTTTATTAGTCAATTTTTATACAAGTTTATATATTAATTGTAACTTTATTTTTTGGATACATTCTTATAAAAGTATTTTTTAAGTATTTTTTAATTCTTAATTAATTATTTAATTTAAATTATTACACGTTTTTTATTTAAGAATCAATAAATAAAAAAGAATAAATCATTTTTTAAATACAAATTTTATGATAAAAATAAAAAAATTAATGAAATAAAATTTAATAAAAAATTATAAATTTTTAAAATGATTTTGTTCTATCCAACCCGTAGTGTTACGTAGATAATTTCAAAAATTAATCTTCTCATCAACATTAGATAAGAATAAAAAATTATTATTTCTTTTATTTGTTAATTTTTATACAAATGTATCAATTTATTATAACTTTATTTTTGGGATACATTATTATAAAATATATATATTAATTTTTTTTATTCTTCATTAATATTTTATTTTAAATTATTACAAATTTTTATTTAAAAATCAATCCATAAAGAAGAATGAATTTTTTTTAAGTGGAAAATTTATGAAAAAAATTAGAAAAAAATAATTATAAAATTATAAAATGATTTTGTTTTGTCGAACCCATAGCATAGCTCGAGCAACTAACTAATCTACTCTAATTGGCCTTAACTTGTAATATAATGTTATACCAAATTTACTTTAGGTTTTGGTCCAATAAATTAGATAAAATGGATGGACAAAACTCCCCAAGTTATTCAATGGATTCTTTTAATTCTTTCTTAATTTATTTCACTTAAAATTCTATTAGACATTTTCTATTGAAAAAGGTCATCCCTAACTAGCTTTAACTTCTCCTAATAATATGAATATGTAACAATGAGTTCCTTTAGCCATGCAATATCCATCTAATCCTAATTATACAAATTTAATGCTAATAATCCATTACTACCTTCTACTGCTACAAAGACTCCATATTAAATCTTTGATTACCTTGTCCGTTCATGAGCTTTTTACTTTCTCTCTTAACCATCCATTGCAACTTTCACAAAAGATATATTTCTCTTCCTGTTAATATAGGTGCCCAAGATTTAATATTTTTCAAATGGTTTCGGTTATTGCAATATTGCATATATATATAAGAAGTCTTTTATTAAGTCTTATCGTTTACAATTTGATAGAATTAGATAAAATTTTATATGATATGCATTGTATTAATTATTGATCAATTAATGTGAGATGAACATTGAAGCATTTAAATGATATCATTAAATATCTCAAGTCATAGCATTATCAAAAATGGATATTGACTATATGAGGTAAGACTTGTGAGTTGTTATGCTCATGTTATAAGATAGAAATAGGAGATCTCACATTCATTAGCACGGTGATCCCAAAATAAGCACTTAAGTAATTAATATTAGAGAACATATTACTGGAAGTGACTTGTCATGAGAACCCATTTGGTTTGGTGTATGAGAATTTCATACGAAATGGGTAAAAATGATCTTTTTTCTTGAAGTTCTTATGATTATCTCATTAGAGAATTTATATATTTTGACACTCATTTCAATGAGCTCGGTCAAGAGTTGCATGTGGATGATTCGTTGGATACACGGGAATCTAATAGAGATAAGTAGATGATTAGGATAGACATGTCATTCCTTATATGCTAAAGGAGTTATCACATTGCACTTCGATGAATGTCCGATCAAGAAATCTATGGTTACGGTAGGAGCATACCAATAGAGCACAATTGATTTACTTTAGAGCTAAGACATTTGGGAATTAAAGAAAACTTGTGTGATCATGATCAAACAGATTATAAATCAAGTTTGAGAACATACCGTGATAAATTGATATGAAGAATAAATTATGTGATAACCATGCTCGTGAAAAGTAATTGAAGATTAATTAATCCTCCTAAAGAATTAGATAATTATGATGTCTTACTAGAGGACAATCTTGATTTATTTATCAAGAGATAAAAGAGGTATCTTTTATTCTTGATACATTGCAAACATATCTAGGAGCCTATTGAGTCACATACATAAGTTTAAACATTCACATAATTTAAAAAAGTAAATTTTTTTTAGAAGGTTTCTAGTTTTTGAAAGTTTTCAATTTTGGAAAAGGTTTGTAAAAATGAAAAGTTTCTTATTTTGAAAAAGATTTCTTGCTTTAGAAAGTTTCTTGTTTTAGAAAATGTTTCCTAAAATGAAAAGTTTCTTATTTTAGAAATCGGTTTCCTAATTCAATAACCAATTCCAAATTTGAAAGTCGAGTTACCTAAAAAGAAAATTAGTTTCCTAATTTAGGTTTAAGAGTAATTTAAAAAATTATTTCCTACTATGGATTCAACTAAAATACTTGACCTAATTTGTTTGGATGATCCAAATTAATTGGATTAAAAGAGTTTGAGCTAATAGGTTTAATTTAAAAGCACTGGAAGATATTTGGATGAAATGATAAACTTGAGCATTGTTGGATAAGACTTAGGGTTTAAAAGGATAAGATCAAACAAGTTCACGTATGTTACAAATCCTTATCCTTAGAGGACAAGGATGCCACCTTGCTTATATAAATAAAGGGGAGAGAGCTAGTATGAGACGGATAGAAAATGCACACACACAGGTAATAAGAAATAAAAAGCATGAGTTATTTTACATACCTCTCTCTACATAGTGTTGTAAAAAACCACGATCGAGTTCTTTAGAAAGCAATCAACTATGTAGAAGGATTGAATCTAACATTCCGTGATTTCTATAGCTTCTTTAGTGGGCATTTAAGCTATATAGATAATCAATAGAGATCATATACTTGGACGATTTTTTTCGATTAATTATTTTTTACACTATAAGAGGTAATATTTCACTCACACTTGTATTCATGTTTATATATGATTATGATTCAATGACAAGATCTTAGAAACCCTATATGGGGAAGTTTTTTTGTTTTGTATCATACTTTTATAGGATGCATAATCCTTCAATTGGTATTAAAGCCTTCATTGAATCTTTAATTATGTTTTATTAATTATAATTAATTACATGAATTTTCACTTTTAATTATAAATGTAAGGTTTTTGGTATTTTATTATTGTTTTAAAACTAATTTTGGGCGAAGAAAAGTGGGCGCGCGAGGCCAACTTTGGATGTTGGAGCTCACATACGCAAGCTAATAGGTAAGCTAAACGCGTTCTAGACGTGCGCCGGGCCTATGGCATGTCTAAGCTCACCCATGGCTAAACATGCCTTACACTCATCAAGCACATGCAAGGCCAAGCCACGGCTTACTTCACACACGCAAGGTGCGATCTAGGTGTGCACGAGGGCCAAATATGCATTGGGCACGTACCTAGGTAGGCATGCCTTGAGTCCAAAATGCATATGCTAGGCTAGGTATGCCCATTGTGAGGCACGAGTGAGCACACTAGGCGGGAGGACGGGCATGTGAGAACATGGTAAGTGTCGAGCTAGTAGCGCATGAGCGGGCTAGGCTAATTGGCTCTAGGCTAGTGGTAGGTACTAACCAAATGTCCAACCAAGGCTAGTGTAAGCGGCCGGTGCCGAGCCAAATGCATGAGTATGCCAACCTCGTAAGCCCTCGAGGCCTAAGTCTATGGACCCAAGTTAGGCTAAGGCAAAAAAGGTTTGAAAATTTTTAATATTTTATAAAATGACCAAAATCATAGATTTACAATTATGATTAATATGAAATGTATTTCATTTGAATGTCATGTATCAATGTCATTGAAACATGGATGAATGGTATGGATGAGTCGACCTAGTTTTTAAGAATGTATATTTGTAAATTTTTTATTAAACGGGGCTTGAATGTCCTATCTTCTCTATTATTCGATGTATTTTTCTTCTCATCTTACTTTCCTTGAATGTAACTTAAGCTTTCTTATTTAAAGAAATATAAAAATAGAAGATAAGACACTATAATAGTTGTAAGGAGAAGAAGCCAAGAAGAGAAAAAATCCTGAAGAATTTGTAATAATTTTTCACCTAGGTGTTTGACTCACTAGTCTCCTTCGGCTTGAAGGGACTAGTAGTAGATATCCATTACCATTCATTGGTTCTTGAGTCATGCATGAGATGTATGTGATTATTATATGATTAATAGTATGCATGATAAGATTAATACGATTGATATTTAGTATGCATGCTAAGATTAAAAAAATGATGGGACCTACCATATTAAATCCTTCAAATTAATATCAAGTTAATTATCTTCTAACATTACGAGGAGAGAACTCTCTTAGTCGTTGTTAGCTTGTTGAGATAACTTAAAGTCACTTATTCCTTGAGGGGCCATAAGATGTCCCTAAACATTTAATTTCAACTTGAGACAAATTGTTGGGCTTAGTAAGATAACTCAAGGCTCATCGAATTTGTAGACAAAGATTGGTATTCACATAAGATGTGAGATGACAAGGAGTTGTCATGCCAATGAGATTAAAAATTATATTAGATGTAATTGGTAAGGAGTTATCTACATAATCTTTCATGTATGACTTGTTAAGATAACTCACGGTTAATGTATGTTCGAGGATGGGATCCTAACACACTAAAAAAAATGAATCAAAAAGGTTTTAAAACTTGAAAAAAGTAATAGGAACGAACATAGATTTTACTTCATAATTTATGCTTTGTTTTTATTAATGTAATTTAAGTAACTAAACTCGTATGCTTTTCTATCCTGTTATATTACATAGTATGACTAGCAACACATCAATATGATTGATTATTAATAAAAATAATGCCTTTAATGGCATAAAATTCCTTGATTGGGAAATGAATTTGAGGATAGTCCTTCAACATGAGAAAATTCTCAATACGATAAAGACACCTCTCCTAGCTAAGCCTCTTCGGGATCAAGCTAAAGCTTATATAGCATGGGTTAAACATAGGGATGATGCGATCATCTCTCAAAGTATCATACTGGAAGTATTAACGTTAGAGTATAAACACCAACATAAAGGCACGAACACCTTCAATATCATAGCAAATCTTAAAAGCTTATTTGAGTAGAATACAAGGTATGAGCACTATGAGATAGCCAAGAAGCTCTTTAGAGCTAGAATGGATGAATGATCCAATGTGGAAAAGCATATCACTAAGATGATAGACTATATCGATAGTCTAGTCGAGCTTCAAGTTGGAATGGATACAGAATTATTCATTAAACAAGTATTGCAATCATTACCCAACAACTTTATATAGTTCATCATGAACTTCAATATGATACACATGAAAAAGATTCTTAGAAAGTTGCTTGTACATGATGAGAAAAGCTAAACCCGAGATTAACAAGAAGAATAAGAGTTTTGTACTTCTTGTTAATAAGGAAAAAGACATAGTGAAGGGCAAGAAAAAACCCAAGCATAAAAAAAAAAAAAAAAAAAGAAATCTTCTACTACATTTACTAGAGGGGTGAAAAAGCTCGAGGCTCGGAATAGCCCAAAGGATGCAATCTACTTTCATTGCAATAAGAAAGGGCATTTGAAGTGAAATTACAATGAGTTCCTAACCAAGGTGAAAAAGAAGAGTTCTAGAACCACCTCGGATATTTATGTTATTAAAGTTAATTTTTTACTTCTAACCCACCTCATAAGTATATAATACTAGATATAGTGCTCATATTTCTAGAAATGTGCGAGAGGTTTAGAGAAAGTAGAAAAATTGGCTCAAGGGAGAATGACTTACACATTAGCAATGGATCAAGAGTTAGACTTTAGTTATAGGTACCTATGAGTTAGCACTACTATGTGGACTTGTCCCTAAACTAAAAAACTATTATTGCATTCCTAGTATGGACTATGAATATTATTTCTATTTTTTGTTTGGAACAAGATATTTTTTATTTTTTTAAGAATAATGTTTTTTTCTATTTTAAAGATCAATTGTTATATGCATATGTTTTAATTGATAATAGTTCTCATGTTTTGAACATAATAAAATTCCCATATATAACCTAAATGTTAAAAGAGTTAAACGATCTAAATGATATATATTTGTAGCATTATCAACTTGGCCATATAAATAAAAAACATATATTTAAACTACTTATAAATGGATATCTAGAATCATTTAATAATGTCTATGAATCTTGTTTACTTAAGAAAATAAAAAGAATCTCCTTTTAGTGAAAAAGATGAAAGAGCTATTAATTTAATTAGGCTTTACACATAGGGATGTATTAGGGCCCATGTCCACCTAAGCAAGATGAGGATATGATTATTTCATAACCTTTACTAATAACGAGATCATGTTTTGGTTATGTAAATGAGACATAAATCGAAGCATTTGAAAAGTTCAAAGAATTTAGATTTAAAGTCAATAAATGAACTAGTAAAAGTATTAAGGCATTTTGATCGGATGGAGGTGATGAATACTTAAGCGATGAATTTTTAGTAACTTATAAGAGAATGAGATTCTCTATTAATGGACTCCATCTAGAGTACCATAATTGAATGGTGCATTTGAAAGGAGGAATAACATACTTTTAGATATGATCTAATTCATGACGAGTTGAACTAATATCCTTATTTTATTTTGGGATATACACTCCTTACTATAACCTTTATTTTGAATAGAGTTCCAACAAAGTCTATTGATCAAACTCTATATGAGATATTAAAAGGAAAAAAAAATTATCTTTCCTTAAAATTTAGAGTTGTAAAGCATATGTCAAATGTTTAAACGGAGACAAGCTATAACCTACATCAACGAAGTGCAAAATTATGAGATATCTTAAAAAAAACAACTATATATTATTTTTCCTACAACTAGAACAAAGTATAGTTTATGAATAGACATGTTGTGGTCCTTATAAGGAATTTGTTAATGCTAAAAATGGTGAGAGAAAATTTGAACTCAATGAGATTTGAGAAGACCCACAAATTGACACCTTAATAGTAGAACCCCAAGTAGATAGATTACAAAGAATTATAACAATCCTATAAACTAATACATGAGAAATTCATAGGTCTAAACTAGTTTGTCAAAAGTAAAAAAGATAAGATCTTCATGTCTCAACACATGGTGATGTGTATCTTGTTTAGGATGACGAAGCTAATACCTATGAAAAGACATTGATAGATATTGACTCCTAGATATGGAAAATGGATTATAAAACCATTTTCATTTATGGAAAATTGAATAAAGGACATATAGATGATACACCTCGATGGTTCTGTCACCAAAGAATATACAAATAAGATTTAAAAGCTGCAAAGGTCCATTTATGAATGTAAGCATGCCTCTAGGAATGAGAATAAATATTTTGATGAAATAATCAAAGGGTTTGACTTTTTTAAAAAACAAACATAAACTTATGCATACAAAGGGTTAGTAGGAGCTTAGTAGTCTTTATTATTCTATATGAAGATAACAAACCACTTTTTCTCTATAACATTATCATATTACAATCTATAAATGATTAGGTATTCAAGAATTTCTTCATCTATGACATGGGAGAACGACTTACATTCTAGGAGTGGAGATCTATAGAGATAGTCACATAGAATGTGAGGGCTCTCCTAAAGGAGATACATTGACATAATTATAAAAGGTTTAGTATGGAAGAATAAAAAAATAGATTTCTTCCAATGTCACATGGCTTGATGACCGACTACAAAGGGCCTATAGCATAAGCTAAAGAACCCGAGATCTCATCAATAGTCTAAGCATATACTTGTGATGCTACCACTTGATTAGAGAAATTATTACTCATGGTGATATAAGGATAGAAAAGGTCTACACTAACGACAACATAGCTGACCCTTTGACTAAGCCTTTGTTATAACTAAAATATGAGACCCTTGTTTGATCATCGAGTATAAAAAACATGCCTAGTTGGCTCTCATACAAGTGGAAGATTATTAATGTAGGTGTCTCGGATCCAACCTTTTTTGGATGGTTTGATTTATTGTAATGTTGCATTTTTATATATATTAATAAAAGAAGTCATTTTATTAATTCTTGTCATTTATAATTTGACAAAATTAGATAGAATTTCATATGATATGCATTGCATTAATGATTTATCAATTGATATGAGATGAATATTGATGCATTTAAATGATACTATTAAAGTCCCAAGTCATAGCATTATCAAAAATGGATAATGACTACATGCGGTAAAACTTGTAAGCATTATATTCATGATTTAAGATAGCAATAGGAGATCTCACACATATTGGGATGGTAATGCCAAAGAAAAAACTTATGTGATTAATGTCATAGAATATATCACTTGGACATGGCTTGCCATGAGAACCCATTTGATTTAGTGTATGAAAATATCATATGAGATGGGTATAAATAGTCCATTGACTTGAAGTCATCATGGTTATCTGATTAGAGGATTTAAATACTTTAAAACTCATTTTGATAGGCTTAGTCAAGAATTCTATGTGGGCTATTATTTAGGTGCACTAAGAATCTAATAGAGATAGGTGATGACTAAGATAGGGCATATCATTCCTTATATTCTGAAGGAGTTATCATATTATACTTTGATGAATGCCTGCTTAAGGAATATGTAGCCATAGTATGAGTATACCAATAGAGTATAGTTGGTTTATTTTAGAGCTAAGACATTTGGGAATCAAATAAAAATTACGTTATCATAATTAAACAAACTATAAACCAAGTTCGAGATCACATTGTGATAAATTAACATGATGATTGAATTTTATGGTAACCATGCTCATAAAAGGTAATTATGAATTAATTAATCCTTCAAGAGAATTGGATAGTTATGATAACTTGCTAGAGGTCAATCTTGATTTATGCATCACGAGATAAAATATGTGTATTTTATTCTTGATACATTGTCAATATATCTAGGAGCATTTTGAGTCACACTAATAAGTTTAAACATTCACATAATAAAAGAGAAGTAAAGATTTTGAAAAAAAGTTTCTTATTTTTTAAAGTTTCTTATTTTGAAAAAGGTTTTCAAAAATAGAAAGTTTCCTATCTTAGAAAAGGTTTCTGTTTTAGAAAAAGTTGCCTAAAATGAAAAGTTTTCTATTTTAGAAATCAATTTCATAATTTAAAAGTTAGTTCTACATTTGAAAGTCAATTACCTTAAAAGGAAATTAGTTTCCTAATTTAGGTTTAAGGGTAGTTTGAAAAATTATTTTCTAGTGTGGGCTCTAATAAAATGCTTGACCCAATTTATTTGGTTGGTCCAAATTAATTTATAATTAATTGAGTTAAAAGAGTTCGGGGTAATAGGTTTAATTTAAAAGCTCGTAAGATATTTTTATGAAAGGATAAAGTTAAGTGTTATTAGATAAAGCTCAAGGTTTACAAGGATAATATCAAACTAGCCCACACATGTTGCAACTCCTTATCCTTGGAGGACAAACATGCCACCCCTTTATATAAATAAAGGGGAGAGAGGTGGCAAGAGACGGATAAAAAATAAACACATGCGGTAATAAGAAATAAAAAGCCCGAATTGCCACACATACCTCTCTCTAGTGCTGCCACACAAAACCCTCACCGATTTCTTTAGAAAGCAAATCAATTATATAGAAGAATTGGAGATAGCACTTTGAAATTTTTGTAGCTTCTTTTGTGAGTGTTTAAGCTATGTGGATAATCAATATAGGCCAAACACTTGGACGGTTCTCATTTCGATTAATTATTTTATGCGCTATAAGATGTAATCTTTCATCCATATTTATATTTATGTTAATATATGATTAGTTGATTTAACGATATGATCTCAACAACTCTAGATGGAGAAAAAATTTTATTTATTACGCACCTCCATAGGATGCATGATTCTTCATTTTTATGTTTCAAGACTTTTAACTCACACCTTATTGGTTGAGCCAATGATTCATTCATATTCATTATAGTTGCCATCACCTTATTTTTATCCCTAGAAAAAAAACCCAAAAAAATTAAAAAATTTATGGAAAAAACAAGAAAAAGAGAGATAGAAGAAACTAGGCTTAGCTTAAGATAGACATTGGGCTAGTTTCTTTAGGCCCATTTAATAATTAAATAGAAAAAAATTCTAGACTAACGCTAGATGCATCTCCATATATACCATGCATACACATATGTAAAGATGGGAAAAATAAAATAAAAACCTAGAATTTAAAAAGCTGCAAGAAAGAAAAAGAGAGAAGAGAAAGTGATGAAGATATTGATGGCACAACCCCTTCCCATCAACCAGCAAAGGCATGTGGTGGACAACCACATAAGTGAGAAGCCATCATTGACTTCAAATTACATCACTAAGAAGCCATCGATAATTTTTCCATACAAATGAGAAGCCATCGATAATTTTGATTTATTAAAAATAGGAAGCTATTACTTGTCGGTGTCTAAGATCCAATCATGTTTGGATGAGTTCAAGTTATTGTATCATTGCATGATTTATAATAAAGAAGTCTTTCTATCAATTCTTGTCATTTACATTCATTGATTGAATAGAATTAGATAGAAGTTCATATGATATGTATTTTCATTAGCGATTGATCAAAAGATGTGAGACAAATACTAATACACATAAATGATATCATTAAATATCCTAAGTCGTAGAATTATCAAGAATGGATATTGAATATATGCGGTTAGACTTGTTAGTGTTATGCTCATGCTATATGATAGAATTAAGAAATCTCACACCTATTAACATGATGATTCCAAAACAAACATTTAGGTGATTTATGTTAGAGAACGTATCACTAGACTTGACTCGTCATGAGAACCCATTTGGTTTAGTTTATGGAAATCTCATACGAGATGGGTACAAGTAGTCCTTAGACTTGAAGTCATCACGGTTATCTCATTAGAGGATTTACACACTTTGACACTCATCTCGATGGACTTAGTAAAGAATTGCATATGGGCGATTTTTTGGGTGCACTAGGAATCTAATAGAATAGGTATATGACTAAGCTAGGACTTGTCATTTCTTGTATGCTAAAGGAGTTATCACATTGCACTTTGATGATTTACGCTCATGAAATCTATGGTCATAGTAGAAGTACATCAATAAAGCATAGTTAGTTTATTTTAAGAGCTAAGAAATTTAGAAATTAAAGAAAACTTATGTTATCCTAATCGAATAAGATTTATAACCAAGTTCGAGACCACACTTGTGATAACTTGATATGAGGACTGAATTGTATGGTAACCATGCTCATAAAAGGTATTAATAGATTAATTAGTCCTCCTAAACAATTAGATAGTCATGATGCCTTATTAAATGCCAATCTTGATTTATGTATTAAGAGATCAAATAGAAATCTTTTATTCTTGATACATTACTAATATATCTAGGAGCCTATTGAGTCATACGCATAAGTTTAACTATTCATGTGATTAAAAAGAGGAAAGACATTGGAAAAGGTTTCTAATTTTGAAAGTTTCCCATTTTGAAAATGAAAATTTTCCTAAAATGAAAGTTTCCTAAAATGAAAAGTTTTCCCATTTTAGAAATCCGTTTCCTAATTTGGAAGTTAGTTCCAAATTTGAAAGCAAATAACCTAAAATAGAAATGAGTTTTCTAATTTAGTTTAAAGGGTATTTTGGAAAATTGCTTCCTAATGTGGGCCGCCTAAGATTATTTAAGATTATTTATTTAGATAGTCGAGATAAATTAATTGGGCTAGAATGGTTTTAGCCCAATAAGTTTAATTAAAAGCTTTAAGATATTTTAGTGGGAGAATAAACAACAACCTTATTGGATAAGGATGAATTTTTTAAAGATAAAGATCAAAAATTCCACATGTAAAATAACTTCTAATCCTTGGAGGATTAGGAAGCAACAACTTAGAGTCCTTAAAGGACTTTTTACCGTCCTTCCTTGTCCTTTGAGGACAAGAAAGTCTCTTCTATAAGTATATCGGAGAGAGAGGTGCAACACAAGTAAGAAAAGAGAGGGAAAAAAATTCAGAAAAAGAGAGAAAATCTCTACAGGGTACACGGCAAAAAGAAAAATAAGAGAAAATAGTTTTCTCCTAAAACCTTATACATGCCACTTTTCCTCTTCCTTTAAGGTTGTTACAAACTTTCCTGGATTATATTTCTATAAGAAACAATACACAAATCGGAAAAGGTGGAGTTAGCACTCTATCAATTTTAAGTGCTTCTTTATGGGTGCTTAGACTACATAGATCATTAATAGAGGTCGAACTCTTTGATGGCTTTTCTCGCTAAAGAATTTAGATCTACATAACAAGAGATAATTCTTTATTCATTGCTTTAATTTATGCATATATTTAGTTGATTCAATTGCATGATCTTGGGCCCTTTAGATGAAGGAAAATTTTTGTTTATTCCATACCTTTATGGGATGCATGATCCTTCAATTGGTATTAGAGCCTCCGTTGAATCTTTGATTATATATTATGTTAATTATGATTAACTCGCATGAATTAACTATGCTTGATTGTAAATCTAGTGTTTTTTGTATTTTATATTAATTTAAAACTAAATTTTAGGTTAAAAACGAGTGAAGCGCGTAAGATTGATGTTAGACATCGAGACTCGTATGAACCAAAAAAAAAAAAATTTAGGCTAGTCGCACGCTAGGCGTGCAGCAAGATAGGCCAATTATACACTAGGTGCATGACAAGCCTAGCCTCGCTAGCTAGGAGGTCGTGTGCTAGGCGGCCCAACGCCGGGCGCCGCAAGCCATACCTACATGCCGGGTCATACATAAGGCTACAAGTCGAGGCACTCATGTGCCGGGGCACATGCTAGATGGGCTTGCACGAGACTCGCGGGCTAGGTGCTCGTGCACAAGGGGTGCCAAATTACTAGCCGGAAGCACGAGGTCACCGGCCAGGCACTCACATGCCGGGCTATTGTCCATAGCCGAGCATGCATGAGTATGCCAAGCCGAGGGCTTGGGCATCAAAGCCCGTAGGCCCTCGAGGCCCAAAAAGTTTTAAAATTGAAATTTTAATAAATTTATAAAATGATCAAAAATAAAGATTTATAATTATTTTATAAATGAAATATATTTCATTAGTATGCCATATATTAATATGATTGAAGCATGGGTGAACAAGTATTGATAAGTCAACCTAGTTTTATGAAATAAATGTTTGTAATTTTTGGATAAATAGGACCTGCGAGTCCTGTTTTTTCTTACACTCTATTATATTTATTTTCTCATCTTACTCCCCTCGAATGTAACTTGAGGTTTCTTATTCAAATAAATATAAAAGTAGAAGATATGAATTAGAAGAGATGCAAGAAGAAGATGCCAAAAAATGAAGACATTCTTCAAAAATTTATAATAATTTTTCACTTAGAAATTTGACCCGCTAGTTTCATTGTGGCTTTAGGGGGCTAGTATTAGAAATCTATTACCATTCATCGATCTTTTGTGTCATGTATGAGATGTATGTATATTACACTATTAATATTAGTATTTATATTATGAATAATGTGATTATTAATTAGTATGCATGCTAGGATGAGACAAATCAAATTAAATCCTTCACATAAAATATTAAGTTAACTACCTTCTAACGTTATGAGAAGAGAACTCTCTTGGTCAATATTGGCATGTTGAGATAACTCCGAGTCACTTCTTCCTCGAGAGAAATAAATCATGAGCCATGCGATATTCCTAAATATTGGGTCTAAATTAAATGAGTTGTTGGGTTTGTTGAGATAACTCAAGGTCCAATAAACTTTTAAGTAATAATTGGTATTCACATAAGATGTGATATGACAAGGAGTTGTCATGCCAATGAGTTGTCATACCAATAAGATTAGGAATTACATTAAATATAATTGGTAAGGAGTTACCTATCTAATCCTTCATGTATGACTTGTTAAGATAACTTAAGTTTAATGCTCATTAGAGGATGGGATCTTAACCCATTAAGAAAATGAATCAAAAAGTTTTCTCGATTCTTATATTAAAGGTTATTGAACTTGAAGAAAATAGCGAGAGCAAACATAGATTTACTTTTTTAACCTATGCTTTGTTTTATTTTATTTTATTTTATTAATCAAACTGAATGTTTTTGTATCCTGTCGGATTGCATAATATGATTGGCAACACATCGATATAATCGATAATGGATGAAAATAATGCTTTTAATGGCAAAAACTTCCTCGATTGAGAAATGAATTTAAGGATAGTCTTTCAACATGAGAAAATTCCCTATAAGATAAAGAAAGCTCTTCCAACCGAGCCTCCTCGGGATCAAGTTGAAGCTCATATAGCATGAGTCAAACATAGAGATGATGTGATCACTACTCAAAACATCATGCTTGCTACTATGACGTTGGAGCATAGGCATCAACACGAAGCTTATAAGCTTTTGACATCATAGCAAAGCTTAAAAGCTTATTTGAGGAGAATATCGGGCATGAGCACTATGTGAGATAGCGAGAAACCTCTTTAGAGCCAAATAGATAAGGGATCCAACGTCAAAAAACATATCACCGAAATGATAGGCTATATCGATAGATCGGCTAAGCTTGAAGTTGGAATGGATGCTGAATTATCTATTGACCTAGTATTGCATTCATTGCCCAATAGCTTTGGATAGTTTATCATGAACTTCAACATGATGCACATGAAAAAGACTCTTGAAGAGTTAATATCCATGCTAAGGGAAGCTCAACTCAAAATTAACAAGAAGAATAAGAGTTTTATACTTCGGTTAATAAGAGAAAGGGTGCAATAAAGGGCAAAAAAAAACCCAAGGAGAAGAAGTCTTCAACTGTCCCTACTAGAGGAGTGAAAAGGCCCAAAGCTCAAAATAGTCAAAAGGATACGATACTGCTTTCATTGTAACAAGAAAGAGCCTTAGAAACGTAACTACAAGGAGTACCTAAAAGGGATACAAAAGAAGAGTTCTACCATCATCTCGGGTATTTATATTATTAAAGCTGATTTTTTTATTTCTAAATTCCACCCCATACGTATATGATACTATATACGGTACTCATATTTTTTGAAATGTACAAGAGCTTAGAAAAGAAAAGAAATAGCTTCAAGGGAGATGACCTAAGAGACTACAATGGATCAAGAGTTGGACCATTAGATGTAGGTATTTATGAGCTAACACTATCATGTAGGAATGTGCTAAGACTCTATTTTTATTATTAGTAGAGACTAAAGATGTTATTTTCATTTCTTGTTTTGAACAAGTATTTCATTTTTTTAAGAATAATGATTAATTTTAAAGATGATTTTTGTGAAAATATCTTGATAATAAATATATTTTTTGAACATAAATTCCATATATGTAACATAAATACTAAAAGACTCAAATGATCTAAAACAATATAATTTTTTAGCAATATCAACTTAGCCATATAAACAAGAATCTCATATCCAATCTACTTATAAATGGATTTCTAGAATCATTTGATGATATCGAGAGAATATTGTTTACTTGCCAAAGAGACTTGAATCCCCTTTTAGTTGAAAAGGAGAAAGAGCTACTACACATAGAGATGTATGTGGGTCCATGCTCACCCAAGCAATAAGAGAACATGTTTTTCATATAAACTTTAATAATAGTAGATCATGTTTTGGTTATAAGACATAAGTCAAAAGCATTTGAAAGGTTCAAAAGTTTAGAATTAAAAGTCAAGTGACGAACTAGCAAAAGTGTTAAGGCATTTTAATTAGATCGAGGTGATGAATACTTGAATGCTAAAATTTTAGATCACTTAAAAAAGAATGAGATTCTCTATGAACATTACATGTAAGACATAATCAATCCATGATGAGTTGAATCAATATCCCTATTTTATTTTGGGATAAATATTCTTTACTATAACCTTTACATTGAATTGGGTTCTAATTAAATCTATTTAAATAGACCTCATATGAGATATAGAAAAGAAAGAAAATGAATTCATCTTTTCTTTAGATTTGAGACTATAAAATATATGTCAAAAATTTTGACAAAGACAAACTAAAGCCTAAAATCAATAAAGTGCTAATTTGTGAGATATTCAAAGCAAACAAAAGGATGTCAATGTCTTACCACTAGAACAAAGTGTTGTTCATGACTAAGCATACTACATTCCTTGGGAAGGAATTTATGGATACTAGAAATAGTAGGAGTAAACTTGAACTCAACAAGATTCAAGGAGACTCATAAATTGACACTTTATTAAAGGAACCCTAAGTAGAAATGGCTACAAAGTGTTGTAACTATCCCACAAATAAAAATACTAGAACTTCATAAGTTTAAAAGAAATTTGTTAAAAAATAAGAGGATATGATCTTCTTATCTCAACACATGGTGATGTGAGCCATAAAAAGGATGACGAAGCTAACAATTATGAAATGGCAATGTTAATTATTGATTCCTAGAAAAGGCAAATGAAAAAAATGTATAGATGACACACCTTTATAGTTCTCAAGAACATGCAAATAAGATTTACAAAATACAAAGATCCATTTATGGACTTGAGCATGCCACTAAGAATTAAAGTCGATATTTTAATGAAATAATCATAGAGTTTGATTATTCACCAAAAACAAAAATGAACCTTGTATATATAAGAAGTTAGTGGGAGCTTACTAGTCATGGTTATTCAACATGAAAAATTAAACAAACTATTCCTTGACTATAATATTATTGTGTTGCAAACTATAAAAGATTAAGTTATTTAAAAGCAATTTCCCAAGTACAACATGGAAGAGCGACCTACAATCTAAGAGTGTAGATCTATAGAGATAGATCACTTGAAATGTAAGGCGTTTCCCAAGGCGGATACAATGGCATGATATTAAAAGGTTTAGTATGAAAAAATTAAAGAAAGATTTATTCCAATAGCATATAGTTGGATGGTCGACAATAAAGGATCCGTAACGCAAGCTAAGGAACCAAGGTCTTATCAACGAGTCTAACCATATACTCGCATCGCTACCACTTGATTATATAGATAAATAGTCATGGTAACATAAGGATAAAAAAGGTCCACACCGATGACAACATAGCTGACCCATTGATTAAGCATTTGTCACAATTGAAACATGAGATTCTTACTCGATCATCAAAATTAAGGAACACAACTAATTAGCTCAAGTACAAGTGAGAGATTGTTAGTGTCGATGCCCAAGATCTAACCATGTTTGGATGGGTTTGAGTTATTGTATCATTGCATGATTTATAATAAAGAAGTCTTTCATTAATTCTTATCATTTACATTTATTGATTAAATATAATTAGATAGAATTCCATATAAAATACATTTACATTAGTGATTGATCGAAAGATGTGAGACAAACACTAATGCGCATAAATAATAGCATTGTCAATAATGAACATTGATTATATGCGAGTTAGACTTGTGAGTGTTATGCCCATGTTATATGATAGCAATAAGAGATCTCACACCTATTGGTATGATGATGCCAAAGCAAGCATTTAGGTGATTTATGTTAGAGAACATATCAATGGACTTTACGCACCATAAGAACCCATTTGGTATAGTCTATGGGAATCTTATACGAGATGGGTACAAGTAGTTCTTAGACTTAAAGTCATCACAATTATCTCATTAGAGGATTTATACACTTTGAACTCGTTTCAATGGACCTAGTAAAGGGTTGCACAGGGGTGATTCATTGGGTGTACTAAGAATCTAATGAAGGTACGTGTATGACTAAGATATGACATGTCATTCCTTGTATATTAAAAGAGTTATCACATTGCACTTCGATAAATATCTCGCTCAAGAAATTTATGACCATAGGATGAGTACACCAATAGAGCATAGTTGGTTTACTCTAAGAGCTAAGACATTTGGGAATCGAAAAAAACTTATGTGATCATAATCGAACAAGACTTATAACCAACTTCAAGATCATACTATGATAAATTGACATGAGGATCGAATTGTATGGTAACCATGCTTGTGAAAGATAATAATGGATTAATTAATCCTCCTAGAGAATTGGATAGTCATGATGCCTTATTAGAGGCCAATCTTAATTTATATATCAAGAGATAAAAAAAATTATTCTTGATACATTACCAATATATCTAGGAGCTTATTGAGCCATACGTATAAGTTTAAGCATTCATATGATTAAAGAGAAGCAAAGACATTGGAAGAGCTTTCTAACTTTGAAAGTTTCCTACTTTGGAAAAGGTTTTCAAAAATAAAAAGTTTCTTTAAATGGAAGTTTTTTATTTTAGAAATCAATTTCCTAATTTGGAAGTTGGTTCCAAATTTGGAAGTAAATAACCTAAAATGAAAATGAGTTTCTTAATTTTGGTAAAAAGTATTTTGAAAAAAAATTTCCTAATGTAGGCCGCCTAAAATTATATAAGATTATTTATTTGGATAGTTTAAATAAATTATTTGGGCTAAAATGGTTTTGGCCTAATAGGTTTAATTAAAAGGCTTAAGATATTTTTGTGGTAGAATAAACATCAACCTTATTGAATAAAGATAAATATTTTAAAGATAAAGATCAAAAAGCCCACATGTAAAATAAATCGTAATCTTTGGAGGATTAAGAAGCAATAACCTAGAGTCCTTAAAGGACTCATTACTGCCCCTCTTTTTGCTTAGAAGATAAAAAAGTCTCTCCTATAAATATATAAGAGAGAGAGGTGCGGCACAAATAAAAAAAAAAAGAGGAAAGAAATTCAAAAAAGAGAGAAAATCTCTCTAGGGTGCATGGTAAAAAGTAAAATAAAAGGAAAAAGTAGTTTTCTCCTAAAACCCTAATATACGCCACTTTTCCTCTTCCTTTAAGGTTGTCGCAAACTTGCTCGAATCAAATTTCTATAGAAAACATTACACGAATAAGAAAACGTGAAGTGGATCAACAATAGAGGTCGGACACTTGATGACTTTTCCGTTAAAGAATTTAAATCTATGCTACAAGAGGTAATTTTTTATTCATTACTTTAATTCATGTATATATAGTTAGTTGATTCAACGACATGATCTTAGCCCTTTAGATGGAGAAATTTTTTTGTTTATTTCGCCCTCTATAGGATGCATGATCCTTCGAAGCTACCAACAACTTCATACATACAAGTGAAAAGTCATTGTTGATTTCAAATCACATCATTAAGAAGCCACCAATAATTTTATCCACATAAATAAGAAACCACCGATAGCTTTGGTTCATAAAAAGCCATTGATAACTTCATCTACACAAGTAAAAGTCACCATCGACTTCAAATTACATCATTAGAAAGTCATCGACAACTTCATCCACATGAGTGGGGAAGTCGCCAACAACTTCCATCCATATCATTAAAACTAACAAACATGCTATGAACAACATATTAAAATCAAACCATATTACAAAGGAAAAATCATCCTTAGATGTGCATATCGAGATCGACACTCATTCCGAATAAACTATTGAAATTTAAAACTCATGCCTAGTACTTCCACCTCTATCACGGAGTAATAAACACCAAACTCATTACTAGGAATGGCAATGGGGTGGGGCAAAGGTAGGGATGGCCCAAGCCCTACGCGAGGTAATATTTCCCATAGCATCTCCGCCCAAATGGGGACGAGGATCCATGCGGGGCATTAGTGCCTCATTTAATTTTTTATTTTCGGCCCATTCCACCTCATTCTACTATCAAATTTCAAACTATAAAAAAATAATAGTTTGTATAAAAAATAAATCCTAAGAGTCGGTAGTCACATATTTTATATAGGATATAATTATAATTTTAGGGATAAAGCAGAGCAAACGGGGTAGGACAGGAAAATATCATCGATACCCCATCCTCATTCAAAATAAATACGAGATGGGGTGCCCTACCTCGTTCCTCGGTCAACTCGGAAATCCCAACGTTGATCAAGGAAGGACGGGCGGGGCAAATTGCCATCCCTACTCATTATTCCTCAAAATATCCGGGGTTTCTAATCGTTTTGGATTCGAAACACAATGATGTATCTTATTCACACTTCAACTTTTATATGCATATCCTAACTTTGCATTCATTCATAATATCGATTTAAATGTAAGTGCGGTGCAAAAGATATTGATAACTTACCTTGTTGGTCAAAGTGCATGAACAATCTCTCTACCAATATCAAATATACTTTTTATGCCAAAGACTAATTTGCCTATATTTCAACTCTCCGATAGAGACAATCTATAATATCAACAAAAGAGAGGGAAACCTAAGCACTCCAAGTTATGATTCTTTCTTCATTTTTAGGGCCACTTTCTTCAATTCTCGATGGACACAATTTGTACTATCAACCGAAGAAGGAAAATTGGCCAAGAGAGAGAGAGACCATGAGCTTGTCTTTTTAGGCTAAAACATCAAGAAAATACTTTTTGTAACTCGCTAGAATATGGGCTACCAAAAACGAGGTCGATGCCCTCGATTACCACTAGAAAAATGAAAAAGGGTTGCTTAGGGCCATATATTATGGACTGATTTTGGATTAGAAGAAGGTTTTTTTTTTTTTCTTAAGCTCTTAGAAAATCTTATAGGTTTGAATGTCTTCTTTCCGTAGGCTTTTGAATCATTATAATCCAATATGCATAGCTCTAGATTTGATCCAAACAATAGGTAGTGTTTTGAATTGTCATAGGACTTGAGTTTCGACCTAACTTTGTGTCTAACTTTGACGACCCAAACTCAAATGGATTTGCATGTTTAAGATCAATTTAGAAATACTAAGATATCTACTTTAAACCCCAAGAAGGTCTTTTTTCTTTACGGATCTCTAAAAAGTAAACTTCTTAATTCTTTCTCTAAAGGTCAATCTACCAATAGTAGGACTCGTCTTGGTTGTCGAGTGGATTTTGAGGTTGCTAGCCATCGCTAAATCGTTAGATAGTGATGGTTTTGGGTGGAGTAACTGTTTGGGTAGCTTAGGAGCTATTGGAAGTTGCGGTAGTAGTGGCTGAATGGAAGAGAGCATGGGAGATATTTTGTGGGTGGGAGATATTTATTAGTTGTTTTGGAAGGGTTTAGTGGTTGTTTTGAGGGTTAGAAGTTGGAGAAAGATCACTAAAAAATGGATAGCAATTGGTGGCTTTAATGGAGAAGAGGATGAGGTGCTTTTGTGGATAGTTTGAAAAAGGTTTTGGGACTATTTGGTAAAAGGTTTTGATTCTTGTCTTCGGGGGTTGTAAAGGAGCTATTATGGTGGGTTTTAGTTGCTATTTTGAGAGCTGAAAGTTGGAGAAGATGGCTAAAAATAGACGAGTAGTAGGCGACTTCCATGGAGGAGAGGAGGAGAGTTCTAGCCGAACACTTTAAAGGAGGTTTGTGGTTGTTTTGTGAGGGTTTTATGGTCAGTCTTAAGGGAGTTTTAGGAGTCTGTCTTAAAGGAGTTTTAGAATTGAAAAATTGTAGCCTCAATGAAGGAGATAGAGGTGTTGGGCAATAAAAAATGGAGAAGAAGTGGAGAGAGGCGGTGGCTTGTAAAGGAGAAAAGACGAAGCTATAAGCTTTTGTTTTTTAGTTATAGAGGCTCTTTCCTTTTGGAAGAAATGGTAAAGAGAGCTCTCTCGCTAGGTTTCTTGTTAGAAAAGAAGATGAATAAATGGTCTCTCCTTCAAAAGAGGGAAGAAGAAGAGTTTTTATAGTAAAGGTTAATTAAGGTTTAGAGAATTGTGACATTAGCCCAATCTTTTTTTTTTTTTTCACATATTTTACAACTAATCTCTTTTTTCTTTCTTTAGAAATCGCCAAACTCAATTACTTTTTTGTTTAGTTTCCAACATTTAATTAATTAGGTCCAAAATTCCCTATTTCAAATTTATTTTTCTCTTTTTTTAATTTTTTTAAACTTCAAAAAATCATGAGATTTCTAAAAAGAATCTCAACCTTAGAATAAAAATTACACAATCAAACAGATTGAACACAATACATTTAATTTTTTTACATTTATGTTTTTTTAAGTAAAATGTGTAAAACAAAATGGTTCAAAATTTGGCACTAACAATTATTTTAAAGGAAAAAAAATTCACATTTCTTGTTTTTATTCTCATCCCTTTCTATAACAATGAAACTGTGTTTAATTTTTATTTTTATTCTCTCTTCATTTTCATCTCCATTTCATTTATTTTTTTTTTCACCAAACATATTACAAAGTGAATAAAATTTTCATTTTCATTCCTAGCATCTCATTCTCTATTACCAAATGTCGTTATTCAAACATGAACCACTTAAAAGAGAACTCAGCAAACATATGACATTCAATTATATACGTGATTCGTATTTTTTAACAAGAAAAGGAAATATAAAATCAATGTACTTGATTTATAAAACCTTATCGGTATACTAACGGTGCAAGTTTTCCGTCTACAATAAGAAATTTGCAGATAAAATGGATGCTCGAGGGAATTGTCCATACCAGAAACCATAATTACAATTACCAGAAACCATAATTACAATTACCAACAAGATACCAAAACTAAATGTTAACAAGAAGTTTGCAATTTGTAACTAATTCTTAAAGAGTTGACAGTATTTAGAACTCATTCTGGTTTTGAAGTAAACGGTTAATACAACTCTGAATTACTAGGAAGCCCCAACAGAACATCAGCAAAACTAAGGGTGTTGCATTACCATACCAAGGGTTTTTCAGTTGTGCAAGAGTCTAGCTTTTTCTGAATGCATCAAGTTTCAAGCCATGTCAATGTTCCCGTGACCAAATATTTACTTGGGAGTTCACCTGCTGTCGGGGAAAGGTATGTAATCTTTCTCCTGTGAAGTTTAGGTGCAGCTAGGGTTAAGACTAAACTAGCATATTAAACAACAAAAGCATCTAGCAGGACAAAAGCTAGACAATCTAACCTTTGAAGATCAATGTCTGTGACGTAGATGAATCCAGCTACATTACTGCATAAAAAAGGGCATAATGTGACCATATCAGCAGGCAAAAAGGAGGAGAGAAGAGTAAATTTATCGGGCAGTCACTAGTTCACACAGTGAATACAGTTGAAAGGTGAAATGTTCCTCATAATTTGGTTCAAGTCTAGCATCATGGAAAATTTATAAACATGGTGAAACTAGGCCAGTTAAAAGGAACAAGGAAATTTTATGTAGGAATTGGGTCTGATATTCCAATTTTTGCAAGGATAACAAATACATAAGATAATGGACCTTTGGCAACCTTTTTTCTTGTAATAAAAAGTCTGAATAACCAAAAAGAAAAGAAAAGAAAGGGAAAAGAACGGTTACCTAGAAACAATTTGATCTGGTTCTTGGGCATATGAAACAGCAAGAACAACATGGAGCAAATCTCGATCAATATTCACAGGTGCAACTCTCAGAGGGTTGGCAACAGGGTCAGCACCAATTGGCAGAGCTGATCTTGGGGCTTGTGGCCCACCACCAATTCGATATACAAACAAATCACTAAAATTTGCAATATTTGAATGAGGAGAGAGATCATTTGCAATGCCATAGAAATATTCCTAAAAGAAGGAGCAGAATACCAGCCTTGTTAATATAGATAGAAAATGGAGTAGCAAAATGGCAACATATAACTGAAGTAGGCAGGTACTAAATAAAAAGAAATATCCCAAATCCTGGAATCAAATAATAATGATTTTTTCATTAAAAAAAAAAGGTGTCCATAAAGACTCTCTTTACCCTAATCCTATAACTTCTGGACTTCTGGCGGAATTTTGAACTCCTGGAAACAACACCACCAGACTTTTGAAGTTTCACGACATCCACATTAGGCTTGCTCCTTAGCACATCCCGGAGCATACTGAAAAGCTTTTCCTGTACAATGATAAAATGGAATGCTGTAGAAATTCAAGTAATGATCCAGGAGCACAGATGAAGTTTGCCAATACCTTTAAAGACTGAATTTCATTCCTAACACAATTACCATTAATAAGTTAATGCATAATTTGGCACTGCTGATCGTAGATTCCAAAAATAAAAATAAAATGTGACAATAAGAACTATAACCATTATGAGTAGATTAAAATGGCAAATGAATCCAAAGCCAAAAACATGAGAATGATTTGCGATCTCTATTTGATAGTGATCATCTACATGGACTTTAAAAGTGCTTGGTTGTGGCATAGCTAGAAATTTGATCATCAATCAACTATCTCATACAAAAAAAGGGAAACGAAGTCAGCAAACAGGAAGATCTAAAATGGAAATTGAAAAGAAAAAGAAAAAAAGAAAAAGAAAAAAACACTGCAGTAAACCATGCTGTTTGGAAATTGGACTGTGTTGAAGCGGAAGTGTGTGTTGACCCTATCTTAGTTAGTACCTGAGATTGCACCTTGCCAAAGTGACCCAGAAAGCAAAAATGCTCAACAAACAGAAGGCAAACAAAAGATTCAGATTAAACAAATGTGAAGACCTCAAAGGAAAGGCATGGTGTGAGAAGCAAAGGATAGCAAACAAGCAACTTATCTGAAATGAAACAAGAAAATGACATGTCTGCTGCTTCAATGGACTAAGTACGGATTTAGAAATGCAATGAGGTAAAAAATAAAACCCCAATAAAGATTCGCAATCTATGAGGTGAGCACCTTCTAGAAGATGGACAGGAGAATTGAAGATCAATACAATCAAATGTTGGACAGAGGAAATGTTCAGCAGACATCACCTTGAATGAATTCGCCCTCAGAAGGGAACCAAAAACAGTCTGCCGGGTGAGAACAACTCAGCAAAATAAGAAAAATTGAATAGGGAGATTTTGCAGCCCATAGAGCAAAAAGGTTTCAAGGAACTAAATATTCATCAAATTCGAGGTATTAGCCACAGTAGAAGCTCTGCAGTATGTCCTTTCTAAAAAGTACAAAATTCGTTTACTCTGCTCAAGAAACAAAGATCTAGATTTATGAAGTACCAAGATGTACTGTATAATTCATACGATAGTTCCTTGTAATAAAATTTCAGCAATTTTTATTAAAAGAAAATTAAAAATAAAAATACAAAAGTCAGAATGCGAGCATAGAATGTGTCTCAATTTTTTACCTTAAAAGATTTTATTCTATCAGAACTACTAATAAATGATACGTTCAATTACAAAATCAGTAAAACAACATTAACATGCCGGAATCAGGAATGCTTTACAAGTGTGCTTATATATATCACTCGGGTCATCATCCAAATTATATGTTAAAAGGAACATGGAAAAGAACATAATGACTATTAATGATTTACCTGACCCAAAACCAAGACCACGTTGGCATTGAATGTATCAATTGCATGAAGAATCAACTGCAGGATAAAAAAGACATGGGAGACTGTTAAACAACAGGCTCCAAGATTATGTTATTAACACTATCATGCTAATATAAAGCATCAACATTTATCCCTACAAAATCTCAACTCCATTACCTCATAGCCTATGCCTTCTACCCATCCCATGGTGTTGATCACCATGCCTGCAGCACGAGATTCAGCATTTCCAGTAAATTGTCTCTCCAATATTTGAGCAAGCTCCTTTACAAGTGCTTTGTACAAGTCTACATTTTGGCTTAACAATAAGAAAAAAAAATTAGTTGAAGTACAGTATGTTTCAGTCTGTATGCAGAGAGTACTTGGCTACACGGTCGTCAAATCTGAACCAAACATCGAACACGTGAAGGCAATCACTGAACCAATAGGTATATGAAGTTGGCACAGAAAAGGAAAATTAAAAAACCTCAAATTGCCACTACACTACAATCTTAATATCAGTGCATTATCTAAAATGGTCAAATATGAGATAGAATACATAAGAGAACATCTTCAAGTTATAAACGTTCATGCCATATGACACTTGCCATTACTTCAAACTATCAATCAAAGACAAAATACAAATAATTTTGAAGGGTTTCTACCTACTACTTTGTTCCTCATACTATCTTGAATCGACAATTGCTCTCTACTCTATTATAACAGCTTTAATGTTAATCACATAATTTGGATTATTGAAAAAATATCACGGTATGTAAGTAGTGATGATACAAAAATATGGGGGATGAATTCTATGGGCTGAAAGCAACAAATATTTGGATCCTAAACTTAGCACAGGTTAAATGATATGTACCAATGAAAACAGGTAAACAAATCCCCAACCAAGGCCAAAATAAGAAAGCATAAAGATATGCAAATCTACACTCTCACTAAGTTCTGGAACATCTCACCACTCACACTAAGAAAAAAAGTCCTCTCTAATATTAACACCAACACCCCACCCCCTCCACCCTCCCAGATGCCTAGCCTCCATCTTTTTGTTTCTGCAACTTTCTTTTTGTGCATTTTCTGCCTTCCTCTTTCCTATCTTCTTTCCTACTCTGTTTTGATCCTGGCATGGGTCTCTTGATCTCTTCAACTAGGTTTCTTATTGCTATGCCAAGGTTTTGAGAATTTGTAGGAAGAAAGCCAGGGGCGCCCATCATGTTCCTGACTTTACTAACAAGCTCTATAATCTAAAATAAATTCACTTTTTCATTTGGCAAATCTTCATATTCTAGAATACTTTCTTCATCTTCCTTCTTTGGTTTACAATTTTGATGTTATTTCACCTCTTCCGAGTCATTTAAACTAACCAACTTGCCCATAAATAACAGCAGCAAATATGCTCTGGTTCAAAAAAATTGAAGCTGCAAGATACTCACCCATATGGGTTTTGACGAACTTTGGCAAGAAAGATGGATTTTAAATTTCCCAGTATAACGCTTTAAGATATTCAAATTAATTAACCAGCCCAGTTCGAGGTCAGTTCACAGATTTTCCAGGCCGGGTTTGGTAAGAGAGTTGGCTATGCTAATTTTGTAATTATGCATTAATCAAGTGAATTATGCAAATAAGATGTGGAATAATAAAAAAAAAAAAAAAAAATGAGCATGCAAAAAATGAGTAACCTGGGAGTTGTGTGGCCATAGAAGTAAACAAGTGGCATTTCAAGCGAAATGCCTTCGACTGGATCAATAGGCAACTCAATAGGAGTGGCAGCAATGCATCCAGGAACAGTTATAGATCCTTGGCCTACATCCAAGTCCACAAAAGTAGGCTTCCAACCTTGTTTAGCTGCCCAACTGAGAAGCATCCTCGACAATGTACTCTTTCCTGAATCTGTAGGTCCAACAACAATCACCCTAGGACCCTGAGACCAAAGAATTCACATATTCAAAAATCAAATAGAGCTTCAAAAACTTAATAATAACAACATGGTAATACACCAACTTTTTTCACATAATTAACAAACAATAATAATAGTACCTGAGAAGACTCAGGCGATGCTTTAGCTTGGTTTCTCCGTCCGTCCAGCACAGCATGCACATTTACATAGCTAACCATAGGAGTCTAATTTTTATTTATTTATTTATTTTATTTTATTTATTATTTTTTTTTTTGAAAAAAAAAACATAAGAATTATTATATCAATAAATTAACAATGTTGATAGAACAGCTTATTATCTAAAATAATAATATAAATAATACAGAAAAGAATTTCACAAAAAGAGGCACCTCATCAGCTGTATAATCTGTCTCGGTAGCACCATTCATCTCAATTGTAGCTCCATACCAAGTAAAAACCTTTTTTTAATAAAAAATAAATTAAAAGCAGCAAATAACATTTATTAATTTTATTTAACATTAAAAAAAAATTGTAATTCGAAAGGAAAATATATTACGGCGAATTTGAAGTGAGGAGGGAAGGTGAGCCAGATTTCAGGGGGAGCTCGGTGCCAAAGATCTCAGCGGTGCCGTTTAGGAGTCTTAAGCGAAGCGGCGTCTCGTTAGCTACTTCGATTCTCAGCTCGCTCTCTTTCTCTAATTTAACTTGTCTTATCGTTGATGCCATGCCTGTACCACCGTATGCCATGTCGCTTCTTCCTCTACTCGACACCTGCTGCTGCTTCTTCTTCTTCTTCTTCTTCTGCAGAAATGGGATTGAAAATTTTTTACAAGGGTTTTGGAAGTGGGATAGGATTCAATTATTTAAAGGGATAACTAGTCCCCACCTTATGTGATGAATCACAAATCAGTCCCTAAAACTTCAAACATTTTCAGAAATCAGTCCCTAAACTCATCCATCCCTCTGCGATGTTATTTAGTGTGAAAATCGGAATAGCCCCCTTGTACGGCTTCTAAAATATGTGAAAACTTTCAGGGTAAATTTTAATTTCCCAGAAGGTTTATATATTTCTTCAATTTCACCTAAAAAATTTTATTTGTTACATATCTGTCATTTTTTGCTCCATTCAGCCTCCATAACTTTCATTTTTGTTCCAACCACCCCCAAGAACTTTCACTTTTGTTCTAATTTTTCCGTCTGCCCATTTTTGTTATGTACATAAATTTCAATTTTATTCTTAAAAATTTATGAAATATCTCTATATTATCCAAAAAAAAAAAAAACATAAACTAAATGAAATTAACAAAAATAGAAAATATGTTAAAGATATGCTTTTTATTAAAACGAACATGATAAAACTTAGAGAGTTAGTTTCTTAAGAAATCTTCAAATCCAACAAACTTCAATTCCCACCTAACAACATCATTTTTTTCCCCCTCTATCAATACTATAATTAAAATTTTTTTAAAAATCAAATTAATTTATATCTTTTTTTATTTTTTATTTTTACTATCAAAACCTTTACCATTTTAATCCATTTCGGCTATCATGTTCCCATTTTTCTTTGATATTATTATCAAATAACATCTTTTAAAATTTGCAAATAATCTCGTGTTACGTGTGTTATGGGTTCATTAGTGTCGGCCTTAACTAAGAAGACTTTATAACAAAAATAAAAAATAAAAAATGATTGGGATGCGTTATGCAAGACAATCAATCACCCAAGCTTGTTGAGAGTCCATTTTTTGTTTGTTTCACCCAAGTTTCGGGAGGAACTCGCAATAATTCTGTTTGGGTCGACTTGTTAGGCTTAGTGCATGCGTTAGGTTTAATAAGATGGGGATTTTTTTCCTTGAATGAATAAATCCAATGAGCTTTTAAGTGAAATCAATCAAGAAGATTTAAAAAGAACCTATTAAAGAATTTGATGGGTTTTGTCCATCTTTTCTATCTAATTTGTTAGATTTGGACCCATGATAAATTTGGATATAACATTTATCCTCTTTCTTTTTATACCTAGAAGTCTTTCCCACATATGGAAAGAAATAATTCTTTTAGCATCTATTCATTCGGTTTCTAAAGCGTGGATACTTTTGGCATTTGTATTCAAGCTTTTTGTTTCTTACTCAATCATACTATAGTAAAGAAAATGGTTAATTTATCCTTCTCACACTACCCATTTACTCGCTACTAATCAATTTTCCCTAATTTCTAGTTCCTCTTCAACTCTTCATCTTCTTGCAAGTCAAATGGCTTAATCCATTTCTACTCCTCTTCCTCTTCCGAATCTAGGGTTAAGGAGAATTGTCTTTCTATGCCGATTATGCATTCTAAGAATGAAAGAGATGAAATTCAAGATGTAGGAGTCGGTGTTACCTTAACGCAATCTTGAAAAGGCAAGGACAAAAGTATATGTTGAGGAAACTTGAGAAGGTATGTTTTATTCCTTCCATATTTCACCTTTTGCTCTTTTTCGAATTATGATTCAAGCTATAGGGATGTTAGGGGTCCTAATTTCTCCAACCAAGTCTAGTATATTGACATTTATCTAGGTTTCTAAGATGAGATTTATGACCTCCGATTGGAAAACCCTAATTGCTTCTACCTCCACTTTTGAGGCTTCTTTTCTATGGATCATACAAAAATCAAGAATGTGATTGCATTTTGTGTATAAGATGGACCTTTTTTGTCTTTTAGGGTAGAGATATGCCCACATCCCGTAAAGGTGTCATTGTTTTATTATTTATTTACATTTTCTTATATTTTCCTTAATATTTCATTATTTTTCACGTTTTGATATTTTCTTGATAGAGACACCATCCTTTATATGCTTACCCTTTAGCTATTTTAGGAGAGGAATTTATTACTCTTTTTACACCCTAGGCTTACGCCCTATGTAGAGAGTTAGGCTCGCTATTATGAAACCAACCTCTAATATGTCATTTATAGGGACTAGTAGAGGTAGGAGTTTTAGTATGTGTAGTCCTATTTTACCTTTGGTCATGACATTTGTACTTATGTCTTTTTTGGCTTAGTTGTAGGCGTGTCCGATCCTCTTACTCTAAGGTCTTTCTTAGAGTCAACAACTTTGGACCTAGGCTCAATTCAATATATTGACTAGCTCCCGGGTTCATTAGAGGTAGAGTTATTACGGGACATTATTGACCACTTTGAAGGTTGGGTTAAGGTCTCTCAAAGACCCTCTTACGTAACTACGAGCAAAGCTTTCTCAATAAAGTTCTAACATTACTCCATCACCTTCCCCTACAGGTATACATTGAGAACTTAACTCCCTTTTATGCATAGGACTCCCAAATTAAAGAAAAAGATCATGAAGCTTGAGTCACGGGTCGTTGTTTGGCATAGACAAATGATGAGTCTACTATCCGAAGAAAGAAAGCTTCACTCTAACAATTGAGGCATGATTCTATAACCTTGTAGGTACAAATGATGGAGGTTTTTTTATTTTTTTATTTTCATCTTTAGTTGATAAGAGATTGATTTTTTTTTTTTTTTTTACTTTTATCCTTGATTTTGTTAAGAACTTTTATTGATCTGCAAATAAGGACGGTGGATGCACCATATTTGCATAATCTTTTTGGAAGTTTGACTATTTATTTTGGATGATTCTAATTTTATTTATATATATTTGATGTTTTTTGTGCTAATCAAGTATTTGAGATTATGACTCAAATTGTGCCCATAAGTTTGGGAATTTTTCTTTGAATATCTCCTTTTTTATTTCCTAAATAGATGGCACATATTGTTTCAAGTATTTTTTTTTCATTAATTGCCCTTTTGTTTAACTCTTTAGAAAATTTTTAGAGTACATATGCATTACCAAAGTCGGTTTTATGTACTTAAAATGGGCCTTCTTACATTATAGGCCATTTGCCTAATTGCCTATCTCTTAGCCTTGATGGTAGGATCACTTTCTATACTAGATCTCAAGGTTGAAACATTTTATCTTTAACCCTTTTTTATTAGACGCTCTTATAATGTTATGTTTTTATGATTGTATACAAGTTAAGGTCTATATCCTATAATGATTTATGTTGTTTAATTCTTCTATCATTACTTAATGGTATTGTATCCCTATAAACTGGTTTTGGTATGCCACCTTTAGATATTTAATATTAATTTCATACGGTAATATAACATCATGACCATATATTAGTGAGTAAAAAAAGTGATGCTAGTTGTTAGTGTAGGTGCTCAAGATCTAACCTATTTGGATGGTTTAAATATTGTATTACTTTATATTTATTAATAAAGAAGTCTTTATATTAATTCATGTTATTTTTAACTTGATTGAATTAGATAGAAGTTCATATGATGTTCATTACTTTAATGATCGATCAATAGATATGAGACGAACACTAATACAATTAAATGGAATTATTAAATATCCTAAGTCACAACATTGTCAAAATTAAACATTGACAACATGTGATAAGACTTGTATGTGCTATACTCTTACTATAAGACAATAATAGGAGATATCAAATCTATTGGCATGGTGATGCCTAAGCAAGTACACGAGTAAATAATATTAGAAAACATATCACTAGACATGACTCACCATGAGAATCATTTGGTATAGTTTATGAAAATCTCATATGAGACGGGCATAAGTAATCATTTGACTTAAAGTTATTATGGTTATTTTATTATAGGATTGGTGTACTTTGACATTCGTTATGATGGACTCGGTAAAGAACCGCATATGAATGATTCATTGGATACATCAATAATCTAAGAAAGATAGATGGATAATTAAGATAGAATATATATTCTTTATATACTAAAGAAATTATCATATTGCACTTCGATAAATGTACGTTCAAGAATATGTGGCCACAATAAAAGTATATCAATAGTGCATGATTGGTTTACTTGAGAGCTAACATATTCAAAAATTGAAGAAAATTTATATGATCATAATTGAACACACACCAAATCTAATTCAAGATCATGTTATGATAAATTAACATGAGGATTGAATTGTATGAAAACATACTTGTGAAAGGTTGTTACGGATTAAGTAATCCTTCTTGATAATTAAGTAGTCATGATGCTTTGCTAGAGACCAATCTTGATTTATGTATACATTGCTAGTATATCTAGAAATGTATTGGGTTAAAGGCATAAGTTTGATATTGACTCGAATAAAGAGAAGTGAAGAATTATGAAAGAAAAATAGAAATTGAAATAATTAATTTCGAGTTTCTTAAGCACTAAAAGAACTTTGGAACTAGTGCTTTAAATTGGATTTCCTATAATCTAGAAAATAGTTTCCTAAATTGAGTTTCTTAAAATATTAGAAAATAGTTTCCTAATTTGGGTTTCCTAATGTGATATAGGTAATGTAGAAGATGGTTTCCTAAATTAGACCTCCTTAAAATACCTAACCAAACTTATTTGTATGGTACATTTAATTGTTGAGTCATTAAGCTAAAGGTTTTCGAGCCAATAGGCTTAAATGAAAGTGTGTAAGGGGTATTTTAAGCGGACGAATATTTTTGAGAACTTCGAAAAAAGTTCATTAAACCTAATATAGGGTTTATAAGTAGAAAAAGATTCATCAAACCATATAACTCATTACAAAAAGAGTTGGTGAAAATTCCCTTCTAGAGAGAGAGGTGCATAATCTTCTTTACGGAAAGAAAATTGCACAATCTTCCTTATACAAAGAATTTAGTACAAGATCTTCATAATAGATAGAATTTAGAGCTAGCATTCTTGATCTTCCGTTGCTTCTTTGTGTTAGTGTCTAAGCTCGTATGGATTTTCACTATAGATCAAACCCTTAGACAATTGAATCCACTACCTTAATACTGCACTTCAAGAGGTAATGATCTAAATGATTTTCTAATGTAATTAGTTGATTTAACGATAATTTTAGGAGTTTAAATGGAGGAAAACAAAATTTTATTATTTATTTTACTTCTCTATAGGATGTTTTTCCTTCAATTGGTAGGTGAGCTTTCGTTGAATCTTTAATCGTATTGCTATTAATTGAGATTAACTATGATTATAGATCATACTTTGGTGTTTTATAAAAGGAAAAGTGATTTTTGGAATAAAAGAAACATACGTACACTAAGCCAATGCTTGGCGTTGGCCAATACGCATGCTAAGCCAAAGGCACATCGATCCAACACTAGGCGTTGGCTAGTAGGCATACCCATGTGTAAGGCTAGGCCTACACTAGATGTAAGGCTAGTTCATAGCTTGCCCGAGCCAGCTCGTGGGTCTCAAAGGCCTAAGGCCCAAGGTCCAAAAAAATAAATTTGAGAAATTTTAATGTTTTTTATAAAACGACAAAAAATCATAGATTTATAATAAAATATTTCATTAGTTATTCAACATGTATCAATGTGATTGAAGCATAAGTAAAAGGAATGGATGAGTTGATCTAGTTTATGAAAATATATGCTAGTAATTATTTGGTTAAATAGGACCTACATGTCTTGCCTTATCTATTTCTTTTATTTATCTTCTTTTCATATCTCACTACTCTTAAATATAACTTGAGGTTTTTGATTTAAAAATTATAAAATTAGAAGATAGATTAGTAAAACAAGTATAGAAAAGGATGCTAAGAAAGGAGACGAGATTCGAATCTAAATAAAGATTGAAAAATTTTTCACTTAGGTTTTGACCCACTAGTGATCTATGGCTTGAGGAGACTAGTTTTAAAAATCCATTACCATTCATCGATCCTTAAGTTTCGAAATGATTAAACTCTAGAATACATAATGGGATTAATATGATTAATTAAATGATAAGACCTATAAATGAAAATCTTTTATACAAATATCGAGTTATTTTCCTTCCAACATTATGAAGAGAAAACCTCTTAGTCATCATGGACTTGTTGAGATAACTTAAGGTCACTTCTTTCTCGAGGACATCAAATCACGAGGCCATATGATGTCCTTGAATCTTTGGTTCAACTTGAAGTGAATTGTTGGGTTTGTTTAGATAACTTAAGGCCTAACGAATTTATAGGTAAGGATTGATATTCATATGAGATGTGATATAACAAAGAGTTTTCATACCAATGAGATTAGGAATTGTATCAAAGATAATTAGTAAGGAGTTAACTACCTAATTTTTTTATGTATGACTTGTTGAGATAACTCAAGATCAGTCCATGATTGGATGGGACCTAACCCACTAAAGAAAATAATTAATAAGTTTTCTCGAGTTCTATATTAAAGGTTATAAAACTTGAAGAAAACAATGAAAGCAAACATAAACTTTTCACTTCTTAAGTTATGCTTTTGTTTTTTTAAAATGTAAATCAATTAACCAAATTGTATGTTTTTTTCTTAGTAGAAAAAGATCAAAGGCCCTCATGTTAAATAACTTCTAAACTTTGAGGACTAGGAAGCAACAATCACAAGTCTAATTAAGACTATATTACTACCTCCTATCCTTGTTCTTAGAGGACAAGGAAGCTCTTCCCCTATAAATAGGAAGAGAGATGCAGCAACAAAGAGGGCTTTTTGGTGAGAGATAATTCAGCTCTATGTTATGGCTTGATCCGAGTAATCAATCCACGACTACGAGCTATGGTGTTGTGATCAAAAGTTTAACGGAAAGAACGATTTGGATAGAAGCAATTCAAGAGACAAGTTTTGTAATCTTTTTGAATCCCCTCTTGCTCGGAGATGATGTACATTTATATTAACGGACTCCACGGTACTAGAGATAAAATAGCACTAAAAATAGCAATAAACTAACTAAAGATAGGTATGGTTAAAGAATAACACAATCGGCTAAACTTAAGCCCATTACTACATAACTCGCTTTGATCAATAATAACATGCGTGGAAATATTACGTAACTACATGCATGAAAATAGCAACCACTACATGCATGAAAATAGCATGTGGAAATATAATGTCACTACATGCATGACATTCCTTCCCCTCGAAAGGTTATTGTCCTCGAGGACTAGTAAAATGCGAAGCCTGTTCTCGAAAAGAAAACTCATCCTCCCATGTTGCGTTAGTTGGTAGAAGTCCTTGCCATTGGATAAGTAATTCCGAGCTTATGCCCTTTTTTCGAGAATGTAAAGCTGCCGTCGGTTGGGGTTACAAGTGGCTCGACTTCTCTAATATTACTAAAAGACTAAAATCGGTTGTATCTCTTACATCCAACTATTTTTTAAGAAGAGAAACATGAAAGACCGGATGAATCTTACTTCCTAGTGAGAGGTCGAGCCGGTAAGCAATAGATCCAATGGGCTCTACCACATGATATGGGCCATAAAATCTAGGAGAGAGTTTGTATGATTGTTGTAAAGTTAAAAAAGTCTATCGATAAGGTTGCGGACGCCACCCGGTCACCAACAATAAACTCCTCTCCATTTTTCCCTTGTCATATGCGGCTTTCATTCTAGCTTATGCTCGTTGAAGTTAGGATCATAGTTCTTGTATAATTTGGTCCCTTGTTTGCGATTCTACGGTTCTATCGCATCAACTTTAACGGTTCTAGGAACATAAGACAATAAGTTTGGTGCACTTCTTCCATATACCACTTCAAAAGGAGTTTTGTAAGGGGAAGCATAGAGACTCATGTTATAGCAGAATTCAACTTGAGGAATCCATTTGCTCTATTCAATCGGATTGGAACTAGTAAAGCAACACGAGATACATTTTAAGGGTTCGATTCACGGCTTTCGTTTGACCATCCATCCGAGGATGGTATGATGAGCTGTAATTAAAGCTAGTTCCTTATAATTTAAAAAGATCCTCCAAAAAGCACTTAAGAATATACTATCCTAATTACAAACAATAGAACATGGCATTCCATGGAGTTTAAATATATCCTCAAAGAATATTTATGCCACTTTTGGAGCTTGTATAAGGATAGGCTAATGGAATAAAATGAGTGTATTTGAATAGTCGATCCACCAACATAAAGAGTAATGTTTTACCCTTAGGAGGAAGAACATCAATGAAATCCATAGAGATGTCAATTCATACTCGTGTAGGAATGGGCAATGGATGGAGGAGGCCTGCTTGGAGTCCGATTATCAATTTTATAATGCTTACAAATATCACAATGCTTTGGATTAAAGTGGTCGGTGCCTTGCATATTTACTTCCAATAGAAAACCTCCCTCACTTTGTGGAAGGTCTTATAAAATCCTTCATGCCCACCGTCATGTATTTCTTGGAGAATAATAGGGATTAAATGTGAGTTTTGGGGAAGAAAAATTCGCTCCTTGAAAAACATAAGACCATCTCGATTCTTCCATGGTCCAATAGCTTCTCCTTGCACATGTAATTGATGGATTCATTATAGCTCTTTGTGTGTTTGATTTTCAGCCTTGATGGCCTCTAACCATTGTGGTAAAGGGCTAGAGATTGCATTGAGTTCCTCACGTGTGTCTCTACTAAATAAGACATTGGCGGTAATATTGTGCTTCCCTTTCTTGTATTCGATGGAGAAGTCATAACCCATCAATTTGAAGAGCCACTTCGTTAAGGTTCGGTTATTATCCGTTGCTCCCAAAGGAACTTAAGGTTGCGTTGATCGGTTTGTACCATAAAATGACGTCCTAATAATTAGGATCACCACTTTTTGACTATCAAAACCAATGCCATCGACTTATTTTCATAGGTAGATAGTAACATATTCTTCCCCTATAGAGCAACACTAAAGTAGGCAATTGGTCATTCCTCTTGCTTTAAGACGACTCCAACCCATTTTCGGATGCATCATACACCACCACAAAAAGAAGATGGAAGTTTGGTAATGCTAATACTTGGTGCTTGGGTCATAGTTTGTTTTAATGTTGTAAATGTTGTTTTTGCTTTAGAAGTCTAAGAAAATGTATTCTTGTGCAACATAGATGTCAAGGGGGATGCAATCTTCCCATAACCTCGTAACAAATTTTCTATAATAGCCTATTAGTCCTAAAAAACCTCGTAAGGCTTTGATAGTAGTAGGTTTTGGCCATTCCACCATTACTCGTAATTTTTTTGGATCCACATTTACACCCTTTAGATAAATAATATATCCCAAGTATTTAACTCTGTGGTCGTCCGAACTGGCATTTTTCTTTCTTGATTACGAGATGGTGAGCTCTTAAAATAGAAAATGTTATTTTAACATGTTGTCGATGTACATCCCATGTACGACTATAGATGAGGATGTCGTAAAATAAGACTAAGATAAATTTTCATAGATAAACTTTAAAAATCTCATTCATGAGAGACGAAAAGTGGATGGAGCATTAGAAAAACCAAAGGACATTACCAAAAATTCGTAGTGCCCATGATGAGTGTGGAAGGTTGTTTTATGCACATCGTGAGTGTTCATGCTTATCCGAAAATACCTAGACTCGAGATCAAGTTTAGTAAAAAAACTTGGCACCTTCTAACTCATCCAATAGCTTATCGATGATTGGAATTAGGAATTTTTCTTTGATCGTTACTTGATTGAATGCCACTATAGTCGATATAGAATCTCCAACTATTATCATCCTTTCTCACCAACGGTATAGAGAGGAAAATTGACTCGATCGGGTTGAATTATTCCCTATGTCGGCATCTCTTCCACTTGTCATTCTATCTCTTATGTCTAAAAGTGGGGGTATCGATAAGGACATATGTAAATTGGCCACGCTTCGGCTCGAGGGTAATTTTGTAATCATGTAAGCATAGAGGTGGCAAGCTCGTTGGTGTTTCAAACAAATCATAAAACTCGGCAAGTAAGGAATTCAATCCATCGGTGAAAGCTATTTCAAAAGGTTTATCTATGGGCCGGTCCGAGGATATTATGCACATTTGTAAGAGAATTCCTTTACCTTTACTCTATCTTAAAGTTACGGGAATAGCTCCTCCTGCAAGTGTTGTGAGTTTAAAAGTGATTGAACCTTATAACAACACCTTTTGTCCATCTCTATGAAATTGCATCTATATTTTTCCAAAGTCCCACAAAATAGGACTAAGTGTACACAACCATTATGCCACTTAGAACAACCTCGCAAACTTCCAAAGGGAGCAAGGAAAATCCACTTTAATTGGGGTGTCTTATAGCCTCGGTTGTACTCCATTGCACCGCTCTAAACTTGACAACCTCTCCCCATTAGCAACCACCACACTAACCAAATAACTCTGATTTTGATTTAAGGTCGGTAATTTTTGTAAATTTTTGATGAAGAAAATTATGAGTGGAGCCCGAATCAATTAAAATCGTAAATGGGGTCGTACTAATTTGTGAAGGGATCCGCATGGTTTATGGAGATTGAACCCCGACCATGGCATATAAGGAAATTACTTGGTGTATCATCCCTTCCTACTTGTTTATCTTCTTCCATGATTTGTTCAAACTCCTTCCCCTCTTCGACTTCAATAAAGAACAACTTTTTACACTCGTGTCTAAATGTGTATTTCTCATTGCATTTATAGCATAACCCTTACTCATGTCGCTTCAGAGCTCCAATTGAGAGAGCTTATGTATCGATAAAATTCTCCCTTGAGGAGTGTTGGAGTTACGTCCCAAGGAGGTGGACATTAGGATAATTGGCCATTTCACATCTTGGGCTTTAGTTATGAGCTAGCCCGATTACTACTGGTAATGTTTGAGGGTTTTGAACTCGTACATCGGCCCGTATCTCATTCTTTCGTACACTAATAAAACATTCGGCTTCTTGTTTATCCGTCGGGATACCAACCCGTGCTTAAAGTCACTCAAATTTTCCTTGATAGTCGGCGATAGTAGTTTTTTGTTTAAGCTTACATAAGTCTCCAAAGAAATCCTTATATTGAGTTATTGCAAATCGTTCTAGCAACCACTGTCGTCATGCCCTCCCGGATGACTAGGTGATATTGGTTTTTGCATCGCTGGTACAACAACTGTGCATCCTTCTCCAAGTGGTATGTCGCAAGTCTAACTTGGTCCTCAAGATTTATTCTTTGAAACTCAAAGAATTGCTCGCTCGATAAATCCATAAAGTTGGATCTTCCGAACCATTATAGTAAGGAAAATCAAGCCCGACAAGCTTAGGAATCACCATTGCTCCCGCATCCTTGAAACCACCACGTCCAAGGGTCCCCGATTCCTATTGATGGACCCTTTTTCGACACATTTAATCGAGAGTTCATTGCTTGCATTAATTCATCCATTTGTTTAAGGATCCTCTATTGACTCGAACTCGGGCCCTCTACACGACCTTCAAGTCATTGGAAACGTTGATCTTCGGTCATTGTCGGCTTTGATACCACTTCTTAAGGTAATTAGATTGTTGCATAATATGACTAGTAATATATCTATACGATTGATCATTGATAAAAGTAATACCTTCAATAGCATAAATTTCCTAAACTAGAAAATGAATCGAAAGATTATCCTCCAATATGAGAAGATACTCTATATGATAAAGACACCTTTCTTAACTAAACCTCTTCAAAATCGGGCTAAAGCTTATACAACATTATTTAAGCATAAAGATGAAATAATCACTAGTTAGAGCATCATACTGGTCTGTTATGACATTGGAACATAAGTGCCACTATAAAGGTACGAAGCATTTAGGATATCATAGGAAAGTTGAAGAATCTATTTAAGGAGAATACCGAGCATGAGCACCATGAGATAGCCGGAAAGCTCTTTAGAGTAAAAAAGGATGAAGGATCCAATATTAAAAAGTATGTCGCTAAGATGATTGGTTGTATCAACGGAGTTGACTAAGCTTGAAGTTGGAATTAATACGGAATTATCCATTGACTTGGTGTTGCAATCATTTCTCAATAGTTTTAGATAATTTATCATGAACTTCAATATGATGCACATGAAAAAGACTCTTAAAGAGTTATTGTCCATACTAATAGAAGCTCGACTTGAGATAAATATTATTCTTCTTATTTATAGGGATAAAGGCAAAGTAAAGGGCAAAAAAAAAAAAAAAAAAAAGCTTAAGCACTAAAAAAAGCCTTCTACTACACCTATTGGATGGGTCAATAGGATCGAGACTCAAAATAGCTAAAAGGATACATCTATTTTCATTACAACAAAAAAGGCAATTCAAAGTGCAACTATAAAAAGTACCTAATAGAGGTACAATGGAAGAGTTCTATTAAAACCTTAGGTATTTATGTTATTGAAGTTAATTATTCTACTTCGACCTTACCTCATAGGTATTTGATACTTGGATATGGTGTTCACATTTGTACAAATATGTAGGAACTTAAAGAATAAAAAAAGATTACTTCAAAGGAGGTAGACACGTACGTAAGCAATGGATCAAAAGTTGTTGTATTAGCTACGGACACTATGAGTTGACAACTTGCCATCTAGGTTTATGCTTAAACTTAAGAAATGTTATTACTTTTTTAGTATTACTAGGAACATTATTTTCATTTCTTGTTTGGACCAAGATGATTTTTTATTATTTAAGAATAATAATTATTCTTTTTATAAATGTGAAGTTTTATATGGAAATGTTATAGTTAATAATGGTTTGTATGTTTTAAACATAAATACATCCATATATAACGTAAATTTCAAAAGACTCAAATCAAATGATCTAAACAAAATATATATGTGGCATTATCGACTTGGCCGTATAAATGAGAGTCGTATATCCAAACTCCATAAAAATAAATATCTAAACTTATTTGATTATGAATCTTATAATGTCTACTAATCTTGTTTACTTAGCAAGATAATAAAATCTCCTTTTACTAGAAAAGGAAGAAAGGACTATCGACTTGTTAGGCCTTATACATACTAATGTATATGAGCCCAAATTCATTTAAATAAAAGGTGAACATGATTACTTCATGGCCTTTAGTAATGATAGATCATATTTTTTGGTTATGACTATCTAATGAGACACAAATCTGCAGACTTTTAAAAAGTTTAAGGAATTTAAATTTGAATTTGAGAAATAAAGCTGATAAAAGTATCAATGCACTCCAATCTAGTTAAATTGCTAAATACTTGAGCGAGTGAATTTTTAGATCACTTGAAAGAGAATGGGATTCTCTCTCAACGGACTCCACCTAGAATGCCATAAATGAATGATATGTCCCAAAGAAACAATAGAATATTGCTAGATATGATTCGTTCCATGATGAATATTATTGATATCCCTATTTCATTTTAGGAATATGCACTTCTTACTACAATCTTTGTTTTGAACATGGTTCCAATAAAATTTATTGATCGGCCACTATATGAGATATGGAAAGGAAAGAAATCAAATCTCTCTTTCCTTAAGATTTGAGGTTATTAAGTAATGTCAAATATTTAGATAGAGACAAGCGAGAACCCAAATCTATAAAGTACAAATTTGTAGAATATCTAAAAGAAACAAATGGATATTATTTTTACCGATTACAAAAACAAAAGGTGTTTATGGCTAGACATGTTATATTCCTTAAGAATAAATTTATAGATGCTAGAACTAATCGAAGAGAAAATTGAAATCGATGAGATTCGAGCTAACTTAAAAATTGACATTCCTTTCGTGAAACTCTAAGTAGATAGATTCTAAAGTGTTATAAATATCCCACAAATAGATATATAAGAACTTTATCGATCTAAGTAGATTCGTGAAGAGCTAGAAAGATATGCTCTTTTTGTTTCTATATATAATGATGTGCCTCTCATAGAGGATGACGAACCTAATACCTATAAAGAAGTAATGTTAGACATTGACTTCAAAAAATGATATAATACCATAAAATCCAAAATGGAATCCATGTACACTAACTAAGTATAGACTTTGGTTGATCCACTTAAACATGTCAAACCTATTGGGTATAAGTGAGTCTTTAAGAGAAAGATTGACATGAATGGAAATATACATACATACAAAATCGAACCGGTAACAAAAGGCTATCTTCAAAAATAAGAAATTAATAATGACAAGACGTTTTCACTAGTAGCCATAGTAAAATCCATTAGGATTATGTTTGTAATTATTACATATCATGATTATGAGATATGATAGATAGATGTCAAAACAGACTTTCCTTAATGGAAATTTACATGAGGATGTGTACATAATACAACTTGATAATTTTATCACCAAAGGACATGCAAATAAGATTTACAAGTTATAAAAATCTATTTATAAACTTAAGAAAACTTCTATGAGTTGGAATCAATATTTTGATGAAACGATCAAAAAGTTTGATTTTCATAGAGTGAAGATAAAAATTTGTGTAAATAAGAAAGTTAGTGGGAGCTCGGTAGTCTTTGTTGTTCTATATGTAGATGATATACTAAATGATCATGCATCCTATGAAGATGTAAAATAATAATAATAAAAAATTTCTCCATCTAAATGGCCCAAGATCATGTTGTTGAATCAACTAACTATATATTCATGAATTAAAATGATGAATAAGAAATTACCTCTTGTAGTACGATTTAAATTCTTTAGTAGAGAAATGAGCTATCCAAGCGTCGACCTCTATTGATTATCCACACGAGTTTAAGCAACTACAAGGAAGCACTCAAAATTAGTAGAGTGCTAGCTCCACCTTTTCTAATTTGTTTAGTGTTTTGTATAGAAATCTAATCCGAGTAATTTTATGATAACGCAAAAGAGTGAGAGAGATAGAGAGAGAGAATGTGGTGTGTTAAGGTTAGGGAGAAAACAATTTTCTCCTTGTTATTTTTCTTAGTCTGTGTGCCCTAGTTCCTTTTTGTTTTTTGTCAAATTATCTCTCACCAAAAAGCCCTCTTTGTTGTCGCATCTCTGCTCCTATTTATAGGAGAAGAGCTTCCTTATCCTCTAAGAATAAGGATAGGGGGTAGCAACATAGTCTTAATTTGACTTTTGATTGTTGCTTCCTAATCCTCCAAAGATTAGGAGTTATTTAACATGAAAGCCTTTGATCTTTATCTATAGAACATTCATCTTTATCCAATAAGGTTCATGTTTATCCTCCTACCAAATTATCTTTTAGGCTTTTAATTAAACTTATTGGCCCAAAACTATTTTTTTCCAATTAATTAATTTGGATTATCCAAATAAATTAAATTATATAATTTTAGGTGACCCACATTAGGAAATAATTTTTCAAAATACCCTTAAACCTAAATTAGGAAACTCTTATTTACTTCCAAATTTGGAACTAACTTCCAAATTAAGAAACTAATTTCTAAAATAGAAAACTTTTCATTTTAGGAAACTTCTATTTTAGGAAACTTTCTATTTTCGAAAACCTTTTTCAAAACGAGAAAAATTTCAAAATTTAGAAACTTTTTTCAATATCTTTGCTTCTCTTTAATCATGTGAATGCTTAAACTTATACATGTGACTCAATAGGGTCCTAGATATGTTGCCAACGTATCAAGAATAAAAGACACTTCTTTTATCTCTTGATACATAAGTCAAGATTGGCCTATAACAAGGCATTCTCTAGGAGATTAATTAATCTGTCATTACCTTTTACGAGCATGGTTGTATATAATTCAGTCCTCATATCAATTTATCATAGTGTGATCTCAAATTTGGTTATAAGTCTTGTTTGATTATGATCGCACAAGTTTTCTTGGATTCCTAAATATCTTAACTCCTAGAGTAAACCAACTATGCTCTATTGGTGTACTCCTACTATGACCATAGATTTCTTGAGTAGACATTTATTGAAGTGTAGTGTGATAACTCCTTTAACATACAAGAAATGACATGTCTTATCTTAATCATCCATCTACCTCCATTAAATTCCTAGTGTACCTAATAAATCACTCACGTGCAACCTTTTACTAAGTCCATCAAAATGAATGTTAGAGTGCATAAATACTTTGATGAGATAACCATGATAACTTCTAGTCAAAGGACCGGTTATACTCATCTCGTATAAGATACCCATAGACTAAATCAAATGAGTTCTCATGGCGAGTCAAGTCTAAATCAAATGGATTCTCATGGCGAGTCAAGTTTAGTGATATGTTCTCTAACATAAATCACCTAAATATTTGCTTTAACATCATCATAACAATAGATGTGAGATCTCATATCGTTATCATATAGCATGAGCATAACACTCATAAGTCTAACCACGTATAGTCGATATCCATTCTTGATACTGCTACAACATAGGACATTTAATGATATCATTTATGTGCATTAGTATTTGTCTCACATCTTTCGATCAATCACTAATACAAATTTATATCATATGGACTTCGATCTAATTCTATTCAATTAATAAATATAAATGATAAGAATTAATAAAAAGATTTTTTTTATCATAAATAATATAATAATATAATAACTTAAACCCATCCAAACATGCTTGGATCTTGGACACTTACACTAACATATATTCGTTGCTTGGCAATGACATTATCATGTTGCAATAAACAACTCGTAAATTAACTAGTTAATAAATAATTATGAATGACTTATTATCTTTATGTTTTTTACTCTTTTAGTTAGCAAGATTTCAAGACTTATTATAAATTCCTTATATTATGATATATTGTTAGTACATGTTCTTTTCAATTGGAAAGCCATTTTAGTGACTAATCCATGTGGGGATTGAAAGAGTACTCCCACCATTACATCAAGACTATTACTTGGATCCATCAAAAAATAATTTTTAAAGGACCATCTGGATCATTACAACCTTTTCATTATATTATTCAAGGTCTATAGATGGATGGTCAACTAAGAATTTAGCTAAAGCTTGTCTTTTTAATAATTTCTATGAAACATATATCATATCGTACTGAAGTAGGGCTCGACTTTATTTATTCATTCTAGTTGATAAGATTGGTCTATGTAACATATGCTTAATCACATTAATCTAATCAATTACATGAATAGAATGTGACATCAAGTGATATCTTAGTTTAGTGGTTATGTGATATAAGGACATACATAACTTTTTAATAGAATAATGTCTACTTTCATAATCATTCAATGTTCGATTAAGTAGAATTTAACTTGCTCTATGCCATGCTCATTATCTTGTGCTAACAAGCTTCTAATTGAGTATTTTAATACTTTAATGTACAACTTTAATGGTTTCTCTTATTTTAGAGGGATTAAGATAAGGGGATTTGATAAATATTCCTTGATTTTATCAAAAACTTCCCGATATTCTAACTTCTATTCGAACTTTTTTTTTGTTTTTAACTTTAGTAGAGGTATGAAGACCTTGGTTCTATTTGCAAGACTAGAAATAAATCATTTTAGGTAACCAATAAAACCATAAAAATTCATAAATTCACCATAAAAATTCATAAATTCAACCCTACTCTTAAGAGGTTTTGCTTCTATGATTGATTTTTCTCTTATTTTATCTATTTTTATACCTTTGTTATGGATTAGGAATCTAAAGAAGTTTCCTCTAGAGACCCATAAAAGCATATTTTAGTGGATTAATCTTCAATATATACTTTTTTTTCTTAAGAAAGTTGTTCTTAAGTCATTCCCATGCTTCTATTGATCATATGACTTGACCATAATATCATCGATATGTACTTCTATTTTTTTCTAGCTCTTAAGTCATGAAAGATTATGTTAATTATTTTTGGTTATGTGGCTCCAATGTTCTTTAACTTAAAAGGCATCATCACTCATTTATAGGCTCTAACAACACTTGACGTCTAAAAGTTAGTTTATGAATGTCTTCCTCTATAATGGAGATTTGATTACAACCAGTATTTCTATCTATTATAAATGAAACATTAGGCTTAGCTACTACATCAACTCGAACATCCGTAACAAGCATGCGATATTTATCTTTTAAGGTAGCTTTATTCAAGTCTCGATAAATACCTTAGTTTTGCCATCTTTTGTTTACTACTAGAACTATATTAGATATCTATTCGACATACATTGTAACACTAATGAAACCAGCCTTAAACAACCTTTGAATTTTATCTTTCACATTTTACAAGAACTTTGGAGCCATCCTTCTAGCAAGTTGATTAAGGAGCTTAGTTATTAGCTCGATTAGAATAGTTAATTCACCAATTCTTTATCCAATCATGGTATGTCCTTATAATCCCAAGTACAAAAATCTTTAAATTGTTTCAATAGTTTTGTTATTTCTTCTTTATCCTTTTGCTTCAAACATACACTAATATATGAGACTTTTTATAGCACTTTCAACCTAAAAAAGGCCAAAAATGCTACTAGTAATGCCTTACACTCGTTGTGCAAAGAATACGAGACAGTAAGTTACATGTCCTTTACATCGTATAATGCACATCGAAATTAAAACCATTTCATTAACCTTTTAAACTTATTTATATATTAACAATTAACATTGTTTAGCCCTTAATTGTAAACTAATATTTATAATACACACTTGGCAAACTCAGCTTGCTCCTAACGACATCTTCAACTTCACACCATGCCATTATGCATCATTAGCTTGCTTACACACCACGGATAAACTATGAGTTAATGCTCGGTAAGTGTAATCATGTATGAATATAAGCAAATCCATTATTCATGAGACTAAAATATGTTTTTTATCATCCTCACAAAGAGAATACACCATTTCATTCTCTTTGTGAGCCATCTTTGAACACATTAAGTGTTGACATCGACCTCGTGATGAAGGCATGAATAAGGAGTCACAACATAGCTAATCGAGAAGAACAAAGAAACCCTAAACATGCTGATCTGCATAGATATCTAGATAAGAGATCGATTACGTATAGGAAAGATATGACATCATCATCATTTCGCCCTACCTAAGATAGGTTGCATTGTTTGCCTATGACTATAAAAATCTAGTTTTTTCTTATGTTATGTTTTTATGCCTATTTAAATGAGTTTATTTTGTAAAAATATAGAACAGGATGGTTCGGATGTAAAAAAACGTTGCTTAGGAATTTAGGTCGATCTAAGGCGAATACTCTCTACCTAAACGAGAAAAGATGGGGAAAGTTGGAATTTCAGCTAATGATTAGTGGACATGACCTATTATCGATAAATAAGTCAGTTTTTAAAGATGGATAGCCTTTTATTGGCATAAGTAGTGAGTCATCAACGACCTTCTCATATAAGTGGAAACCACTAACGACTTTGAGTCATGAATTTAAGAAGTTACAAGCAACTTCATCATAGAAGTGGAAAGTCATCAACAACTTTATGTCGCATAAGCAAGGAGTAAATGATCAATTTGGAAGCCACCGACAACTTCGTCACATAAATGAAAAGCTACTAGTAGCTTCGTTTTGAACAAGTAAACATTAAAATAAAAATAAAAATTATTTTGAAACTCGTTGGTGACTTTATTACATAAGTGAGAAACCACTAGCAGCTTTTTTTTTATGAAACAAAAAATAAAAAAAGGAAACTGGAATAGAAAACAAAAGGTAGAGAAACAGGAAGGAAACAAATATAAAAAACAAATAAAATGATTTTGAAACCCACCAGCAGCTTTGTCACAAAGTAGAAAGTTATCAACAAGAAACAAAAACTAGAAAACAGAGAAACAAGACACAAAACGAGAAACAAGTATAAAAAATAGATAAAATAATTCTAACACCCACCGATGGCTTCGTCAAATAAGTGAAAAGCTATTGGCAACTTTGTTATGATGAAACAAGAAACAAAAAATAGAAAATAAGAAACAAGAATAGAAACAAAAAAAAAAAGAGAGAAATAAGAAACATAAAATAGGAAACAAGTATAAAAACGAGATAAAATGATTTTGAAATTCACCAATGGCTTCGTCACCTAAGTGAGAAGCTATCGGTAGCTTCGTTTTGATCAAACAAGAAACAAAAAATAGAAAATAAGAAACAAGAATAGAAAATAAAAAATAGAGAAATAGGAAACACAAAATAAGAAACGAGTAGAAAAGGCGAGATAAAATGATTCGAAACCCACTAGTATTTTCCTCACATAAGTAGGAAGCTATCGACGACTTTGTTTTGATGAAGCAATAAACAAAAAAAAAAAAAAAAGAACAAAAAAAAAAAGTAGAAAAACAAGAAACACAAAATAGGAAACAAGTACAAAAAATAGATAAATGATTCTAACACCCACTGGCGACTTCGTCACATAAGTGGGAAGCTACCTATAAGTTATCACCTAAAAATAACATCCTACTAGGTACTACTTATCAAATTTCAAGTGCGAAACTTAAAAACATGCTCATTAAGCTCGTTTGCAATTTGCACAAACTTATTTAAGTGTTGTATTGTTATACATTTTCCTTCCTAATTGCAATTGATATTTATAGGTCTTTTTCTCCTCCATGACCTCTAATAATGGGCCACTCTTTTCCATACATGTTGGAATGCTCTATGTTCTTATTTTCTTGCATTAGTGCTTTTCTTTTCTTGCACAATAATGCATTAATGCCCTCTTTTTTCTAGCATTGTAGTGTCTTGCTTTGTTATCCTTGTGTTGTAATCTCTCACATTCTTTCTAACTATTTAGATCGTATTTTTATTGCTATTAGAATTCGTTATTCTCTAACTATATGTATATTACTTGTTGCTATGGTTAATTTTTCCCTTAGATTAGGATTTTTATCACATCTTTTCCTAGCTTTCTCTTGCTAAGAGTCCATCTTCTATTTGTTTCTCCTAAGTTTGTGGGAGGAACTCTAGCGAGCTTTGTTTGTATTGACTTGTTGGGCTTAATGCATGTTTTGGACTTAATAAGCCGGAGATGTTTTTCCTTGAATAACATTAATAAACCTTATAGACTTTTAGGTGAAACCTTATAGACTTTTAGGTGAAGCCAATCAAGAAAGTTCCATTGAAGAATTTGATGGATTTTATCCATCTTTTCTATCCAATTTATTAGACACGTGCCTAGAATAAATTTAGGTATAACTAGGTGATGTCAAAATTATCATATACTTGAGCTACCATTCCATTCATATTAGCGTTTGATTTTTTTTTTTTCCGAATTCTTGTTCAATGTTTTAATAGAAAATTAGATTTATATATATATATATATATATATATATATGTTAGTGAGAGAGTGCATAAAAATAGATATTTTAATATAAAGTTAGATAGTTGAGATTATGTTCCATCCAAAATACTTAAACCTTATAATGGGTGGCTCTTTTTCAGTTTTATATACCATATATTTTTTGTTTAACTATTCAATGTAAGATAAGTTCTCTAACATTTTTCTTAACTTGCGGCCTATATTTTGGGGTTTGTCAAGTTGTTTGGGCTCCGAACTTTCGTTGAGTCGTTATACCTTTTGAGGCTCTAATACCATATATAGTTAGATAGTTAAAATTGAGTTTCATTTAAAAAAATTAAGTTTTATGGTGAGTAATCCCTTTTCAACTTTATATATTATTTATTTTTTTTGTTTAACTCTTCAATGTGAGATAAGTGCTCTAACAATATGCTAGTGAGATAGTACATAAAAGACAATGATAGTGGTTGTTGATACTTTTAATGAAAAAATAATCTTTATCAATTTTTTTTTTTTTTGAAAAATGCTTTTCTTTTAATTACCTTTTCAATTTAAATTTTTTTCATTATTATCTTTTGAATTATATTGAGATATTTTATAAATTTTAGCAATAGAATTAAAATTTGCACTAAATAAAACAAAAATGGAAGGTAAAGGATCTAATTGAAATAAATTAAATTTTTTTTAATAAAATTGAAAAAATATATATAAATTCGGAAAGGCAAATTGAAATTTATCCAACTCGTTCAAATCCAAAATTGTATAAAATAAACTATGCCTTCGATATTCTTCTATCTCTAAAATTTATTTCTTCCTTTTTTCCTAAACCTCCACGAATTTTCTATCCAAAAAAATCTAAAGCTACTCCTTCCTTGCAGCTTTTATAACTAAAACCGGATAAAGCCCACAATTATTTTGGCTTTGGGTTGTTGATGAAGGTAGAGAACGAAAGTCGAAAAAGGAGTAGGACGAGGAAAAAGTTTAAAACCTAAATATGTTAGAAACAATATAGTTAAGGGAAAAGTGTTGTGTTTGGGTGGGGTTTTTGAAGGCTCTATTTTTCGCGTAAAAAGGGAAGCTAAAAGGGTTGAAACTTGATCATGAAATGGTAAAGAGTTGAGTCAAATTTTGCAAAATTTCAAAAATTGAGAACTCGATTCGTGATTTATCGTATACATGATCCATTCACTTCTTATTTTTATCTTTTCATGGATTGTTGGCAACGAGTCATTTGATGAGAGTTTATTTAAGTTTATGTTATTGAAGATCCCTCGTCTACACTAGGTGTGACTTTTTCAGATTCATTTGGAGATGAAATTTTGGCTAAATCTTTTAGAGAAAAAAAAAATCTAAATATACTATTCGTTTTGACTATATACTTGATTAAATATATAATATTATTAGTTGTTTTTTTTTTTTGTCAATTCCTATTTAATAAGAGTTTGTTTCTTTTAAAAAATATAAAATTATATTTAAAAATCAGATTAATAACAAATCAAACGGAAATAAAATCACTTCGTTTTTTTTTCCCGGAAAGTTCAAATAATTTTTTTGAAATAAAGAAGTTTGTTAATTCTATTTCGTTACCATCGAAAAAACTAGAAATATGTTTCAGACGAAATAATTGGATATATAACTATTAAACTATTAAGATATATTTATTTGTATACGGAAAATGAATTTACAGAACTTATATGATCTTTTTTTTTTTGTTTTTTTTTTTTTTTAATGACATAAGGATTATGCAGCTTGAAGGAGCCAGCCCAAAAATTCCTTTCCGGCTTTAAATAATTGTGGCGTATTTTTAGCAAATGTATTTCCAAAATCGTCCTTCCTAGAGGGCCAATTGGTTTTGAGAAGAAACTTCATTGAAGTCCAAATAATGATGGACCCAAAGCCCGAAATACTCTCCTCGGTCTTAATTGGTAACGGACTCGATTGTTTTATATTTTTGCAATTTATTGACCAAGATAAGTTCCACGCAAAATATATATATATTGACTACGAAGCTACAAAGCAAATTCACCTTTGGAACTTTCTCTGCTGGTGACATGAAGAAATCTGGAAAGATATATATGCCTTCTTTTTCACTTTTTGTTTGATAGACTTTTTAGAAAGTATCTTCCATGGTAATTCCATGTAGTTTCTCGGAATCCATCGTCACCAGCCATCCATCTATATAAAGAATTGAAGAAGCTATACCTTCAGGTCACCACACAGATAACCAGCATCATTTCCGGCTACCCTTTGCTTCCAATATTTTTCAAAAATGTTGCCAAATCATTGCAATATTAGTGAAAACCCAACTTCCCTTATTGCTAGCAACAAATGCAAAATTGGTGGTGAAAGCCTGAGATTCACAAATACCATTGCATACTTTTACCTCACATTCCATAGCATAGGCACAACATACCGTGCATATGTCAACGATGACCTGCCAATGGTAGCATTTATAATTTTTGTCTACCTCGGTTATTTTCTCTTAGATCACTGCTTAACCGTGTTTAATCGATTGCCGTCCCACGAAGAATCGCCCAAGAAAGAGCTGTTGAAAGTAGTTATATGGAGCTTATCATCAACTATATTGTTTGGTTTTTCGTATCAATTTTCAACATTTATGAGCCCGGTTGTGGTTTTCCCCTTGTACGGCATTGCAATTGTGAGCAGTGCGTTTGTCTTCTATGTCTACTTCATTTATGATGACCGATGTGGTTACAGGGCATCCTGCAGTGTTGAAAGCACCAACATATCTCACGTTTCTGGTCCTATTAACAAGGATCTTGATCGTGGTGTCAGCATTTTAGAAAAAGTCTAATGCTGCCAAAATCCCACTTGTTACATTAACGTGCCTAATCATGCCAACTACCAGGAGAGACACATGGAGCTTGGAGACTGCTTATGCGTTTTCTTTGATTGCTGATTCATTATTTGTAAGATTTGAAGGGAAAGAGAATAAAAAAACTTGGTAATTCTACACAAGATTTTAGCAATAATTAGCATGGTTTGTATTGCTTTAATTAACTTAATTATCATCATTTTTATTATTTGATTGCTTGTTAATATGAAAACTGTGAAAATAAACCATTAGGAGAACAATCTAGCACATATATTGAATTGATTTTCATTAAAAAATTAGCAATTGACATCATATTCTTTCAGAGTTTAAAAGATTTGTTTGTCACCCATGATGGTTTAAGCCAGCTTTTGGTGGTGGTTTTTTTTTTTTTTTTTTCATCAAGAAAAGGAGGTTTAAGAAAACGAATAGTCACACTTCCCTTATTGGTTAAAAAAAAGGATTTTAAACTATTTTTTTATTATGAATTTTCAAGCTGATGAATTTTGAAATCACAACAATATCTTTATATATGTAATTAGACTCCACGTGCAGGCATAACCCATCCCATTCCCAAAATTTGTTTCTCTCTCCCCCTCTCTCTTGAAGAGAGAGAAGCTAAAATAACATTGAATTTAACCATCAAATTTCTCGAAATCATTCTATTTTTTTTTTATGTATTTTTGTTGATTAAACATTTTTGTAGCTATTTATGGTTGAATTGAAAATGAATTGAGTATGATTCAAAGTTGAAACAAAATATGTAAAGCATAACCTAATTTTTTTAAATTTTTGAAACACAAACGTATTTAATTCATAAAATGTTGGGATTAACATTATACTTATCTAATCTTTAGCAAAACTCAAATTTTTTAGGTGTTTTGAAGGTTTTGTTATCTATGATTGAAAATCCCAAAAAAAAAAAAAAAAAAAACTTTGTGTTAAATATTTAATTTTTGGTTTGAAACATCTTGTTTATCCTTTAATTGATTGTTTCTAGCAAAACACATTAATTTTTTTTTTTTTGGGTTTTTAAGTATTTTTAAGTGGCTAATTGGAAACTCTAAAAGAAAAAAAAAACCTCAAGTTTTTAATGCTGATTTTTTTTATATATATAAAGTAATTTGACTATTTATGCTTTAATTTTTTATTTTGACCAAAATCCATTAAAAGCTCGAAGTTTTTAAGAATTTTTAAGTTGTTAGTTTGAAACTCTAAAAAAAATTATAATTGTTTAATTTTGATTTTTTAAAAGAAAAATTGATTGTTTATTTTATGTTATGGTTGGATGCGAGTTACAAAATACCTCAAATATATATTCACAATGGAGAACAAACCTTAATTGACCATTGCCTCGTTTACTTGGACATGTTGTTCCCACTATTACATGTCTTGCTTTAGGTGGCTTAAGAGCTAGGGTAATTGCCCTAAAATATCTTAGAATACTATACTAGGGTTTCACCAACATTGAAGAAATCTTACACAATGGGAATAGTGCTTTTGCTCCCGCAATCCGGTTGTTAACTCAACTATCACAAGCCAAAGTTGTGGCCATTACTAATACTCTAAAACACAAAAAACTTTTTCTATTCGAGTTTACTATTCCTTTCACTATTCAATGAACAATGCTTTTTTTTGGCTTTTTTTCCTACTAAGTTGAACCCAGTGACCAAGCTCGAAGCGACGTGTCTTGGCAATAAAGGCACTCGGCCTTATTTTCTTTTTTCTTTCATATATATATATATATATATATATATATATTACTATTAATTATAAAAAATACCAAAGCAAAATGATATTTTAATATTCATAACTTTGTTCACCACATAAATCACTAGTCATATACTCACAAATCACTATTCCTTTCACTATTCTTGTCTTTTTGTAACACTTTGGTCCTAAATTTTTGTAATTTTTTTTTAATTTCAAACTTTAATTGTATTGAGATTTGGTCCCATTTAGTTTTAGTATTTTTTATTAATTATTTTTATTATTTAAAAGTTACTATTTTAATTTGTCATTTTTTTAAAAAAATTCTCATCTAATTAATTTAAAATTACATGGTCCTCAATTTTTCCATACATTTTTTTTTCAATTTCAAACTTTGATTATATTGTGATTTGGTTCCATTTTATTTTAGTGTTTTTTGTCAATTTTTTTTATTATTTCAAATTTACTACTTTAATTTTTTATTTTTTTTAAATTCTTAACCAATTAATTTAAAAATATATTTATCGATAGTTTTGATTTATTTTAATATTATTCATTCTTTTGTAAATAAATATATAAAAATTAAATTCACATTTTGTTTTCAAAAATCGATATTCTCATAAATAGTAAATAAAATAAAAATTTATTTGTTCAATTCTATGTAAGCTTTTAATAATTGTTATTTTTGTTTTTTGACAAAATCTTATGAAATACTAAAGCTTTTTAAATAAATTTATTTAATTTTCTTTTTAGTTAATAATCTATGGATTAACAAGGATAAATCCTTTTTCTAAAGGAAAAATTATGAAAAACACAAATAACAAATAGTTAAATACAAACTTTTTGATTAAAAAATTATAAATATTTTTTTTTACCTTTGATTTCATATATTTTTAGAGATTCACACCATAAAACAAACTATCAAACTAAAATGATTTTTTAAAATAATTTTATATATTTTATCCAATTAGCGAGCATAACGTGAGAAAGAAATCTAGTTACTCTTTATAAAGGTTCATTACTTGTAGGTGGCCTTTATGCTCCAAGTTCGATTATTGGTGTAGCAATCGGTGCTGTATTTGGAGGTTCAACCGCAAAACTTATCAATTCATTCATACCAAGAAATGTTGTCGTTGCCCGACCTGAAGCATATGCATTAGTAAGATGTCATTTAATTTTAGCTATTGTAAGTTTTATGAGATACGGTCTCGATATTTCTTTTTAGGTCGAAGTGTCTTTTAATATGTGTCAAATTGGTTAAAGTATTTCAAATCTTTTATTATGGGTTGGAATGCTTCATTAGCATTAGTTTGTTTAGTGCCATTGACATCGGTTCTACTCGTGTTTGAGTTGACAAAAGATTACAGGATAATCCTTCCCCTCATGGTAATTAGATTTAATTGATATTTTTTTAGAATAATCTTGATCATTAATGTCATGGGTGAGAAAATGTGAAGTTAGGGGTCCGATAAACTCGCTCTTTAGGAAGGATATGAAATTAAGAAAAAGAGTCGTCACCTAGTATTAAGGGTGCAGGGAACTAAAAAATAACCAATTTATACATAAATCTAGGTAAGGAATTGGATACGAGTGAAATCATCGCCACCACGTCTTACTTAAGATAGATCGCATTGCATGCATGTTGAATGTCAAAATTTAGTCTTACTATCCTATTTATTTGCATCTATTCGAGTGAATATATTCTATTGGAATAGATTGATCAAGTAGTTTGGGGTTTAAGTTGGTCGAAGGCCTATTTACCTACTTTGAAGTAAAAAGGAAGAAATATTTAAGATGGAAAACCACTAATGGCTTCAATCCATAACACACAATAGAAAGCCTATAATGAGTTTGACCCATATAATTAGAAAACCTCTAACAATTTTGATCTATATAAATTAGGAAACATCCGATGATTTTGACCCACCTAAATTCGAGAAACCTATGATGGTTTTGACCCACATAAATTGGAGAACCTCTAATAATTTTGATCCAAAAAAATTGAAAAACCTATGACAATTTCAACCAAGCTAAATTGGGAAAATTTTGATGGTTTCGAATCACATAAATTTGAGAAACCTATGATGGATTTGACCCACATAAATTAGAAAACCTATGATAGTTTTGACCCATATAAATTAAAAAACCTCTAATGGTTTCGATCTATATAAATCAAAAAACGTACAATAGTTACAACCCACATAAATTAGGAAACCTCTAACTATTTCGATCCATATAAATTTGAAAAACATATGATGGTTTCAACCCATATAAATTAGGAAACCCATAGCGGTTTTGACCCATATATATTGGAAAACGTATGATGGTTTCTACCCACATAAATTAGGAAATCTATGATGATTTTGACTCACATAAATTGAAAAACCTCCGATGGTTTGACCCACATAAATTGGAAAACCTCTAACGGTTTTGATCGATATAAATTCAAGAAATTTATGATAATTTTGACCCATATCACATAATTGCAAAGTCTATGATGACTTTGACCCACATAAATTGCAAACCTTTGATGAATTTGACCTAGATATATTGGGAAACCTATAATGGTTTTGATCACATAAATTGGGAAACCTTTGACGAGTTTCAAACCATGTAAAATATTTTATTCATCACATATACACATAACACACTTGATCATGCCGAATACGACATCAACCTTGAGGTTAACACTACTTACTTTCTCACACACATATCATGTTCTTACATCACTTTTATTTGAAATACTATGTCAACTTTCGAGGTTAATACCGATTATTTTACCACACACACATCATATTTACATATCACATTTAGTTGAGACATAATGTCAACCTTCAAGATCAGCATTGATTATTTTTTCACACACATAAATCGAGCTTAATAAGTCATACACATTAGGGATGTAATCACAAGAAGACTTTATTACCGATTGCTAAAATGAAAGAACCCTATAATCGTGAAAATTGTAAGTTAAAACCAAACTAGCTCCTTCCAATTTTAAAAAGAAACATACAAAATATTTTTCTATGATGAACCTTAAAAAGAAAAAAAAATGCCCCCCTATTTGAGATTTATGCACATTTTAGTTTCAAAAAAGTCATCCTTCTTCCTTATATACTCGTGAACTTTGAGTTAAAATTACTCTCCACCTATGCCTTTTAATCTAAAATGAATTTTAGAGAGAGAAAAAGAGAAGAACATAGGAGAAGATTTTTACCTCTTGAAGCTCCCACGGATATAAACTATGGGGATGAAGGAACTAATCCAACTCTTTGATTCTCCCACCGGTTTTCTTCTTAAAACACCAAATTCAAAAAGACCCTTGGATCTTCTCTACCTCATCTTAACTCTTTTTTTTGTGTCTTAGGTTGCTCCTCCCTCTTTTTTTCCCTTGTTACTTGTCATTTCTTTCTTTTTTTGTAGTCGATAGCATGACAAGAATTAAGGAATGAATGGAAAAGACTTGGCTTGGAGGAGGTGAGTATGCACGCAGGAAGGGAAGGACAATGTAAGAGACCAGCTAGAGGTGGAGGGAGGGTTTTAAGACAAAACAAAGCATGTGTTTTCTATTTCAATGTAGGCTTGAGAAAGGAAGAAGAGGAAAATGGCACATAATAGTAAATTTGAAGAACTAGACAATAAGTCTTTTAAAAAAAATATTCAAGTTCATCTTGTCATCCGCATGTCTCTTTCACCCTCATCCCTTCGTGTTTTAATTCCTTTTCAATCAAGTCCCTCGAGTGGGGTATTTTGGTCTTTCTTGTTTTAATTTCCACTAATTGACTCCCTATTGTTCTCGATTGCTCTGCTTAAAGTTTTAATATTCTCCCATTAATGCATAAAATTTTGAAATTAATTACAATATAAACCCTAGAAATCCAAAATTAATTCTTTTTTATTGCTTTTAATTGTTGTTACTTATGATAAAATCATGAATGAAAAATTGAGCCAAAATTTAATGACTAAATAAAACAAAACCTAATAATAAAAATAAATAAATAACAATACTTGTCATAACCCATTTTTGCACCTTTGTAATTATTTTACAAATTTATTTTATTTTTAATAATTTATTTTATCTTTTATTTCTATTTTTAATTATATAATATAGGTGTCCATGAATTTTTATTTTATTATTAGCTTTTAATTACATTTTAATTTATTATTATCATGAATGGCTCGATGCCATATAGTTCATATGCATGTATATGCTTGATGTGTATTTTAATTGCATTCACACAATGAAATATTTTATGTCATGATTTCAAGCATCCAAGAAAGGACGTGTACATGATTTTTATAAGGATGATTTTTATGATGACATGACATGGCTAGGCATGTTCAAGAGGGACAAGAAAAACGATTAACCCTTGTGAGGTTTATTGAATTGAACATGTCTAGAGCTTTTATGACAAAAAGAGGGTTGAAACTATATGTATTCAGCGGGATGCATCTAAAAGATAAAAGAATTTCAAGCATGTAAAATGATGATTTTGATTGCATTTCATGCATGGTTACATTTACTAAGCTTTAGCTCACTGTTTTGTCTTATAATTTAGGTGAGCAAAGCAACACTTGAGGATCGATTAGATGCATTAAGGAAGCTAGTCGTGAGCTATAAAGTTTGCCAAATCTTTTACTATAAAGCTAGCAATGACCAATTTTCCTGTTTTGATTTTGAATTAATCATGAATTAAAGAGAAAATATTTTAACAAAAAAATTCGGGATCGAGATTTGATTCTAGGAGAAATTCTAGGAAGTTTTTATCTATAAAACGGGTTTGATTTCATAGAAAAAAGGAGGACAAATTGAGAAAAATTCGGGTTGAAAGAGAGTGAAAATCAAAAGCAAAAAGGTTTGATTTTTTGCTTTTTAGCAGTCGCTTTTTTGGGTTTTTTGGGTTTGTTTCTTTGTTTTCTTAGGGCTTAAGTTCGATTTATAATCTATAAGCCCCCTTTTCTTCTTTGTTTGGTGTTCCCCGAGGCCAAGTTTTTTATTTTCACGTTTTCCTTCACCTTTTTTATGTGATATTCGAAACCAAATTCTTTCGTTTCGAGTTCATCACGTTTCGGGAAAATCTTGCTATCGTTCTTGCTTATTGGGTTTTTGTTCTTCGCTATCTTGGTGTGTTCATCGGTTGAGATTGCTTCCCGTTATCCCTAACTTCTACAAGACTTAATTCTTGAGTTTTGCCTACTACTCAAGCATCCATATTCATCAAAGTTATTTAGAAATTTCAACATCTCCACCCAAGCCACAAGTTTGCCCGGGTTTGATTTAAATTTTGTCGGTTTCCATTTTTGTATTTTGATTCTACCAACCTTTTAATTGATCACTTGAATTGTTGTTAATTTGTATTTTAGTTTAGATCTTAGGCTTTAGTTCAATCGATTAAATGAATTTTAGTCATCTAGCCATCACAAGGGGGGGACTCAAAGCCGAAAAGAAAATTGGAAAACAAGAGCGGAACATGAAGAACGGGGTGAAATAAAAAGAGGAAGAGGGGATCACGGGTTAAATGTCTATGCTTTGATCTAAAAAAGGGAGAAAATGGGTTTGTTTGTGTGAAGCCTAGTCGGATTTGATTAAAGGGAGGGCTGGACTAAGTTTAGTCCACCTCGTACTCCCTTGTGTAAGCAAAAAAAAAAAAAAAACAAAAAAAAGGCTAAAATCATTCCAGACCTTCTCCGAAAAGAAAAAATGAAACACAAACGAGAAAGGTCGGGTCCAGACCTCTCCCGAGAAAAGAGGGGTACCATTTCTTTATTTATTTAAAATGTTTTGACTTTTTTTATTTATCCATTTCTTTTATTTATTTATTTTCTTTTTTTTTCTTTAGCTTGATTATTCTATTTCTCGTCAAATTTTTGTGTAATAATTTAAACGAAAAACAAAATATTAAATTTTGGCAAAGTCTCCTATCCGGTAGGGACCGATGCTACACAAAAAAAAGTATATAAAAAACATATCGAAAAAATAATTTTGAGAAATCTCCTATCCGATAAGGACCGATGTCACAAAAAACAAATATCTAAAATTTTCGACGAAGTCTCCTATCCGATAAGGATTCACATCACCAAAATATCATTGTTTAATCGGGATGTCTATCGACACACTCGGTAGTATCAAGGCTTAAAGTGAATCCGAGTTTGAACTTACGTGTCGTCCAACGAAGGGGACCGACGATTGTTTCAATATAATGCCATGCCCAAATTTAAAAATTTAAGTTGTCTTTAAAAAAAAGAGTTTAAAAATCAAAAAAATAATTTGACATAAATAAAATATTTTAGGAGATGAATTTAGAACTAAACTATACATGGTACCTTTTTTGAAAAAGGGCACTTTTTGGTGATTAAATATCTTCCCGAAAGTGTAACCAACTCCTTGTCATAGAATCTCCGAACCAATGCCATTTTAGGTTCGTAGTTCCTTCAATACAAGGTGGCGACTCCAAACTCCGTAAATTAACTTCTAAATAATTAATCCTTAGAAATATAAATTTTTTAGGGAGTCCCGTTGATGTCGGGTAGCGACAGAATGGTGACTCCACTAGGGACTAGAGTTAGGCCATAGGTTTAGTTTGTAATTTTTCTCCTATATTTATTTTTTTTCATTTTATTTTCTAAATTTATTTATTTTTCTTGTATATATTTAAATTTCTATAATTTATTTTCTCGTTACACATTTACTTTGAACTCGGGTTGTATGCTTTTTCTTTTAATTGTTGCACACACCACGAATAAAACCTATAAAAGCTCTTGCCCCGAGTTAAACCCCGATAGGACTTAGATAGAGGGATCCGGAGGTGAGTATGAAGAAAGTCTACCGATGCTCTCTCGGACTCTCGTTTGGACTGAAACTCACCCTATACATTGGAAATGGTGGAATAACCTTCCCCTACCTCTTAGTGTATAAGGCTAGAAGATGGATTACCCCACTCGATAATTTAGGCGAGTTTAGAAACTTAACAAATCTTTAGGACTAGTCAAGCTTTGCCTAACCATAGAAAAGCTAGATCTTGCCTATTAGGGTTGACCCAACTAAGACACAAATCATTATCAAATGATGTCGATATCGACCCTTAATTTTATAGATTATCCTTCATATTAAATCATGAAAGAAGAAATCGAAATGAGGTTGAGGATTCTTTGGGTCAAATTTGAGCGAGCCTAAAATGATGAAGGAGATTGTCCGCTCTCAAATTTCGTGTTGAGACTGCAAAAAAAAGTGTGGTTTCATCATTCTAAAATCAAGTCACGACTAAAATTGGGGGCATACATATCTCTCTAATTGCCCAAGTATTTGTGGGGTAATTTTACGATCAACGAGTACTAGTTTGATCTAATCCGTCCTCGATAAGACTCTATCATGATTTGATGTGCAACAAAATAAAGAAAGGTATCCAACCCGGTTCAAATCATGTATGTATTTTTTTTATAGTTGCATTCATTGTATATACTTGCTTTGTGAGAATAAACGAGTCAAAGAAAAATATAGGCTACACTTAACGAAAGCTCAAATCTCTTTAACATCAAAGCTCAAATAAGAAATGGATCAAGGAAGGGCTCGAACGAACCTTCAAGAGAAGATCAATGCCATGAGAGGCAAATTCAGTTTGAGCAAGCGCCGCCCTCCGGGAAAGATACTTTAAGTGGAGAGCAAGGTCGAACAATAATGCCATCATTTACTCCTCCATCGAATGATCAAACGTCTTTACGAGTCATTGTATGTCGGTCAAAGGACACCGAGCTCGGTTCCATGGGATCAATTTCCATAAACACCACAAGACCTTGCAGCGAGGAGGAATTACGAAAACTAAGTTGGTAGAAAAATTAAACCAAGAGAAATTATCTCGTTATTGAAGAACGTCCGAAGGAAGTAGAGGGCATCGATTTATATGGCCTAAGGAGAGCCGATGAGTCGTGCCTTGTTCCAGGAGTGGTGATTCCAAAGAAGTTCAAGATACTCGACTTCACCAATTACATTGGTACGTAGTGCCCAAGAATCCATCTTCGAATTTATTGCACCAAAATGATCGAAGTTATATATGATAAAAAGCTACTCATCCATTTCTTTCATGAAAGTCTAAGTGGTACCGCCCTTAACTAGTACATGCATCTCGATAGAGCCAAAATTAAAAAATGAAAGGATTTGGTAGATGTATTCATCTATCGGTACAGAGTTTAATTTGAAAATTACTCCTAATAGAACTACTCTTCAAAGTATGAAGAAGGACCTCAAGGCGATTTTCAAAGAATATGCACGGAGATGACGTGAAGTCGTCGCCCAAGTTTATCCACCGTTGACGTAAAAGGAGTTGGTTTCTATATTCATCGATACCTTTGAAGCCCTCTACTTTGAGTATTTGATCAGCATTTCCTTACCTAATTTTATTGATATGGTAGTCATCGATGAAAGAATAGAACATGCTCTTAGGTCGAGAAAGATTTCGAGTTACTAGCTTGAGGAAAAGTAAGTTTAGCGCCATTGAAGATGATGAGATTAACCAGCTAGAGTTCATTAATTTTCAACCACGAGGGCTGGGGAATAATCGGAGGCACCAAAATTATGTCTATACTCGGCAAGAAAGTAGCAGCAATCAAACCTTAGTGGCCTCTACGGACAATCCCCACTTCAACATTCATGATCCATCATTTAGCTACCAATTTCCCATACGAAGACACCAAGTACATAATCAACGATCTTTTAATGGTCCTCGAAGATCACATTCTCAAAATAGTGGCGGAAGGTACCGGGACATAGTGCCTCCTCTTTCAATTTCACTAAATGAGTTGGGCAACCGTCTCATCACAAACGGGCAAGTCATTCATATTCCTATAACTCTACTTCAGTCGCCATACCCTTGTTGGTAAAAGTCAAATGAGAAATACGATTATCATGCTCTGGTGCGATAGGCTATAATATTGAGAATTGTATGGTTTTCAAGAGAAGAGTTAGATCCTTGATTAAGAAATGGTGGATCTCTTGGGAAGGAACACCAAATGCACCGAATGTTTAGAAACAATCCATCGCCGGTTACCAACACAAAGGATAGAGAGAATGAGTAATGTAACACCCCCAAGCTAGGATCTAATAAGTTGAGAATATTACTCGTCATTAGCCACATTTGAAGTGTAATGAATGTAAGCTAATAAGGCACTATGATCTCATTGTAACGTATGTAAGAATGTTTACGTGGTAAAAATCTTTCAATGACGTTCGTGTCCTATTTCTTACTTCAACTTCGCTATAAATTTTTCACGTTCATGTAGCGTTTAGTTATTATGATATTTTATTTTAATTTATTTCATTTTACATATTTGCTAAACTTCTAATCATGTCAATGTGCGAGTGGATAATTTAATGTAATTATACTACTATTATGATATTATTATTTATTATTACCGATTCGATTACACACCTTAACTACTTACATACATGATTGATTCTATGTCAACTACTCTATGTAATGGGTTTATCCGAAGCCATACCCTCATCCAAGTTACATGCGTCCGATGCCTCCCTCGGTAATCGGCTTTGCGAGAGAAGTGAGTTGTATTATCTTATTTATCTACACCATAAGGAACCGTATGAGCTACAACCTAGTAAGTTAACATATGCATATACCGTAAGTACATGTGTATGTATGTATAAGACACCGATATGCATAATGAATCCTCTTTTCTTATGTCATAAAACATTTCATAAACAATCCGAAAATCCCTTTTTTGTCTTTGGACATGTCCCATTTAAGTACTTCGGGGTTTCCATCACATATGTCTAGCGAACTAGACCCATCCACGGATGCGTCCTATCGAGCCTCTAAAAGTGCACGTCCGCACTTGCCTAGCCTTGAACCATTACCATCACTCGTATGAAAAATCGATGAAGTCCTTTTCTCAAAACCTCAAAGTCATGAAAATCTTTTCCTTTGAAATCATTCGATTGCTATCGGATAACCATGACATAAAATATATTTCTATGACTTAAAACATTATTCATGAGCTAAGCATGCGTATAAAATTTGCAATGAACCAGCAAGTTGTATGAATTTATAAATGCTTACTTAGAATGGTTATGTAACCAAGTCACAAGAATTGATATAAAATTGGGCAGCATAACGAAGATAGATAAAATTAATCCAATATAAACCAACACCGTCATCATTGGCACATCAATCATCATAACCCAATTCTCATTATCAATCATATTCAAGCATAACCATTATTCATGATCTAATGCATTCATGTAGCATTTGAAAGAAAATAACCATAACATAAAAGAAGATTAACATTTTTGTTCTATTTCTTTGTTCATTAAACTTACCTTTGACTTTACTTTCCTAAATTCTTTTCCTTAGGTTCTTAATCATCTTTCGATATTTGGTCCTTACCAAATTAAGTATCATTTCATATTCCAACCTAACTAGGCATTATTTCATTAATTTGGGAGGTTCAATTTTGGTTTGGGCCTTAAGGGGCCTAAGGTCTAATTTTTCTTAAATCAATTTTTCTTTAGATTTTTGTGAACACTTTTATTCTAAACTATCCTTTTACATTATCTTTAGCATGAATGAACTAATTTAGGGTATGGAACTTAAAGAGTGACTTTTAAGTGATCGATGAATTACACGAGTAGAGACACGCCCGTGTGAGAGGCCGTGTAACTCTCCGCCTTCAAGAAACATTTCTTCATTACACGTGCAAGGACACACCCATGTGGAAGGCCGTGTAACTCTCCGACTTCAAGAAAACACATTTCTTCATTACACATTTTCTTTAATTTTTAGTAAATTTTCCATTTCTACTCATCAAAACATGCTTATTCAAGTGTGAATGACCCATTAAACCAGAATCAATTTGCTTTGACCTTAACCCCTAATTTGCTTAGTTTAGGTCAAATATAATTTCTAACAATTAGTGGATTTTTCTTCAATAAAAGTATAATTTTTCATTCCTAAACATTAATTCATACTCAAATAAGTCAGAATCAAGTGCCAAAACACCAATTAAATGAAAGAATTCAAAACCCCCAAATTTGGTTCATTAAGAACCCTAACCCTAATTTTTATCAAATTGAGCAATTAAATCGAATCAAGCAATTAAACATGAAATTAACTTGAAATTAAGCATGCTTGTGGTGTAGTTGAGATTAACTTACTTGTTTGAGCTCCAATTAGACTCTAAAAAGTAGATTGGTGAAAGATTTCTCTTCCTCCTCTTTTCTCCTAAATTTTTGAATTTGATCTTCAAATTTTTCTCTTGAGATCTTTCACTTCCCACTTAAAATTCAAGCTTCGTCCACTCGATTAGAGATGGATAGAATTTATTAAAAATGTTTTGGGTGATTTTCAAATGAAAATTTTGTAAGAGTTTCCTTCGTGTTTTTCAATTTTTCCTCCACCTTTTATTTTTTCAGCACTCCTATTTATATGAAATTTTTTGAAATCATTGAACCCATCTCCGACCTTAATGTGGAAAAATCTCGACTCTTAATTCAATTTTTAATCATTCATTTGCATATGTCCTAATTTTTAGCTATTTATTCACCTTTTTAGTTAACCCTTCCACCTTCCCTATTTTTTGCCATAATTTTTATTGGAATTCAGACTTAATTAATTCTCTAGGTCGACCAAATTTGGGAGGAAAATGACAAATTTTGGTCCTTCAAGTTTCTAGACTTTTCCATGGCCCATTCTTTCCTAAGTCCCTATTTTAAGCAAAAACTCACTTCTAATCCTTCCTTTTTAGTTTTTAGAAATACTTTTTAACCCTTAACATTCTCACATAATTTAATTTGGATTATAAGACTTTTAATTTTATACAAACGAGTCCCTAATTTTATTCAATTTAGTCCCTACTTTTAAAATCCCATTCTATACTTTTCAAAAATAAAATTTCTTTCTAGAATAAATTCAATCATTTATTAAGGGAGTTTTATTTAAATTTTCATAATTTTTGGCCCTAATTTGAGCCTTCAATTTATTTATTTAGTGTGAAAATTACACTATTTCTTATGAAAAATATTTCCTATACTTACAAAAATTAATTTAAAATTTCTAGGAATTCTCACACATCCTATATGATTATTATGTGCTCTTAAATGTTTTTTCATGCTCGTAAGGTGCCTAATTAAATTCTTCACCTCTAAAAACACTATTCTTGCACTTAGAAAATTCAATGAAATATTCACCATATGTAGAAAAATTCATAAAATCATATAAAATAATCTAACACCCTTCTAACAATTATTCTAAATAAAAAGATATTTTTCATACACAAACAACATCCTTTAATTAATTTTCTCATGCAAGTAACTACTATTCATGTATCAAAAAATCACTAAAATATTATTTAAGCATGAAAAACTATCTTGACCCTTCTAAATATTCTTTTAAGTTCTAATAGTTATTTCTCATTATCAAAAATATTTATTTATTTATTTTCACATATTTTTAATATTAAAATTTTATTACATTTCTATTTTAGCGAGTACGGGCATTACATCCTTCCCTCCTTATAAAAAATTTCGTCCTCAAAATTTCGTTAGAATAATTCAAGGTACCGCGCCCGCATCTCTCGCTTCTCATTCCCATATTGCCTCTTCCACTTCATGATTCCTCCATAATACTTTGACTAGAGGAATCTCTTTATTTCGTAATTTCTTAACCTCTCGATCCAAGACTTGCACTTGTCCTTCTTCATAACTAAGATTGGCTCGGAGGTCGAGGAGTTCGCTACTTAATATGTGATTGGGGTCGTCCACGTATTTTCAAAGCATAGATACATGAAATACATTGTGAATTGATGAGAGTGAAGGTGGTAATGCCAACCTATAGGCTCGATCACTAATTCTCTCTAGTATTTCATAGGGTCCTATATAACGTGGACTCAATTTTTCTTTTTGTCCGAATCTCATTACGCCTTTCATAAGGACTACCTTCAAAAATAATTTATCACCTACCCGGAACTCCAACTCTTTTCTCTTCATGTCGAGACAACTTCTCCGTCGACTTTACGCTATTTTCATTCTTACTTTGATTTGTTGAACAACACTAGCCGTTTGTTGGATCAACTCTGGTCCCAAGCAACTTTTGTTCACCTACGTCATCCCAATGTATTGACAATCGACATTTTTTCCTATATAAAGCTTCATAGGGTGTCATCCCAATGCTCGATTGGTAGCTATTATTATAAGCGAACTCAACCGAGTGATAGATATTTTTCCCAACTTAATGACCAATCCAAGCACACAAGCCCTTAACATGTCTTCTAGTATCTAATTCACCCGTTCGTCCGTCCATCTAATTACGGATGAAAAGCTATGCTGAACTTTAGTTGTATTCCCATCATTTCGTGAAGGCTTCTCCGAATTATGACGTGAATCGAGGGTCTTTGTCCGATACGATTGAGATAGGAATTTCATATAGTCGAACAATTTCTTTTAAATATAATTCTACATACTGCTCGCATGGAATAATTCGTCTTAATGGCCAAGAAATGAGTTGACTTGGTCAATCGGTCTAAGATGAAGCATATACCATTCGTTCCCCATTCCGATCTCGATAGACCCAATACGAAGTACATCGATATATGTTCCCACTTTCATTTTGGGATATCTAAAGGTCTTAATAATCTTGATGGCCTTTGGTGTTCAACCTTGATTTGTTGACATGTCAAACATCTTGCCACATAGTCGGCGATATCCCGTTTTATCCCTTTCCACTAATAAGTCTTTTTGAGACCTCGATACATATTCGTACCTCTAGGATGTATGGTATACGGGTTAGCATGGGATTCATTTAAAATTTCATCCCGTAGCTCCTTTTCATTAAGAATACATAACCTATTTTGATCGCGTCAAATATCTTCATTATCCAGGGCAAAATCTATCATTTTTCCTTCGGTTACCTTTTGTCGAATTTTAAGAAACTCCGGATCTCACTTTTGTCCTTCTTTAATCCTCTCGCTTCATATTTGGTCGTATGGTCGGCACACCTAAAAGGTTGTTTCGACTTTGCTTTAGGATAACTTCGAGTTAAAGCTTCTCCATGTCTCATGTAATCTATGCTTGTAAGGTCGCAACTGATTTCCTTCTCAATGCATCGACCACAACGTTTGCTTTTCCGGGATGATAATGGAAAACGATGTTGTGGTCATTAAGCACTTTGAGCCACCTTCTTTGTCTCATATTCAACTCTTTTTGAGTAAAGATATACTTGAGGTTCTTATGATCGGTGTAGATATTACATCGAACACCATCTAAGTAATGCCTCTAGATTTTTAAGGCAAAGATTACTGCGACCAACTCAAGGTCATGAGTGGGATAATTTCTTTCATAGTCTTTTAATTATCAAGATGCGTAGGCAATCACCTTCCCATCCCGCATTAAGACTTCCCCCAAACCAATTTGAGAGGCATTGATATAAACCACAAAGTCTTCATTGTCCTTCGAAAGAGCTAATTTTGGAGCTTTCGTGAGCCCGAACTTTAGCTCCCGAAAGTTCCGTTCACACCGATCATCCTATTCGAACTTGGCATTCTTCCTCGTTAATCGAGTAAGTGGCACGACTATCGTTGAAAATCTTTTCATGAATTTTCGATAGTAGCTCGCCATCCCAAGAAAACTTCGTATCTCGAAACATTCTTCTCGTCGCTTCTATTCCCGCACTGCTTGCACCTTGCTAGGATCTACCATAATCCCATCTTTAGTCACAACATGACTAAGGAATGCTACTTGCTCGAGCCAAAATACACACTTTTTGAGCTTAGGGTATAATTTATGCTCTCGCAATATCCGCAATGCCTTCTTCAAATGCTCCTTATGCTCCTCACGACTCTTAGAATATAGCAGGATAACATCAATAAACACAATGATGAACTTATCTATGTATTCATGGAATACTCTATTCATTAAATCCATGAATACGAGCAGGAGCATTGGTTAACCTAAATGGCATCAACAAATAATTGTAATGCCCATATCAAGTCCTAAATGCTTGTCTTGTTTATATCTCCCTCTTTAATTCTTAGTTGGTGATATCCTAATTCAAGGTCAATTTTGGAGAACGTCGAACTTCTCCTTAACTAATCAAACAAATCGTCAATTCATGGAAGAGGATACTTATTCTTAATAGTCACTTGGTTTAAGTCTCTATAATCAATACATAACCGTAGTGAACCATCTTTCTTTTTCACAAATAGCACTAGGGCTCCCCGGACGAACGACTTGGTCGAATATAACCTTTATCCAAGCAACTCCCGTATCCGAGACTTAAGCTCCTATAACTCTGCTAGAGCCATTCGATAGGGTGCTTTAGATATTAGTGCTTGTTTCCAATTCCAGTTCAATTTCGAAATCAACCTTCCTTCTTGGTGGTAATCCTAACATACTTTTAGGAAAAACATCCAAGAATTCTTTAACTACCTCAATATCTTCTAGTTTTAGGCTTTCCTCCTTTTTAGTATCAACCGGGTTCACTAAGTAGCCTCTACATCCTCCTTTTATTAACTTCCAAGTTGCCATGGTTGACACCATAGTTATAGGTCTCATTCAAGACCCAACATGTAACTCAACAGATTGTTCATCCGATAGGTGAAATATCACCTTTTTACCCATACGATCGATCGATGCTCTATTCTTGGATAGGAAATCCATACTAAGAATAATATCAAAGTCTCGAAGGCTCAAGATTATAGGGTCTACGTGTAGGGTAGAATCTCTAATTTTTATTTCATAACCCATAATTACGAGCATTAGATTCTAGTGACTCCCCGGATGGGAGTGCCACCTCATAAGTCACATTTAATATTTACGGGACCATGCCTAGTTGTCTCATCAATGAACATGCAATAAACGAATGTGTGGCACCCGAGTCTATTAATGCATATGCGGTATAGTTAAGAATTGAAACATTACCATCCTTCCTCCCGGGTCGGGGTATACACACGTCTAGGTACACGTCATCCTTCGGGCGACTTTATCTTTGAATAGTTATTTGCTAGATGTATAGCCTCTCGACGGAAATAACACACGTTGGTCCACATCAAACAATCTCCCGTATGAGTACGTCCATATTTTGAACATTTTGGGATACCATGATCCTCGATCCTTAGAACTTTAACAAGTGTCTTACCTTTCTTATTATCTTTCCTCCGAGTTTAGATTGAAAGGCCCTTTTCGCTAGATCGTCCTCCAAATTCATTTGGAGGGATTCCTCCCCTTATCATGTTTAGTGGTGGTAATCGAGTGGTCTCCTTCTAGTCCACTTCGACTCCAAGTGCCTTCCGCACCATGTCCTTATAAGTATCGGCTAACATGCGAACAAAACTTCGTATCTCGGATTTGAGGCCACGGAGGAAATGTTCCTTCTTTCTTTCCTTGCTTTCGGTAATGAAAGTAGCATAAAGACAACCATGCTTGAACTTACGGACATATTCGATGACCGACATGTCTCCTTGTCCGAGCTGGAGGAACTCCCGTATTTTATGGGACCTCACCATGTCGGAAAAATACTTCTTATTGAACGGATCCTTAAGCCGGCTCCGGTGAGCCCTTCATCTCCTAGTGATGCTTTTATAGTTTCCCACCAACTGCGTGCAACAATAGTCATCATAAAAGTGGTACATGCTACCCGATCCGCATCACTTATGTCTAAGTACTCAAAAATAGCCTCTACTAACTCAATCCATTCTTCTACTACATTAGGATTTGGCCCACCTTTGAATTCCTTCATATTGGACCTTTGAAATCGTTCAACCATTTTGCTCCTTTGTGGTTGACGAGCTTCGGTTGGACCTCATCGAGTCACTTCCAAAATCCTCTACATCCGTTCCTCATGCCTCTCCAGTTACCATTCCATCATCTCCCGTCGCTTCCTAAGCAGTTCCATCAATTCCCCTTCCCGGTCACTTGACATTCGGCTCGACCTCGCGTTACCACTAGCGGTATTACTATTAACCCGTTTGGGTGGCATACTCGTTCCCTTTTATTTTTACATTCACACATACACAATATTCATTAGGTTATCCATATCACATTATAACTTTACTATCTATATAACATCACATCAGTTTCATTTATAACATACAAAACAATCAATCATAATCATAAGTCATTAGACATATTTACCGATTACCGAAAGGCTATCGAGAGCACTATCCACGTAACTTGGATGTAGTTGGACAAAACCGCTCCGATACCATGTTTGTAATACCTCCAACCTAGGACCTAATAAGTTGAGAATATTATCGCCGTTAGCCACATTCGAAATGCAATGAATATAAGCTAACAAGGCACTATGATCTCATTGTAACGTATGTAAAAATATTAATTTGGCAAAAATCTTTTAATGACGTTCAAGTCCTATTTCTTACTTCAACTTCGTTATAAATTTTTCACGTTTATGTAATGTTTATTTATCATGATATTTGATTTTAATTTATTTTATTTTACATGTTTGCTAAACTTCTAATCAAGTCAATATGGAGTGGATAATTTAAAGTAATTATACTACTATTACGATATTATTATTTATTATTACCAATTCGATTACACACCTTAACTACTTACATACATGACTGATTCTATTTCAACTACTCGTGTAATGGGTCACTTAGAAGCCAAACCCTCATCCAAGCTACATGCATCCGATGCCTCCTCGGTAGTCGGCTTTGCGGAGAAGTGAGCCATAGTATCTTATTTATCTACACCACAAGGAACTGTATGAGCTACAACCGAGTAAGTTAACATATGCATGTAGTGTAAGTACATGTGTATGTATGCATAAGACACTAATATGCATAATGAATCCTTTTTCCTTATGTCATAAAACATTTCATAAACAGATCCGAAAATCCCTTTTTTGTGTTTGGACATGTCCCATTTAAGTACTTCGGGGTTTCCATCACATATGTCCGACGAACTAGACCCATCCACGAACGCGTCCTACCAAGCCTCTAAAAGTGAACGTCTTCACTTGCCCGGCCTTGAACCATTACCATCAATGTATGAAAAACCCATGAAGTCCTTTTCTCAAAACCTCAAAGTCATGGAAATCTTTTCCTTTGAAATCATTTCGATTGTTATCGGATAACCATGATATAAAATATATTTCCATGACTTAAAATATTATTCATGAGCTAAGCATACGTATACAATTTGTAATGAACCTAGCAAGTTGTATGAATTCATGAATGCTTACTTAGAATGGTTATGTAACCAAGTCATAAGAATTGATATAAAATTGGGCGAGCATAACAAGCATAGATAATATTAATCCAATATAAACCAACACCGCCATCATTGGCACATCAATCATCATAACCTAATTCTCATCATCAATCACATTCAAGCATAACCATTATTCATAATCTAATGCATTCATGTAGCATTTGAAAGAATATAACCATAACATAAAAGAAGATTAACATTTTTGTTCCATTTCTTTGTTCATTAAACTTACCTTTGACTTTACTTTCCTAAATTCTTTTCCTTAGGTTCTTAATCATCTTTCCATATTTTATCTTTATCAAATTAAGTATCATTTCATGTTCCTACCAAACTAGATATTATTTCATTGATTTAGGAGGTTCAATTTTGGTTTGGGCCTTAATGGGCCTAATGTCTAATTTTTCCTAAATCAATTTTTCTTTAGATTTTCGTGAACACTTTTATTCTAAACCATCCTTTTACATTATCTTGAGCATGAATGAACTAATTTGGGGTATGAAACTTAAAGAGTGACTTTTAAGTGATCGATGAATTACACGGGTAGAGACACACTCGTATGAGAGGTTATGTAACTCTCTCGCCTTTAAGAAAAACACATCTCTTCATTACATGGGGCAAGGGCACATCGATGTGGGAGGCCGTGTAACTCTCGACTTCAAGAAAAATATATTTCTTCATTACACGGGCAAGGACACACTCGTGTGGGAGGCCGTGTAACTCTCTACCTCCAAGAAAAATATATTTCTTCATTACACGGGCAAGGACACACCCGTGTGGAAGGCCGTGTAAATCTCCGACTTCAAGATAACATATTTCTTCATTACACATTTTCCTCAATTTTTAGTAAATTTTTCATTTCTACGCATCAAAACATGCTTATTCAAGTGTGAATGACCCATCAAACCAGAATCAATTTGCTTTGAACTCAACCCCTAATTTGCTTAGTTTAGGCCAAATATAATTTCTAACAATTAGTGGATTTTTATTCAATTAAAGTGTAATTTTTCATTCCTAAACATTAATTCATACTCAAATAAGTCAAAATCAAGTGCTAAAACACCAATTAAATGAGGGAATTCAAAACCTCCAAATTTGGTTCATTAAGAACCCTAACCTAATTTTTATCAATTGAGGAATTAAATCAAATCAAGCAATTAAATATGAAATTGACTTGAAATTAAGCATGCTTGTGGTGTATTTGAGGTTAACTTACTTGTTTGAGTTCCAATTAGATTCTAAAAAGGTAGATTGGTGAAGGATTTCTCTTCCTCCTCGTTTCCCCTAAATTTTTGAATTCGATCTTTGAATTTTTTCCTTGAGATTTTCAGCTTCCCACTAAAAATTCAAGCTTCTTCCACTGATTAGAGATGGATAGAATTTATTAAAAAAGGTTTGGGTGATTTTTAAGGGAAAATTTTGTAAGAGTTTCCTTTGTGTTTTTTCAATTTTTCCTCTCGTTTTTATTTTTCTAGCACCCCTATTTATATGAAATTTTGTGGAATCATTGACCCCATCTCCACCCTTAATGTGAAAAAATCTCAGCCCTTAATTCAACTTTTAATCATTCATTTGCATATGTCCTAGTTTTTAGCTATTTATTCATCTTTTTATTTAACCCTTTCATGTTCCTTATTTTTGGCCATAATTTTTACTAAACATCAGACTTAATTAATGCTCTAGGTCGGCCAAATTTGGGAGGAAAATGACAAAATTTGGTCCTTCAAGTTTCTAGAGTTTTCCATAGCCCATTCTTTCCTAAGTCCCTCTTTTATGCAAAAACTCACTTCTAATCCTTCATTTTTAGTTTTCGGGACTAATTTTTAACCCTTAACATTCTCACATAATTTAATTTCGATTATTATACTTTTAAGTTTATGCAATCGAGTCTCTAATTTTATGCAATTTAGTCCCTACTTTTAAAATCCCATTCTATACTTTTAAAAAAATAAAATTTCTTTCTATAATAAATTCAAAAATTCATTAAGGGAGTTTTTTTTTAAATTTTCATAATTTTTTTCCATAATTTGAGCAAACAATTTATTTATTTAGCATGAAAATTATACTATTTCCAATAAAAATTCCCTATACTTACTAAAATTAATTTAAATTTTCTAGGCACTCTCACACATCCTATATGATTATTCTATGCTCTTAAAAAATTTCTCATACTCGTAAGGTACCTAATTAAATTCTTTACCTCTAAAAACACTATTCCCGCATTTAGAAAATTCAATGAAATATTCACCATATGTAGAAAAATTCATAAAATTGCATAAAATAATCTAACCCCCTTCTAACAATTATTCTAAATAAAAAGATATTTTTCATGCACAAACAACATGTTTTAATTAATTTTGTCATGCAATAACTACTATTCATGTATCGAAAAATCACTAAAATATTCTTTAAGTATGGAAAACTATCTTGACCCTTCTAAATATTCTTTTAAGTTTCTAATAGTTATTTCTTGTTCTCAAAAATATTTATTTATTTATTTTCACATGGTTTTAATATTAAACTTTTATTACATTTCTATTTTAGCGAGTACCTGGCATTACAAGTAAGCTTGAAAGATGTCATGAGGATGTATGCTCATTAATTTTCAAATGTCATCCTTTAATTTTGTCAAACTTTGAAAACTATGTCCTAAATACTTTGGTTACACATGAATTAAGACATATCTTTGAATGAAAGAATTATTATGTTTTTTTTTTAAATAATTTCATAATATTTGATCCGAAATCAAGAGATGTTCACTTGAAAGTAGTATTTGACATTGCATCTTTCTTCATCAAGCGAATGTAATGGAAAATTCATTAAAAAAACAAATTTCAAAGATTGATCAAATTTCAAAGCATGACAAACAAATGCTAGAGATAATCCTTCTAACCACTCGAACCCAAAGATACATCTTTCTAATAACCTCTCGAAGTAGAAAGTAATGGGGTTGTCCCTTATTTTGTTGAAAAAAGCCAAAAACCCAAGAAAAAAATCATTTTCAAAATAAACTCTAAAAGGAAAGTTTTGTTTAGAAAATCCTCATGAAGTCCAAAGTTGAAAGACTCAATGATTGGTGTTTTGAATAATGATGCACATTACATTTTCAAGTCATGATCTCATATTACATTTCTCCTTCTAATCAATATTTTCCAAAGAGATTAGCATTTTTCAACCTAAGCGAATTAGTCTTTGAAATGAGGAAAGGCTATCTTTTATATATCTCATAAAAGTTTTATCCTTTGTCGTCTCACTTTGAGCTTGATGGTTTTCTTCATAATAACCCGGACTAGGATCACCCCTCACACTCGGGAGAAAAATGTACGATCCAAGAATTGTCAATGGAACTCTGAAAAATTTCTATAAAAAAAATCCCATCAATTTTCCTAAGAGTAAAAAGAAAAAAGGAGGGGAGAAAAAAAAGCTTCCACGATATAAGAATTATAAGTCAAGATGGGAGTCAAAATTCAAACAAACGAGACAAAGAGAGTTTAGTCTAGAAAACAAAGTCGACAGATCAAAGTGACAAAGTCACTACAGCAAGCTTAAAACAAAATTCATGGACATCAAGGTGACTCAACAGCCCAACTAATGGCAAAAGTGACAGAGTCCAGGTGGTATTGCCTAAAGTGGTCTTCGTGGATAACAAAGTGATCCCGTGTCATGAAACCCTTAAAACACTTTTGAACCTTTTTATCCTTTATTTTCATGAGTCCAATGCCATAGCCTATATTACGTGCTTTTACAAGCCCTTTCGATCAAAGACACTTTGTTTAGGTTGTTAGATTCTAATCTCAAAAAAAAAAAAAAAAGGTGATTGGAAAAAAAGGTGATATATATATATATATATATATATATATATATATATATATATATATATATATATATGATTAGTCGGTGTCTTGTTTGTCATCCTTTATGACATCAAATCATGAGTCTTCATCAACAAACCTAGGGAAAAAATAAATAAAATCAAGATATTTTGAGGCAAAATTATCCTTCAAAACCAATTTTCTAAGAATACTTTCTCGCTCAAACTTTTTTTCATTTACCTAAAACGAGACTTATCGTGGACCAACTACCATCAAACGCCTCAAAGGCTAGCTTTTATACAAACTTTGCATAACCTAAATACCTTTTTGCTTGCCTAGCCTAATCTTCTAAGGAAATTACATTGTAGTATTTGAATGTAATGTTTTGACTTTTAATCAATCAATCCGAACATTTTCATGAATGAAAGTATTTTCATCGAAACATCTCTATATTTCGTTCAAACGATCCGAATTGTTTTAAAAGATTCATTCAAGGGTATGACTTGATCCATGAAAAACCAAATGTCTATTCAATGATCTTTCTCAAACTATGACAAAAATTTCAAGATTAATTTATAAATAGTGATGCAAACATCAAAAGACAAGCATTTGAACACAAGTAGTGACCATGCCGAGAGAGTTGTAAATGTATGATCTCAACCGAGTTTTGGGGGCATCTCATGGCCCGAGCTAAATGAATCCATAAATTTGAAAACACTTAAGGGCAAGGCCAAGAAGCTCGCCACTTAAAAAAAATTTGACAACCGGTCAAACAATGACACCATAAAGTCGACTAATGTGATATGGCTCCAAACGAGCAAAGTATTAGAGCATTAATCGAAACGACCGAAGTAGCTAAACCGGAGGGTAGTAGAGCTATCTCAAAATGGCCGAAGTAGCTAAACCGGAGGGTAATAGAGCTATCTTAAGTAAACCAAAGGTCAATTATATGATGCAGTTTGGTTCAATTTCAATCGATGAAAGAAAAATCAAGCTTTCGAAATGTAGCCTATATTTCCCACAAGTAAGAAACTAATCATTTGCAATTAGTTTCATTAATATTTTATAGGAAAACACCTCATTAAACCTCACCCAAAGCGAGTTCATATATCTTTTTTGATCCGATCACCTCTTAAAGGTTCGTTTCTCCGATCTCGTTCTTGAAAAAGAAAAACCTCACCCAAAGCGATTCATATATCTTTTTCAATCGGATCACCTCTTAAAGGTTCATTTCTTCGATCTCGTTTTTGAAAAAGAAAAACCTCACCCAAAGTGGTTCGTATATTTTTTCGATCGCATCACCTCTTAAAGGTTCGTTTCTCTAATCTCATTTTTAAAAAAGAAAAACCTCACCCAAGGTGATTCGTATATCTTTTTTTTATCGAACCACCTCTTAAAGTTTTGTTTCTCCGATCTCGTTATTCAAAAAAGAAAAACATCACCCAAAGCGAGTTCGTACATCTTTTTCGATTGGATTACCTCTTAAAGGTTTGTTTCTCTAATATTGTTTTTCAAAAAAGGAAAACATCATCTAAAGTGATTCGTATATCTTTTTCGATTGGATCACCTTCCGAAGGTTCGTTTTTTCGATCTCATTTTCAAAGAAAAAAGAGAAGAAAAACATCAACCAAAGTCTGTTCATATATTTTTTCGATCGGATCACTTCTTAAAGGTTCGTTTCTCCGATCTTTTTTTCAAAAAAGAAAAAAATAACCCAAAGCGGTTCGTATGTCTTTTTGATTGGATCACTTGTCTAAGGTTCATTTCTTTGATTTCGTTTATATATTGCATATTTCATTTTTAGGGTAGCTCGCCCTTTACAACAAGGCTATGCATTGTTGTTTTAATTTCTAAGGTAGGTTGCCATTTATAATAAAGTAATGCACTACACGTTTAAATTTTAAGATAGGCTATCCTTTACAATAAGGTCATGCATTGCATGTTTAGTTTCTAGGGTAGGCTACCCTTGACAATAAGGTCACATATTGCACGTTTTATTTTAGGGTAGGTCGCCCTTGAAATAAGACCACACATTACAAGTTTAATTTTCAAGCTAGGCTATCCTTGATAACAAAGTCATGTACTCGCATAGTTAGTTTTCAAGGTCATCCCATTATCGCTTTACTTTCGGGTTTTATCATTAAAAAAAAAAATCAACTTTTTTCTTTATAAGCTTATTAAACAAAGTCATTCAAAAACATCTTTTTTATCCGACTTTGCATCATAAGCATTGTAAATAGGGAGCAACTTCATAACCCAAAATTTTCCCAAATTTTTTTATTATTTTATTATTTGTTGTGGTTTATCTCTTATTTTATTTTTTTATTTCATTTTGGAGTTTATTACAAAAAAACCAAAAAAAATACAAAAATGATTAAAAAAAGAAAATAATAAAAATATGAAAAAAGAGGAAAATATGTAGAAAATAAAAAAACATTTATCCGGGGACACATTTGCACTTAAAGAAAGGTATAATTGAGGTAATTAGGGGTATAATCGGATTAATTGAAAAATTCGGAACCTAAATTGCACCCTACAAGGACCTAATTAATAAGGTTGCGTTTTATAAAGACTAAAATTATACCACGTAAGGGCATGATTGCCGATAATTGAAGTTTACCGAGACTAAACTAAAATTTTGGAGTGAACAACGGGATCGCAATGGAGAGGACGACTCGTCGTCACTAATTCATTTCCATGTTAATTAGCTAATCGAATCTCAAGTTTGAGATTTTGAGATTTTTTATAGCAAAATTCGGGATTGATTGTTGATTTTTGGAGAAATTCAAGGAAATTTGTGGCTATAAAAAGGGGTCTCGAATTCACAAGAGAAAAAAGAAAAAAGAAGAGAATTTTAGGTGCGAGAGAGAGTGAAAATTGAAGGCAAAAAGACTTAATTTTTTATCTTTTAGCAACTCGTGTTTTTTGGGTTTTCCGGGTTGAGTGTTTTTCATGTTCTTCATCCGGGTTTGGTGTTCATATTTTGGGTTTTCATTTTTTTTTTTTTTTTGGTTTCGTCTCTAGATTTCTATCCCCCACTTCCGTTTCCGTTAAGTCTCAATCATCCCCTTCCACTCTTGATGAATTCCAAATCATCAATAGATCTACGAGAGTAAAATCTTCGTCGTTCCAATTTAATGAAAAAAATTAGTTCTACCTGCGAGAATCAACAATCATAACAACAACAAGTTTACGCAAGTTACCCCTCATTTCCTTTGGATTCATTTAGGTAATCTTAATGCCAAATTTATTCCATTTCAATTAGTGCTTAGATTTTTGTTAAGTATAAGGCAGATTCGAAATAAATTGGAAAAATAGAAAGAGAATATGAAGATCAATTAGAACGGGAGGGAGAGACGAGTCATCGGCTTAAAATTTGGTTTTTGATCTAAAAATGAGGGAACGGGCTTTGTTTTCGGTTTGCAGCCCAATCAGGATATAAAAAAAAACAAGGGCCGGATCGATTTCAACTCGACTGACCTCGTCGCACAAAACGAAAAAAAAGAAACAAAATGGGGCCGGACCGAGCTGACCCTCCTCTCGCTTAAAAAAAGGAAAAAAAAAGGGCTGGACTCGTGTTCCTTACCCCAAATTAAAAAAAGAAAGAAAGAAAGCTCCTAATTTTTTTTTAAAAAAAAAAAATTGAAAAATAGATTGTGGATTAGGTCCAAAGTGATTTCTTCTAATGTTTTAAGTTTATTTATTTATCTATTTATCTTCTTTTTTTTAGCTTGATTTTATTTTTTCCGTCTTGTCATGTTTGCTTGAAATAATTTAGAATTGATATTTTATTTTTATTTTTTATTTTTTTGTATATTATTAGATAAAAATAAACAAAACAATAATAATAATAATAATAATAATAATAATAATATATCTAAAATTTTCGACGAAGTCTCATATCCGATAGGGATTGACGTCACCAAAAAATCATTGTTTAATCGGGATGTCCTCCGACACGGCGGTTGTGTCAAGCCTTAAAGTGGATCCGATGTTTGAACCAATGTGTCGCCTAGCGAAGGGGACCAACGATCGTTTCAATACGATGCTACACCCAAAATTAAAAAATTTAATTTGTCTTCAAAAAATAGGTGTTTAAAAATCAAAAAAATAATTCCACATAAATAAAACATTTAGGAGATGAATTTAGAACTAAACTATACATGGTACCTTTTTTGAAAATGGCACTTTTGGGTGATTAAATATCTTTCCGAAAGTGTAACCAACTCCTTGTCATAGAATCTCCGAACCGAGTGCTTTTTAGGTTCCTAGTTCCTTTAATATTAGGTGACGACTCCAAACTCCGTAAATTAACTTGTAAATAATTAATCCTTAGAAATATAAATTTTTTGAGAAGTCCCATCCGACGTCGGGTAGCGACATATATATAGTACAAGATTTGGCAAACTTTATAGCTCACGACTAGCTTCCTTAATGCATCTAATTGATCCTTAAGTGTTGCTTTGCTCACCTACATTATAAGACAAAACAACGAGCTAAAGCTCAATAAATATAACTATGCATGAAATGCAATCAAAACCATCATTTTACATGCTTGAAATTCATATATATGAGATTTGAAGTAAATGGATGTTTATGAATGAATTGAGGATATTAATGGATCAAACTTGATTTATACTCTCATTAGTTTTAATCCAATGATGCTTATATTCATTTTAAGTTTATGATTCAATTGTGAATAGAAATGAAATAGTTTAGATTATGCTATAGGTTGCAAAAAAATTATTAGCGTTAAATGTTGAATCTTAGGAAGTCTTAAACTTTAAAATGAATAAGGAATTTCGATGTGCGTTGTCATAGAGGTCTAGAGTAAAGGACACAATGCATTGTCTTGCACTCTCGAGTGTGAGATAGTACAATAACACTCTCGACTCAATGTTGGTCCGCGAGTGTTACGGAAAAGGTTCGGCTTCATGCCGCATACCTCTTTCCACATGCTCGCAAAGAATTCTTAAAATTAGGATCAAGCCACGAACAATCCATAGAGTTGAACGACTTTCATCCCCGTTCACTCTTTTCGGAGCTAGATATAAAGAGCAATTGTCGGATAAACCCCGATTAAGACCAACTAATTTATAAGTGTTGAATTGGTGCTTCCATTCAGAACTACCAAAAGTTTGGTCAATTTTATTCCTAGAACCTCGCTCGAAACCAAGTAAAACGATGACGAACGAGAGGATATTCAACTAGATCATAATCATTAAAAGCTAGAGAACACTTCTATTAACTAAACCACTCTTTCTATCACTAGTTAAAAGAGTTTCATTAAAATCACCCAACAGAATCCATGTATCCGTAAAAACTAACCTGAGAAGTGTTAACTCCTCCCATAGTAAATTTGTATCGGTTGGAGTACCATCAACATAAACACTAATCACAGCTGAATATAGTTTTAGATTAAGAGTTGTGGATCCAGAAGTTAGCATGTCTTGATGTAATCTGTAATATGATTTGGACTCGAGTAATGCACTAAGGCTATTTGTTTTTAAATCAATATAACCAATTGTGTTCTAAATAATATCGATTTCATGGAATGGCTGCTAATAAATCTAAAAAAAATTAAGATTTTTCTCGAATATGCAAAATACTTTGAAAAAAAGAAAAGAAAGAAACTTCAAAAATATACACGATTTATTAGTTAGATAGCTTGAGTTTTGGCGTAGCATAATATGAGAATTTGGTTAATGGACTCTACAATTTAAGCCTACTTCCTTTTTTTTTTTTTTTTTTTTTTCAGATATGAATCTGTTCGTAGACATTTTGGATTCTATTAGCTCCGTCAAAGAGGCGAGGTTTACGAACAAGATGGCTTGAATGTGATCTACGGGGGTCTTCTATACTCACTGTTCATATGATTATGGTGCTAACCAAAATAGATAGTGCCACTCTTTTCAAGTAATTTGATATATAATTCTCTTCGCACGTCGAGTGAATGTACAGTTTATCGTTATATAATAAGTTGAGCTTTAAATTATAATTATATTTTTAATTAGGCTAATTTTATCTGTACAAAATAATTGAATTTCTAATTTATCATTCCGTTAATTTTTTTATTCAAATTAATAAAATTGTGAGGTCTATGAACCTGTCAGTCACGTGATTAGGTATGAAAATAAGTGACAAACAAAATAATTTTTCTTTGGAAAAAAAAAATCACAGGAGACCAGACTTATCTCCCTCTTCAAAACCTCAATCCCCTTCTCTCTCTCACACACCCTCTTCCATCAAATTTACTATTTTTATCAAATATTAAGTGATTTAAATAACTGATTATGTTTATTTGGATGGAAAGATTAATAGAATATTGAATCAATCGTTTTATAAGAATAAAATTGTTTTATAAAAATTAAATTGACTTCCGTTACACTCAAATAAAAATATAAAAATAAATTAAAAATTCATCACATTGTACAAAGATAGACTAAAACTATTTTTGGTCACACTAAAGATATTGACCGAGTTTATGAGGTGGCTTTTTTTCTTTTTTACTTTTTAATAAAAGGGTGTTTTTCAATTTAAAAAAGTCCAAAAGTTTCAAACACTCCCGCTAGTTAGGCTAGGGCTACTACCAAATTGGTGTTAAAAGCTCTGTTATATATTCTCAGTATAATCGCTATGGATTTTAAAGGGAACCTCAAAACAAGCTGCACGTGCCTCCCCCGTTCTATCTGGAAGCTCTAGGGTGATACTTTAACGCTAGTTAGAAGATCTTGAAACAATAAACAAGAAAATAATAATAATAATGATAAGGATGAAAAAGACTCGAAGACAACCAAATCTTCACTCAACCACCCCAGTTCGGAATGAACTAGGCTTTCCAAAAAACGCAAGCATTTCGAAGTTACAAATTTACAAATGCTTGAAATAGAAAAGGTTACAAATCATGCAGCAGTTCAAACTTTATTGAAATGGAGCTGGAACACCTTGCTTCTTGTTCACGATGGCCATTGCCAGATACCGAGTACCCATTCCAATCGGCACCTGTTCATCAGGTCCCTCCCAAAATGGGGCTTCACCTTCACCCACCAGACGCCAGTATCCTGTCCTCAGGGACTCAGCTTGTTCATCTGTGCAGTTCTGCAGCAATGCTTCCACTCGGAAATTTATTCCAAGAGCACCAAGAAATTGGGACTGAGTAATTGGTCCATGGACAGAGATATCTTCTAAAAAAGTCATGAAATAAATGAATTAATCCCCACTATTTTTTTGTAGTAATTCTGTTTTTAACTGCATTTAAGTTCTAAAAGATAAAACCCAGATCCATGATGATGAGGGCACACACCTGACACTTCCTCAGCAGAGTGCCTGATGGAAGCAAAATCAACATATGTACTGAGATCAGCTGACCCAGGATTGTCGAGTATGTTGACAAACTTATGTTTCCTAATTGCCTGCTCAGATGTAATAAGGGTCTAGTGAACATAGATTGACACAAACCAGTGCTCAATGTTTTCAATGCAATTAATGTAACCTTCATTCAACAGTGCAATCATTGTACAGCCCTGGGGAGTGTTTGAAGAAAAGAAATAGAACATGAAGGAATGCAACAGGTATAGGTCCTAGATGCTCAAGTATTCAAAATTGTCTGGTTAGAAAATTGAATGTTTACAAAAGATAAACCATGCATTGCACCAGACATATTGGAAGCACCAGCACAGAAAAACAATGGTAAGATACTGCACCTGCAGACTATCTGAGACTACTCCATTTAAGCCATAATCAATTACAAGGGCCCCTCCTCCATCAGAACTTATTCTGTTGGCAATAGTACGAGTCAAATCCATTGCTTTGGGGCAAACCTCAATGTGACCTAGCTTCTCTATTTCTTCAGGTGTGGCCCACTTGCAGCGCTTCATTAAATACAGAGTTGCTGGTGTTGGCTGTGGAGATAGAACAAAACGAAACCTAACAAATAAACATAAGAAAAATCAAGCTACAATTATCTGCAAGAAGATTATATCTCTCAGATTAAACTACAAATCCTTACGTTGAATCTTCTGAAACATCAACCATTTTTTCACACCAGCCACGAGAAGCTCTCTGCAGAAGTTGTCAATCAGAACGATAGGTGAAAAGTGAATGGCAGAAAATATGACAGCCAAACGCCAATGACAAGATAAACCAAAAGAGAGTAATTCGAAAAATCTCTTTCCCAGTTATGGGATGAATGAAAAGTAAAAGTTTGAATTATGACTTAGATACTGCCTAGATAGAGTGAAGAATATAAAACTTGACAGTAAAGTTTTCCATGTTAAACTCTGATAAAATAGAGAAAATGAGTCCAAAATTACAGAGAAGAACATGTTATCAGTTTGCAACCTCCATATTGAGAAACAAACTGAGATAGCTCAGAATCCCATAGTATTCTTCATTATATTTCACCATAATTTATTGTATCTGCTCCGTCAATTATTTTAATATTACAAATAAGTACTCAATAAGAAACTTGAGTAATACCAACTAGTACAAGTGCAAGAACGGGCAGAAAACAGAAGGAATATGGCAATTGAGAAAACAAGACCCAAATAGCTAAAGAATCAAAGATAATGAACACTATACAGAGCTCAGGAAATGAAAATGCATTAAGCATTTTGCAGAAGCATCCTAAATATCAAACTGATGCAAATAACGGATCACACAAGTACTAATTAACTGTAACCTGCACATTTTAGTTATTTATTTATTTATTTTTTCTCTTTTGTTGCTGCTAGGGGAGACTGACACCAAGAAACTCAATAGACTAACCTGAAACTGATGTACAGGTAAAGCATCATAAAACTCATGGGCAATGATAATTGTTGGCACTGAAACATCACAAACAAACATCAGTGTTAATCAGGGAAAAGCATCACTTTATAACGTAGGAAAAAGAAAAACTATTATCCAAAAATGTGAAACTGAACTAAAATTTACAACTCATTCCATTCAAATAATACAAGTCCGATACATAAGGTTTCATGGAAAAGAAATTCAAAAGACAACTCCATACATCCTGATGGAACCTGCTCTAGCAAAGCATGCCACGAAACAGGTGTTCCTGCCAATGTGCTGATAGCCCTTTTCTCAACACCGTCACTGGTATCATCTTCTTCCAAACATTTTAAGTTGTGATGCTGAAGCTTCTGTAACTTTGGACTACATTCTACCATGTGTACATGCAACGATTCTGTGAAGCTCTTAAATTTTGACGCACCCTACAAGGAAAAGGCATGTTTATTCAAGGAAAACCAAATAACTAAAAAGTCTAAAGCACCTTCGATTTCACTAGCATCATCAGAATTGTAGTGACATACCCGTAGAAGATCAGCCATCAGAGTTCCTCGTCCTGGACCCAGCTCCACTAGGTTCACTTTTTTTGGCTGTCCCATTTGTTCCCAAAGGCACAAGGCCCATACACCAACAATCTGACGTTACATCAAGAGGGTCAAGTTGAAATTATTTTCTCAGATAGCAATCCGCCAAAAATTGACAATTGAGGTAACCAAAAAAGAACAAGTCCCTATTTAACTTTACGGAAAGCTCTTCTTGTGCATGAACGATCAAAGAAAGCTAATCCTATATTTCTTTGATCACACAAATATTCCAAAATTCAACGATAACTCATTTACCTCACCAAACATCTGGCTTACTTCAGGAGATGTAATGAAATCACCTTCTGCTCCAAACACATCTCGATTAATGTAGAATCCAAATTTAGGATTCGTCAAAACTTCTTCCATATACTCTGCCACTGAGATTGGGCCACCTCGGAACTGAAAATCCACCCACAAGTTACAAGTAAGTTTTTTTCAAGCACACCAGCACAAAAACATACTTTTCATTGACAACATTATGAAAATCAGCACTCGTTTCGGCCAAGAGTTTCAAAATCACATGAATCTAAGCCCCAAGCATTTCCTGATACTGTTAAATCCTGAAAGTGAACTTCTTTCATCAATCCATCAACAAAACTCTATTTAATTTGAGAAATAGAATCAAACAGTTGAAAGATGGGATACAAATAGAGGCAATTCAGCAAACAGAGTATCTGCATTTCGAAAACAATAAAAATAAATTGGAGGGGCACCTTGATGATGCCGTTAAGGTGCTTGACAAGCTCAGACTCGAACATGGGTTCATGAGAATGCTCTAGAAAACAACAAAAACAAATAAGTAAAAAAGAAAACTAATTCAAAGAACACAGCAAAATTTAATTCGAAAAAGGAAGGAGAAGAAACAAGAGAAGAGCAGTGGGACCAGGTGGATTATAGAGGGCGGAACGGTCTATGGAGATGGCTGTGCTAGTGGGAGCTTGGTCGCCATCCTTGTCCTCCAAATGTTCGACGAAAGTACTCTTGGGGCTTTGTGATTCTGAAGAAGAAGAAGAAGAGAAGAGAAGACATTTGGTTAAGAAAGGAGATGAACTTGTTATTATTGTTCTTGTTTTATTATTATTCAAAAGGAAATGACGGGAGGTTGAAACTTGCTGTAGTAACTGTCTTGGAAGCATTTTTTTTTGGGAGACTAGGATTAGCTGCTTCGCTCGTACCAGGATTTTGGGTTTCGTTTGTATCAGTTGATGATGAACAAGGATTAACCTGAGATGCCTCCGTCAAAATTTGTTATTTAATATAATTAATCTTTCGTTTCCCAATGAACAGTATAGTGGGGATGTAGCTCAGATGGTAGAGCGCTCGCTTAGCATGCGAGAGGTACGGAGATCGATACCCCGCATCTCCAACCTAATTTTTATTTTTACAGTGAAGTGGAGATGTATATATTTTTTCATTTTTACATCTCCAACCTATTATTTTTTCACGAGGTTGTTTGAAAAATACAAAAACAACAATTAATTCTTCAGAAAAAATTAATAATGAAAAAATAATGGAAAATAAAGGGGAAAAACTATAAAAATTCTTGTTATTTTAAATTCTTTCTTCTTCTAAATGTGTTAATATATTAAAAAATAAAAATCAACGTCACATCAACTTTGTTTTAGTATTGCTGTCATTAAATTTTTGAAAACTATGTTTCCAAGTTTGATTAATTATCAATTATCAAACTCCTATTATTGTTAAAAAATTTGACGATTAATCATTTTTTTAGGCTATATGAAGAATAATAATAATTTCTTACAACAATGATTATTTTCTACACTAATTTTTAAGAAATAATAAAAAAAGTCAAAATCAAGGAAAACAATTTTTTTTTAGTTTTTATATAAAAAAATTTAGTTATTTGGGAAAAAATAATATTTAAAAATAATAAACAATGGATAAAAAGGGCGAGCTAAGCCATCAATTCTAAGTGTTAGTGTCATTGCGTGTCATGCTACTTTTTCTTCTTTTGTTTTAGAAACATAAATCAAATTGACAGAATCAGACGAGTGGTGAGGGACATAATTAAATTAGTGAATAGGGATTTATTTACCTGTTAGATTAAATGATCTGCGTCGGGTCGCTTATGATGAGTTAATTTGACAACAAAATTATTTAAATAAAAAATAGAGAGAAAATGGACAAGCAACTGTTATACAGAAAATGTTATCTCCCTCCACTCATATATATATATATATATGTGTGTGTGAAAAGAATAAGGGTAATTTAGAAAAAGAAAAACTATAGAATAAAAAAAAAATATTAGAGGAAAACTCTCTGCAAATTCTCTCCAGAATAAGAAAAACAAAATAAAGGTTATCTTGACAATTGAATTGTAGAATTTAAATAGTGATTTAATATTATTTTCTTGATATAATGAAACTATTTATCTTAATTTAGTGAAACTACTAGAGATAAGTACTATTTTGATCTTAGACTTATTTATTTATGGTTGTGATTTCAGTACATCAGTATCACACCTTTTTTAGTAGCTTCCATGACCAAACATGTTTTTGAATTATTTGATTCTATAATTCTTAGAATGCACAAATTATCCATTTATAATAGTTTTTTTTTTTTTTTTTTTTTTTTTTTATGAGATATGTTTTTGAGTACTTAAACTTATATTATCCATGCCTGAGATCATTTTAATTATTATGTATGAGATAATTTTAATTATGTTAGAATATTTGCCAGTACTAGAACTTATATTATTCATGTATGAGATAATTTTAATTATGTTAGAATATCCATTTATGAGATAATTTAATTATGTTAGAATATTTGGTAGTATTGAAATTTCTATGTTATTGGTAGCGAATGTTATGAATTTTATAAATTGTAGTACACAAAAACAAATCAAATTTAGACAACTATGAAAATCGAACACACAAACTTTAGGCCTAAATTCTTAGACAAGCATTGAAGATCACTAAGCTAGCTTATTATTTTGGTTTAAAATATCTAAAAATATTTATTTGATTATAATGTTATGAATATTAAGATTAATAAAAAAAAAATCAAAATTTTAACAATTATGGAATTTGAACCCACGCCCTCGAAATCCAAAGGGCTGGACAAATGCTTAAAGACCATTGGGCCAAAATATCGTTTTGGTTTAAAATTGTTGTTAAAGTGAAATTATTCTCGAGATCCAAAATTATTTACTATAAAATTATCTATGGAAAATAATAATAAATTCATAATAATTAAAATGGAGTGAATTAAATTTTAAAATATTTTGCAAAATTTATATATATGTGTGTGTGAACGTGATGATGGTCTAAAATTGAATATTTTAATATAGTATGGAATTTATTTTAATTATTGTTATAAAAAGAGTAAGAAATTCATTAATAACGAATTTTTAATGAAATAAATTCCAATAAAATTTTCAAAATATTTTATGCAATGCTCTAGGGTACATAAATGATTTTTTAACAATTTTAAAATTTATATGTATGAATATATGTTATTTATGAAGTATTATATTTTGCTTATATGTATCATTTTGATTACTTCACATATATTTAATAGGCATTGTGAGATAAAATTAAATGGCACAATTTTTAAATTGAATTATTAAAATCAAACTTCTAAATATGGATGATGATGGAGAATATAGCGAACCGTTGATTTCATATCTTATATTGGATTTTAATAACTAATTTAAAAAAGTAGTGACTAGAAAAAAAAATTATATGTATATATATATATATAATTTTTGTTTGTAGTAACTCGAATGTCAAAATGACAACAAAAAACATCATTGTTGATTTGAATAAGGGTAAAAGAACTTAGCAGAGACAACTATAACATATGGTATGTTAAGATACATTATGTCTTAGAAGAGCTAATGGCTTTAGAATCAATTAATTGTGAAATGATTAAGCCTCAACCTAATGATGGGAACAACAATGCCTAGTATTATCGAGATATTGCTACTTATCATGCTTAGAAGAAGGCAAATTCCATCGCAAAGAGAATATTGATTAGTTATATGAATGATGATATGGTTTTCAAGTACCAAATCCAATTGTTTATGCCATTTGGGCAAGCCGAGGAAAGAGTTTAGAGACACCACTGTCTACAAATTAAGGCGAGTTCACGATCAAGTTCGACATTTATAAGAAGGTCTTAAACAAACCTATAAAACAACACGTAAAGGATATGTTGAGCATGATTATAGAACTAAAGCAAACTAGGTATATCTTGACAAATGAGCAACACACTACAAAAAAGGCAAATAGTGATAGAACTTAGTGATGGATTCAAAATCTATAGCTAAACAATGATGTATTAGTGAACAATTATCGCACATCGAATTTAGTGACAAACTACCGACCACTTTACATTGGATGGTCAATGATGAACAATGTTTGTTGTTGATCGTAGTTAAATATGGCGGTAAAATATTTATAGTTGTTTCAACGATGGATTAACGATAGATTTTTGAGAAAATTCAATGATGGATACTTCAATCCATTGCTTATTTTTATGTAATGGTTAGTGAGGGAATATTCTATCCTAAATCGCCGAAGTTGTCGCCAACTACCAATGGAATAAAACTTATCGCTATTTCTTGACCAAAATTAGCAACAGATTGGGTTAGTTAGTCATTATTTTTGGTTAAAAATAGGCAGTAATTTAAAATTCAAAATAAATGATGGATACTTAATGTTGTTGCTGATTAGTGACTAATAAGCAATAAAGTCACATCCATCGCTAAAATTAAATCCCTAAATTGGTAGGTTTTTCTTTCTTCTCCATTTTTTTCTTCCTCCTTCCCTCTTCTCCTCTCACCACTACCATCTCCATCCATCACTTTCGCTTACAACACCCCCTCAAAACTCCTTACAAAGACCACTCCTCCACTCGCCCATCAATCTCTAGCCACTCTAATCAATTTTTTTTTCCCAAAAACAACCATGGTATCTCCTCTCTCTTGGGTGTGCTCCACCTTGTGTGTGTCTCTTTCTTTCTCTACCGAAAGAGAACTCCAATTAGGTATATTTCTTTGTTTTATTTCATATTTTATATTTAATTTTTATAAGTTTTATGTATTACTCTTAATTTTACTATTTTTTTGGTGTTTGAAATTTTACCCCCCCCCACACACACACGTATATATATATATATATATTTGTAAGTATGTTAAGAAAATCAATTTATGCTATTTAAAAATTAATTGAATATATTTTTAAACTATTAGAATTGTTTTGAATTAATTAGGTTTGCGTGTTGATACATTAGGATAAAATTTTGAGCATGTAATTGGTTATACAATTATTAAAAATATAGGTAGAGTCATTTGATAATTAAGTAATTTGATTTAAAATAAAACATTACATTTAAAATTAAAGTGTTAATATAAAATTTACATAATAACTAATTATTTGAATTAAAGATTTAAAATTTGATAAATTAATTTTTGATCGAATTTGTTTGATATAGATAGATAATTAGTTATTGTATGGATTGTAATATTAATTATTTATATAAAAAATTATTATAGCTATATAGTTAGTAGCATTGTCGCAGATCACTCCACCCATTTTAGAAATTTTCCAACAACTCCTACTCAAAAAGTAAGTTATCAAAACTCCAATTTATAATTTAAACCATAGAGAAATTTTTAGTTAGTTGTGATAATTAATTTTGCAATTATATTACCGATAATTGTTGAAGTATTTCGATTAATGTCGAAGCATATCAAACTTAAGGGGTTAGAGACCTTCACAAATTTAGGAGAAATAAGGTTGTTCAATATTATGTGATGGAGCTAGGAGGAAAAGTTTGAGATTTACTTGATAGATTATTCGAGGCAAGCACCTAAATTGATTATTTGATTGCTCGAGTGTGACTTTTGAATGATGTTTTTGTGACAATGATTAATTGAAAATGTTTCCATGTATTGTGTTGTTTTTTTGTTTATATAGTTTCTTTTTTAACAAGTGGAGTCTCTTAAAATTAAAAAAAAAACATCCAATTTATTAAAGAGACCCCATCAAACTTTCGTTAGATTTTTAGCGGAATTGGTAATGAAGTAATTATGTGTTGACTTCGATATGAGGTCCGGTCGTACGTAGATGGACTTTAGGTTATTAACCAATGAGACTTTAAATGAGAATTTTATGAACGAGTGTTGAGGAATTTACTACATTTGTGTTAGTGTAGGTGTCCAAGATCCAACTTTTTTAGATGATTTGATGTATTATTACATTGCATTTTAATATTAATAAAGAAGTATTTCTATTAATTCTTGTTAATTATAACTTGATAGAATTAGATAGAAGTCATATGGTATACATTGCTTTAATGATTGATCAATAGATGTGAGACAAACATTAGTGCATTTAAATAATATCATTAAATATATCAAGTAGTAGTGATATGATCATAGGGGGTTCATAATTATGTAGAATTAAATGGATTACTCCATGCGTAAATTTAGGCTACACAAAATTCGCATGGGCTAATTTGCATGAAAATTGGTTTTAAAAGGAGTCAAAGCTTGGTATTTGGGTTGAAATTAATGAGCCCACAATATGAAGTAAAGCTAGATGAAAATAGGTTGATTTAGTTATTATTTAGGCTAAGAGAAATTTTTAGTTAGTTGTGATAATTGATTTTTTAATTATATTATTGTTAATTGTTGAAGAGTTTTGATATATGTTGAAGTGTATCAAACTTGAGGGGTTAGAGATCTTCGGTAATTAAGGAGAAATAAGGTTGGTTTAATGCTCGTAATGGAGCTGGAATGACGAGTTTGAGATTTAATTTGATGGATTATTCGGGGTAAGTGCCGGTCTCGATGTGCCTAAATTGATTTATTTGATTGGTTAAGTGTGACTTTTGATTGTGTTTGTGTGACGATGATTAATTGAAATTTTTTTCATGTATGGTGTTGTTTTTTTGGATATATAGTTTTTTTTACAAGTGAAGTCTATTAAAATTTAAAAAAATGTCCAATTTATAGGAGAGACTCTATCAAACTTTATTAGATTTTTAGCAGAATTAGTAATGAAGTAATTTTGTGTTGGCTTCAATATCTCGAAAGAAATATGAGGTCTAGTTTTACATGGATGAACTTTAGGTTATTAACCAATAGGACTTTAAATGAAACTTTTATGAATGGTGTTAAGGAATTTACTACATTTGTGTTACCGTAGGTGTCTAAGATCTAACTCTGTTTGGATAGTTTGATGTATTGTTACATTCTAATTTAATATTAATAAAGAAGTATTTTTATTAATTCTTGTTAATTATAACTTGATAGAATTAGATAGAAGTATATATAATATATGTTGCTTTAATGATTGATCAATAGATGTGAGACAAACATCAATGCATTTAAATGATATCATTAAACGTCTCAAGTCGTAGTGATATGATCATAGGGGATCAAAATTATGTAGAATTAAATGGATTACTCCATGAAGAAATTTGGACTACAAAAAATTCACATGAGCTGATTTGCACGGAAATGGGTTTTAAAAGGAGTTAAAGCTTAGTATTTGGGCTACAATTAATGAGTCCATAACATGAATTACACCTAAATGAAAATAGGTCGATTCAGGTTATTATTTGAATCGAGAGAAATTTTTAGTTAGTTGTGATAATTGATTTTGTAATTATATTACTAATAATTGTTAAAGTGTTTTGATATATGTTAAAACGTATTGAACTTGAGGGGTTAGAGACCTTCAAAATTAAGAAGAAATAAGGTTGGTTCAACATTTTGTGATGAAGCTAGGATGGCAAGTTTGAGATTTAACTTGATGGATTATTCAAGGCAAATGCTAGTCTTGACGTGCTTAAATTGATTTATTTGATTGCTTGAGTGTGAATTTTGATTGATGTTTGTGTGGTGATGATTAATGAAAAATGTTTTCGGTATTGTGTTATTTTTTTAGATATATAGTTTGTTTTACTAGTGGAGTCTCTTAAAATTAAAAAATTCCAGTTTACGGGGAATAGTCTATCAAATTTTCATTAGATTTTTAGCAAAATTGGTAATGAAGTAATTATGTGTTGGCTTCAATATGTAGAAGAGAAATATGAGGTTTGATCGTACATGGATGAACTTTAGGCTATTAACTAATGAGACTTTAAATGAGAGTTTTATGATTGGTGTTGAGGAATTTACTATATTTGTGTTAGTATAGGTGCCCAAGATCCAACCTCGTTTGGATGAGTTAATGTATTATTACGTTGAATTTTGATATTAATAAAGAAGTCTTTCTATTAATTCTTATTAATTATAACTTGATAAAATTAAATAGAAGTCTATATGATATGCATTACTTTAATGGTTGATCAATAGATGTGAGATAAACATCAATGCATTTAAATAATATCATTAAATGTCTAAAGTCGTAGTGATATGATCATTAGGGATTAGAATTATGTAGAATTAAATGGATTACTCCATGAAGAAATTTAGGCTACACAAAATTCACATGGGCTGATTTACATGAAAATGGGTTTTGAAAGTCAAAGCTTGGTATTTGGGTCGATAAGACCGCATGTTGATTAAGTCGTGGGCTTCCAAATGCTAATCAAGAGGCTAGTTATGGGCTTCCAAGTAATTCATAATCTGACCGTGGGCTTGGGCTTGAGGAGGCTGATCCATTGGTCATTCTAGTAGGTTCAATCATAAGGGCTAGTGGCCGAGAAGTTTCATGAGTCCTAAATGAGTTTATTCAACATCAATGGGTTGATTTCTCCATCATTGGGCTTAAAGAACATCAGTTGGGCCTTTTGAATATGATCCATTCTATTAGGTTAAAATTTTAGACTTAAAGTCCAATCTAGCCAAACCTTTTTGTCTTGATGTTTTGGGTCAAGATTATTAAGTTGCAATTAGTGAATCAGCTGACTTCCAAGCCTTTATGAAGTCGGCATTATTTTCAAGTCAACATTCATAAAGCTTTGGTCTACAATTATAGTCGCTTAATTCAAGGAGCTTTCTTTCAATCTCAAGAAGACTTATTGAAAGCTTTGTTCGATCCAATATTTCTAATTGTAAGATCTTATGTAATTTAATTTTATATGTCGTTCGAATTCGAGTAGCTTATTTAGTCGAATAAGTTGTAATTTTCAATCAATCTTTTATTTATCAAATTAAAAATTATTGTGAGATTTATTCTCCTTAGTTCTTCAAGAACATTTCAAACTTATCAAGAAATAATCATTCTTGTGGCAATCATCCTTCAAACTTATCAAGAATTTTCCATTCTTATGACATGCACATAGACTTATCACTCCCCTTCTACATTTCTAGAGTGTGATGTCTAATATCTTTCATTCCCGAATCTAATTTTCCTTTCCTAAGATTCTTTTTTTTTATTCATGGGTTTTCTTGTGATCGTGTTAGGCGGGTTCACATCACATAGCATTGTCAAGAATGGACAATGATAACATATAGTAAAATTTATTAGTGCTATGCTCTTTCTATATGATAGCGATAGAAAGATCTCACACCTACTAGCATGGTGATACCAAAGCAAGTACTTAGGTGGATAATGTTTAAGAACATATCTAGACATGACTCACCATTAGAACTCATTTAATTTAGTCTATGGTAATCTCATACAAGATGGGTACAAATAGTTCTTTCATTTAAAGTCATCACGATTATCTCATTAAAGGAATGGTATAGTTTTGACATTCGTTTCAATAAGCTCGATAAAGAGCTATATGTGGGTGATTCGTTGGGTGCATTAGGAATCTAATAGAGATAGATGAACGACCGAGATAGGATATGTCATTTTTTATATGCCAAAGGAGTTATCACATTGCACTTTAATGAATGTGTGCTTAAGAATCTATGACCATTGTAAAAGTATACCAATAAAGCATAGTTGGTGTACTTAAGTGCTAAGACGTTTGAAGATCAAAGAGAACTTATGTGATAATAATCAAATAGACTATAAACCAAGTTTGAGATCACACTCGTGATAAATTTACATGAGGACTAAATTGTATGAAAACCATACTTGTGAAAAGTAATTATGCATTAATTAATCATTATAGAGAATGGGTAGTCATGATGCCTTGGTAGAGGCTAATCTTGATTTATGTATCAAAAGATAAAAGAGGTGTCTTTTATTTTCTTTATACATTGCCAAGACATTTAAGAGCCTATTGAGTCACATACATAAGTTTAAACATTCACATGATAAAAAAAAAAGCAAAGGTTTTGGAAAAAGTTTTCTCGTTTGGAAAAGGTTCCTATTTTGAAAAATGTTTTTTGTTTTAGAAAAGTTTTCTATTTTAAAAAATTAGTTTTCTAAAATGAAAATCAATTTTCCATTTTAGAAATTAGTTTCTTAATTTGGAAATTATTTTTCAAATTTGGAAATAATTTTCTTGGTTTAGGTTTAAGGGTAACTTGGGAATATGTTTCCTAATATGAGCCTATCTAAAATATCTAACCCACTTTATTTGGATGATCCAAATTAAATGGTAATTAATTAGTCCAAATGAGTTTGGGCTCGGGATTTATAAGGAGAAGATTAAATTAAGCCCACACAAGCAAAAACTCTTTTCCTAAGGAGTTGTTACCACCTATATATATATATATATAGAGGGAGAGAGTGTGTGTGTGTGCGGTCTCTCCTAGTTAAAGGAAAAGGCAAAGAGTCGCTGTAACTTTCCCTTTCAATTTAGGCATAAAAACCTTAGTGATTTCTTAAGAGAAAAGTTTACTTTATAGAAAAAATTGGAGTTAGCACACTACGATTTCTATTATTTCTTATATGAGTGTTTGAGCTATGTGAATAATCAATAAAAACTAGACACTTGGATGGTTCCTTTCGTAAAATTTAAATTTCGTGTTATAAAAGGTAATCACTACATATCTTGTTATATTATTATAGTTAATTGATTCATTGGTAGATCTTGAAAACTTTAGATGGAGGAAAGAAAATTTTTATTTATTTTGCATATTCATAGGATGCATGATCCTTCAATTGGTATTAGAGCCCCATTGAATCTTTGATTTTATTGAAGTTAATTTTGATTAACTACATCAATTATTGATTTCTGTTTATAAATCTATTGATTTTGGTATTTTATAATTATTTTAAAAACATCTACCTTTAGGTAAAATGATGGTGTGTGAGGCCGAGTGTGCCTCGTGTATGCCGACCACTAACCGAGCTAGGCATGTGCATGAGCGTGTTAGACCAAGGAAGGCTAGGTGCTTGTAAGCACGGTAGGCCACGAGCCGTGTATGCCTTATGCATGTTAGGCCAAACACTAGGCTAGTGGTAGGCACGGGGTAGTTAGCCGACCAAGGCTAATGCTAGGCATTGGCTAATGGCCAACGCTAGGCTTTTACCTTGGCATGCCAAGGCTAGTGGCTAGCTTGAGCCGTGGCTAGGCACTAGCCGATGGCGGATACGGACTAGTGCTAGGCACTAGCCGATAGGGGTAGGCCAACCGGTGGGCTTCCAAGGCCCATAAGCCCATGGGCTCAATACCCAAATTCAAAGAATCAAAATTTAGAGAAATTTTAATATTTTTATAAAATGAATAAAATTATAGATTCATAATTATAATAAAAATGAAATATGTTTCATTTGTTTATATGTCATGCATCAATATGATTGAAGCATAGGTGAATGGTATAGATGAGTTAACCTAGCATTTAGGAATGCATGCTTATAAATATTTGGTTAAATAGAGCATATGTGTCTTGCCTTCCTTTTATTCTAATGTATTTCTCTTCTCATCTTACTCCCATTGAATATAACTCGAGGTTTCTTATTCAAAAAATTGTAAAAGTAGAAGATAGATTAGAGAAATAGGCACAAGAAGAAGGAGCCAAGGAAAAAAGACAATCCTAAACAAAATGCAACAATTTTATACCTAAGTTTATGGCCCACTAGTCTATTTGTGGCTTGAGAGAACTAGTAATAAAAATCTATTATTATTCATCGATTTTTGAGTCATGTATAAGATTGATGTGATTGAACTTTAATATGTATGATTGTAATTCAATTGAAATCTAGTATACATGATAGTATGAGATTAATGCAATTGAACTCTAGTATGTATGTTAGGATTAAAATGCCGAGATCATATCATATTAAATCATTCAAACAAATATCAAGTTATATGCCTTTCAATGTTATAAGAAGAGAACTCTCTTAGTCGCTTTTGACTTATTGATGTTAGTATAGGTGCCTAAGATCCAACCATGTTTGGATGGGTTTGAGTTATTGTATTGTTGCATTGTTATATTATTAATAATAAAAGAAGTCTTTCTATTAATTCTTGTCATTTACATTTACCGATTGAATAGAATTAGATAGAAATTCATATATTATTCATTTGCGTTAGTGATTAATTAAAAGATATAAGACAAACACTAATACACATAAATAATATCATTACATGTCCTAAGTTGTGGCATTGTCAAGAATAGAGATTGACTATATACGATTAGACTTATGAGTGCTATGCTCATACTATACAATAATAGTAGCAGATCTCATACCTATTGGCATAATGATGCTAAAGCAAGTATTTAAGTGATTTATATTAGAGAACATATCAATTGACTTGACTCTCCATGAGAACCCATTTGGTTTAGTCTATGGGAATCTCATACGAGATGGGTATAACTAATCCTTTGACTTGAAGTAATCATCATTATCTCATTAGAATATTTATGCATTTTGACACTCGTTTTGATGGACCCAATAAAGGGTTATACATGGGCGATTCGTTGGGTGAAATAGGAATCTAATGGAGGTAGGTGGATGACTAAGATAGGATATGTCATTCCTTGGATGCTAAAGGAGTTATCACATTGCACTTTCATGAATGTCTACTCAAGAAATCTATAATCATAATAGAAGTATACCAATACAACATAGTTGGTTTACTCCAAGAGCTAAGACATTTGGGAATTGAAGAAAACTTGTATGATCATAATCGAACAAGACTTATAACTAAGTTCGAGATCACACTCGTGATAAGTTGACATAAAGAATGAATTGGATGGTAACCATGCTCGGAAAAGATAATAATGAATTAATTTATCCTCTCGGAGAGTTCGGTAGTCATGATGTCTTGCTAGAGGTCAATCTTGACTTATGTATCAAGAGATAAAAGATGTGTCTTTTATTCTTGATACCTTACCAATATATTTAGGAGCCTATTGAGTCATAAGCATAAGTTTAAGCATTTAAATGATTAAAGAGAAGCAAATATATTAGGAAAAGTTTCTAATTTTAAATTTTTTCTATTTTGGAAAGGTTTTTCGAAAATGAAAATTTTCCTAAAATGGAAGTTCCTTAAAATAAAAATTTTCCTATTTTATAAATCAGTTTCCTAATTTAGAAGTTATTTCCAAATTTGAAAGTAAATAACTTAAAATGAAAATGAGTTTCCTACTTTTGGTTAAAGGATATTTTTAAAAAATTATTTCGTAATGTGGACCACCTAAAATTATCTAAGTTTATTATTTTGATAATCTAAATTAATTAGACCAAAATAGTTTTAGGCTAGTAGGTTTAATTAAAAGCCTAAAAGGATAATTTGGTGGTGGATAATGATAAAATTTTTATAGATAAAGATTAAAAGCCTCCATGTTAAATAACTTCTAATCCTTGAAGGATTATGAAGCAACAACCAAGAGCCCAATAATGACTAAGCTGTTGCCTCCTCTTTTTGTCATTGGAGGACAAGGAAACTCTCTCCCTATAAATAGGAGGAGAGGTATGGCAAAAGGCATGAAAAAGAGAAATCTTTTGTGTGAGCGAAAATTTAGCAATAACAAGAAAGAGAAAATTAGGGCATTCGGCCTAAAGTAAAAATAAGGAGAAAATTATTTTCTCCCTAACCCTAGCATGCTACCTTCTCTCCCTCTCTCGTGGGTTGTCATAAAATTACCTAGATTATATTTCTATGGAAACACTAAACAAATCAGAAAAGGTAGAGCTAGCACTTTGTCAATTTTGAGTGCTTCTTTATGGTTAGTTAGATTACGTGGATAATTAATGAAGGCCGGATGCTTGGACGACTCCTTTCTCTATTAAAGAATTTAGATCCGTGCTAGAAGATGTAAATTCTCTATTCATTGCTTTAATTCAAGAATACATAGTTAGTTGATTCAATGGCATGACCTTAGGCCATTTAGATTGAGGAAATTTTTATTTTATTTCGCACTTCTATAGGATGTATGATCCTTCAATTGGTATTAGAGCCTCTATTGAATTTTTAATTATATGTTAGGTTAATTATGATTAACCGCATGAATTAGTTATGACTGATTGTACATCTTATGTTTTTGGTATTTTTATATGAATTTAAAACTAAAATTTGGGTTAAAAATTAGTGAGGACATATGAGGTCGATGTTGGACGTTGGTGCTCACACTATGAAAATAGTCCACTTGAAAAATTAAATATAAAATACAAGATCATGTTGTAAAAGCAATTACCTTGAAAAATTAAATATGTAGTACAAGACCATGTTGTAAAGATGGTTGCCTTGAAATATTAAATATATAGTAATTCGTTGGACAAGCTTTGCTTATCATGATGAATTGAATTGGTCAACCTTACCCGAAAGTTAAAATTGGTCATCCGACTTTAGATTTCGTGCTTAGGCGGTGGTCTATTGTGAGGCAATCATGCCCGAAGTGGATTTGTAGGAAATGTTGTTTTTTTGTGTCCTCGATATTTTGTTACTTAGGACTCATCATAGATTTTCTCCTTTTTCGCTAGGGTTGTAGTGCCCCTAAAACAAAACTTAGCACGATGGTTAGTTAGGTTACCTATAAGAAACATAGTTCGCTATACTAAAACCCCTTTTTGACTTTTCTTTATCGCCTATTTAGGTTTTCAAACCTAGTTAGTTATCCATCTTTCATGTACTATAGCTTTGTCCCCCGATTGTGCCTCATCTTTTCTTGGGAACTTAAGCTTCTCTATCATTTAGCTATTAATTAAGTTTAACACTCATCCTTTTTTTTAACTTGAGGTCCCACATGCATCTCTAAAATTTGATAAAGGATCTAGTTAAGAAAGATATATGAATTGTTTTGGGTGATCTTTTGATATTTATTCTCGCAATACCTCAATGAAATTGATTGTGATTATTATTTTGTTACCTATGTAAAACATTTGCTACACTTTGAAAGCTCAACTTTTCTTTTGTCAACTGGAGTTGAGTTTGAATTACACTCGCATTATCGACTCTCGACTTACTTGAGATGGCCCTTTTACCCCTAAGTTTTACTACTTCAAATGTTTTAATTCATGCTCCTCTGTTTGGCCTTTATCATATCAATTGAATCTATGGTCATTATTTGACCAATTTTTAAATTCTTGTCCAAGTGGCTAGATTTTTTGCCTTTCCACCAACTATTTTTAGTTTTATGGATTACCATTTAGATCAAGGTATGAGATGCCCTTAAGTACTTGGTTGAGATCATGCATTTGCAATTCTCTTAGCACAGATCACTACTTATGTTCTAATGCTTATTTTTTGATGTTTGTATCATAATTTGCAAATTAATCTTGAAATTTTTGTCATTTTTTGAGAAAAATCATTGAATATGCATTTTCTTTTCATGGATCAAGTCGTACATTTAAATGACTCTCTTAAAGCAATTTATATTATTTGAAAGAAATGTAGAGATGTTCCGATAAAAGCACCATCATTCATGAAGGTGTTCAAGTTGATTAATCAAAAGTTAAAACATGACATTCAAATTCTATGATGTAATTTTCTTAACAAGGTTGGTCTAAGCAAGCAAAAAGGTGTTTATGTTATGCAAAGTTTGCATGGAAAATGACTTTTAATGTGTTTGAAGGTAAGTAGTCAAATGATAAGTTCGTTATGGGTAAAGGAAAAAGGTTTGAGCGGAAAGTATTTTGAAAAATTAGTTTCGAAGGATAATTTTACCCGAGAATATCTTGATTCATTTCATTTTATCCCAAGTTAGTTGATGAAGATTCATGATTCAATGTTATAATGGATGAAAAATAGCACACCGACTCATAATATTTTCTTATTTTTCTTAATCATTTTTTTTTTGAAGATTAGAGTTTAACAACCTAAGCAAACTAGCTTCAATCGAAAGAGCTTGTAAAAGCACATAATGTAGGATATGGCTTGGGCTTAAAAAAATGGATATAAAGGCTCAACGAGTGTTTTAAGGGTTTCATAACGTATGATTACTTTGTTGTCCATGAAAATCTCTTTAGGTAATACCACTTGGATTCCGTCACTTTAGCATTTAGTTGGACTTTGATGTCTATGACAAAAGTTTCTTTTAGGCTGGCCATAGTGACTTTATCTTTTTAACTCGTTGACTTTGTTTGCTAGCCTCAACTCTTTTTGTATATTTTTCCGGATTCCGACTCCCATCGTGACTTGTAATTCTTGTATTAGGGAAGTCTTCTTCTTTAGTTTCATGTTTTATCTTTATCTCTCTTTTTTTCATTTTTTTCTTTGAGGATCATTTATGGGAATCTTTTGATAGAAATTTTTAAGAGTTTCATCAACCATTCATGGATTATACATTCCGCCCCTAGTATGAGAGGTGATCCTAGTCTAGGTTATTGTGAAAGAAATCATTAGGCTCAAAGTGGGATGACAAAGGATAAAAATTATGTGAGATATATGAAAGATAGTCTTTTCTCATTTCAAAGATGGATTTTCCTATGCCATTAAACACTAATCTCTTTTAAATGACAATAATTATTTTGGAGAATTTTAAAAAGAAGAAATGATGAATGTTATCCGAAATCATGATTTGAAAATGTATTTTTATCATTAGTTGAGATACCAATCATTTAGTCTTTCTTTTGGGCTTCATGAAGTTTTCTTAGGCAAAACTTTTCCTTCAAAGGTTCAGTTTGGGAAAAAATAAAGAAATTTTTTTTTTGTTTCTCTTTTTTTTTTGGTTTTTTTTTTAAATGGAGGATTTCTCTATTACTTTCTACTCATGAAGGTTATTAAGAGGATGTATCATTGTCTTTCAAGAATTAAAGAATTATCTCGTAGTATATATTTGTTATGTTTTAAAATTTGATTAATTTTTGGATTTTTTTTAATGGATTTGACATTATATTTTCTTGATGAATGAAGACGTAATGCAAAATAATACTTTCAAATGAGCATCTCTTGATTTTAGATCAAGCAATATGAAATTGCAAAAGAAAACATAAGCATTCTTTCATTCAAAGATATATCTTAATTCATGCATAACTAAAACATTCGGAAAATAGTTTTCAAAAATTGATAAAATTAATAGATGATATTTGCAAATCAATGAGCATATATCCTCATGAAATCTTTCAAGCTTACTTAGTCTCTTCATCTCTTGTGTTGGCAACTCGTATGATGCAATAATTGATTTATGCTTACATCAAGAATATTTGGATCACTATCAAGACCGATTTGTCCTTTCTTAATCAAAGTCAAAAGCCTTTTTTTGAAAGTAAGATAATTATTAATGTTATACCCAACAATGCAAGAATGATATTTATATCTCTCATCTCACTTATACTATAGAGGATAAGGAGGGTGTATTAGTTTGGCAAGAATTAGGGCAATTAGCCTAGTGCTTACTAGGTGTTCAAACATTTCACCTAATGAAAAAGATAAGGATGGTAATTACTTATGGTTCTTTTTATGCTCATGGTTGTTTAAGAGGTAAGGGTCATGTGTTGTTTGTGGATTGTTTCTAGCATCCGAATCGAAGAGATCCACCCATTTTTAATCAAAGCTCTTATCTTTGTCTTGAAGGCAATATACTTCTCAATATTATGACTTACCGTGCCAGCATGATAGTCGCATTTCTTATCAACCTAGTACCAATAAGGATATGGTGGCTGAAGTGGAGCCAACTCGAATGAGAATGACTTATCTCGTTAGTGATGAGAAGACTCGTATAACTAAAGTAGTGAAACCTTAAGCGAAGGCAATATGTCTTAATATCTTTAACCACTATTTTGGGTTTATGATCTTTGAGGCCCTTTGAAAGATTGTTGATTCTATATTTGATGGTTTTGAATAGGGAAAGAGAGTAAAGTAGAGAAAAGATTCCCTTTTTGTTCATGAGTTTTTGGAAAATAGGCTTAGAGATTAGTTTTGGACACAACATGACCAAATCCCTTCTCCTCAAAAGTGTCCTTTGAAACCTTAGCCTAATTATGTCATGCTTTATTTCCCTTGCTACATCCATAAGATCACTAAAAAACATAAAAAGCTACTACTCGGGTATTGATAGTATGAGGATCCCAAAGTGTTGATGAAGATTATCGCCCTTTCGATCGAGTCAATGATGGATGAGTCTAAAAGGCTAGTGCTTGCCATCTCTTTGAATAACTCCATATGGATTTATCATTCCCTTTCCTCATACCATCGAGGTTAGCCTTACTCAAAAGTCCGTTTTTTTCTCCCCGCTTAGCTACTTCATTATCTTTACTAAGAATTGGTCGCTCGAGGTTTCGGGTGCACCTACCCTCTTCTACTTTTATTCTTTATTCATTGTCGGAAACCGAGTTAGCCTATATACCTTGACCCTTTTTCTTTTTTGTTTTCTTCCTCAACTTATTACAAGCCCATAAAGATATGTATTTAAGCAAAAAGGGTCACTTACCGAGGTGAAGCCTCGTAAGAGTGGAGATTTTTTATCAATGGATGGTGCCATATGCCCCGATGAAGTAGCTAGAGGAAGTCCTTCGAGGTGAGCTTTTAGGATCATATATCCTATGGAGGTGCGAAATAAAACAAAAAAAAAATTTCCTCCATCTAAAGGGCTCAAGATCAAGATGTTTAATCTACTAACCATACATACATAAATTAAAGCATTAAATAAAGGATTACCTCTTGTAGCGCACATCTAAATGCTTTAGCAGAAAAGAGTCGTCCAAGTATCCGGCATCTATTGATGATCCACGCAATCCAAGCACCTATAAAAAAGTACTCAAAATTGACAAAGTGCTAGCTCCTCATTTTTTAATTTATGTAGTGTTTCCTATAGAAATCTAATCCGGGAATTTTGTGACAACCTTAAAAGAAGAAGAAAAGTGGCATGCATTAGGGTTTTAGGAGCAAAACTATTTTCTCCTTTTTATTTTCTTTATGCCATATACCCCTAGAGAAGTTTCTCTCTTAGTCGAATGCTCTCTGTCTTCTAAATTTACGTAGTTGTCGTATCTCTCTCCTCCTATTTATAAGGGGAGAGTTTCCTTGTCGTCTTTGGTCAAGGATGGGTAGCAACTTGTCCTAAATGGGACTTATGGTTGTTGCTTCCTAATCCTTCAAGGATTAGGAGTTATTTTAAATATGGGCTTTTGATCTTTAACTTTAAAACATTCATTCTTATCCAATAAGGTTCATGTTTATCCTTCCACCAAAAATATCTTAAGGCTTTTAATTAAATCTATTAGCCTAAAACCATTTTAACTCAATTAATTAATTTGGACTATCTAAATAAATAAACTTAGATAATTTTAGGTGGCCCACATTAGGAATCAATTTTCTAAAATATCCCTTAATTTAAATTAGTAAACTAATTTTCATTTTAGGATATTTACTTTTAAATTTAGAACTAACTCTAAATTAGGAAATTGATTTCTAAAATAGGAAAATTTCTATTTTTGGAAACTTTGATTGTAGTAAACTTTCTATTTTAGGAAATTTTCCTTTTTGAAAACCCTTTCTAAAATTGAAAACTTTCAAAATTGAAAATTTTTCCCAATATCTTTGCTTCTCTTTAATCATGTGAATGCTTAAATATATGCATTTGACTCAATAGACTCCTACATATATTAGCAATGTATCAAGAATAAAAGATACTTTTTTTTATCTCTTGATACATATATCAAGATTGGCCTATAGCAAGGCATCATGACTACCTTATTCTTTAGGAGGATTAATTAATCTGTTATAAACTTTCACAAGCATTGTTATCATACAATTCAGTCCTTATATCAACTTATTATATTGTGATCTCAAACTTTGTTATAAGTCTTATTCGATTAGGATCACATAAGTTTTTTTCGATTTTAAATGTCTTAGCTCTTAAAGTAAACCAACTATGCTTTATTGGTGTACTCCTACTATGGTCATAGATTTCTTGAGCGTACATTCATCGAAGTGTAATGTGATAACTCCTTTAGGATACAAGGAATAACATGTCATATCTTAGTCATCCATCTACCTTCATTAGATTCCTAGTGCACCCAACGAATCGTCCACGTACAACCCTTTACTCGAATCCATCAAAACGAGTGTCAAAGTGCATAAATCCTCTAATAAGATAACCGTGATGACTTTGAGTCTATGGACTAGTTATATCCATCTCGTATGAGATTTTCATAGACAAAACTAAATGGGTTCTCATGGTGAGTTAAGTTTAGTGATATGTTCTCTAACATAAATCACCTAAGTGCTTGCTTTGACATTATCATGCCAATAGGTGTGAGATCTCTTACTACTATCATATAGCATGAGCATAGCACTCACAAGTATAACCATATATAGTCAATGTCTATTCTTCACAATGTTATAACTTAGGGCATTTAATGATATAATTTATGTGCATTACTATTTGTCTCACATCTTTCGATCAATCACTAATCCAAATACATATCATATGGAATTCTATCTAATTCTATTCAATTAATAAATATGAATGGCAAGAATTGATAAAAAGACTTCTTTTATTATAAATAATATAAATAATGTAATAATACAATAACTTATCCCATCCAAGCATGCTTGGATCTTAGACACCTACACTAAAAATCTCCCACTCGCACTAGAGCCAACTATCCATGTCCCTTAATCCCAACGATTGAGTACGGATCTCATGTTTCAACTATGATAAAGGTTTAGTCAAGGGATTAGTTATGTTGTCGTTAGTATGGATCTTTTCAATCCTTATGTTTCCATGATAGATAATCTCTCTCATCGGATGATAGCATCGTAATATACATACTTGGACCGTTGATAAGACCTTTGTTTTCTAGCTTATGCTATAGCTCCATTGTTGTCATAGTATAATACCATTGGATTAACAATACTAGGAACGACTTATAGTCTAGACAAAAATTTATGAATCCAAACAGGTTCCTTAACCGCTTCGCAACTATAATATATTCAACCTCAATTATTGAGTCAACCATTATTTTTTGCTTGGAATTTTTCTAAATAATAGCTCTACCATTCAACTAGAAAATGAATCCTAACCGTGACTTAAAATCATCATGGTCGGTTTGAAAACTAGTATCTCGTGAACCCTTTCACTACTCGTTCATCTCTTCTACGTACTAGGAAAGCATCCTTAGTTATTCACAAGTACTTTAGAATGCTCTTCACGAGTAATCCATTTTTTTTTATCTAGATCAGCTTGATATCTACTACATATATTCAAAGCATATGAGACATTAAACCATGTACATAATATGGCATACATGATGGATCTTATGGCCGACACGAAGGGATTGTCTCATCCTTTCCCTTTCATTTTGTGTGTTAGGACACTCAACCTTGGAAAATTTTATGCCATGTGACACACGAATAAGTCCTTTCTTGGATTCTTCCTCACTAAACCTCTTTAGTATTTTATCAATGTATGTGCTTTGAAAGAGTCCTAACATTCTTCATGATCTATCTCTATAGATCTTGATTCCTAGGATGTAAACTACCTCTCCTATGTCTTTCGTGGAGAAGTTTTTAGATAACCAATCTTTAATAGATTGCAAGATGGTAGTGTTGTTGCCAATAAGTAGTATATCGTCTACATATAACACAATAAAAATGATTGAGCTCCCATAATTTTCTTGTACACACAAGGTTCATCTTTATTTTGTGAAAAGTCAAACTCTTTGATCGCTTCATCAAAACATTGATTCCAACTCCTTGATGCTTGCTTAAATCAATAAATAGATCTTTATAATTTATAAATCTTATTTGTATGTCCTTTCATAACAAAACCATATGGTTATGTCATGTACATATCCTAATTTAATTTTCAATTAAAGAAAGCGATTTTGACATCAATCTACCAAATCTCATAATCGTGATATGTAGCAATCACAAGTATAATTTGAATGGATTTAACCATTGCTACTCGGTGAAAAAGTTTTTTCATAATCAACACCTTGTTTTTAATGATATCCTTTTGCCACCAATCTAGCCTTATACGTATGTACATACCCATCCATATCGGTCTTTCTCTTAAAGACCCATTTACACCCAATATGTTTAACACCTTCCGGTGGATCAACCAAAGTCCATACTTGGTTAGTGTACATGGATTCTATTTCGGATTGCATGGCCTCATGCCACTTTTTAAAGTCAATTTCTAACATTACCTCTTCATAAGTATTAGGATTGTCATCTCATATAATAGACACATCTCCATGTATAAAGACTAGAAGGCCATATCTTTCTAGCTTTTGATAAATCCTTTTAGACCTATGAAGTTCTTATGTATCCGTTTATGAGATTATTATAACATTTTATAACTTTTCTATTTAGGGTTCCTCTTGTAGAGTCTCGATTTATGAGTTTTATCGAATCTCATTGAGTTCAACCTTCCTTCCACTAGTCCTAGCATCCATAAAATCTTTCTCAAGGAATACAAGATGCCTAGCTACGAACACCTTGTGTTCTTGTGGTTGATAAGAGTAATATCCATTTGTTTCTTTTTGATATCCCATAAATTTACATTTTATTGATTTATGTGCAAGCTTGTCTCCGTCTAAATGTTTGACATATGCTTCACGAGTCCTAGATCTTAAGAAAAGACAAATTTGCTTTCTTTCCTTTCCATATCTTATATGGAGTTTGATCATCGGACTTGGTTGGAACCATGTTCAAAATAAATGTCACGGTAAGGAGCGCATATCCCCAAAATGAAATGGGGATATCCATTTGACTCATCATAGACCAAACAATGTCTAACAACATCCTATTTCACTTTTTGGACACACTATTTAAACAGGACTTTAAAGGAGTTAGCTACTCCCGATTTTAATCGATAAGCTTTATGCATTCGTATCCCGATCTTGATGTTGCTTTTGAATTAAAATATGGTTTGATACATTTGTTACTAAAGTTTCATGGTCTTACAGGTGAGGATCCGAACAAGCATATGAAGGAATTCCATGGTGTGTGTTTAAGCATGAGACCAATAGGGGTGTCTAAGGAGTAGATTAAATTGAGAGCTTTTTCATATTCTTTAGCCGATGACGCCAAGGATTGGCTTTGTTATTTACCTTCAAGCACGATCAACGTATGGAATGAGATAAAGAGATTATTCCTAGAGAAATATTTTTCAGCATCAAAGGCTATAAGCATTCATAAGCAAATATGTGGGATATAATAGAATAATGGAGAGACGCTCCATGAGTATTAAGAGCAATTCAAGAAGTTATGTGCTAGCTATCCGTATCATCAAATAGGTGAGCAACTTTTGATTCAATATCTCTATGAAGGTTTGTTGCCTATGGATAGGAACATGATAGATGCGAGTAAGTGGAGGAGCACTTGTAGACAAAACCCCAACAACCGCTAGGGACTTGATTGCAAACATGGCTATAAATTCACAACAATTTGGCACTCGAATGAATCATTCAACGAGAGATGTAAGTGAGGTAAGTATTTCTAATCTTGAATGTCAAATTGGTGATTTAACATCCGTTGTTAGGCAATTGGCCACAAGTAATGTTGAGACAGACTAAAGTTTATGGGATATGCTCAATGAATTGACACAACACCGATATATGTCCTATATTATAAGAAGATGAGCCAATCTAACAAGCGAATACGAGTAGGTGGATTTCTTGGTCAACCCCAACGTCGACATGATCCATATGTAAAAATATACAATCCAAGTTAGCATGATCATCTAAATTTCGAGTTACAAAAATCCAATCGGTCTTAATCGATACCAACCTCTTGCCCCTACCAAGCAATCATAAGGAAACCATGCTCCAAGTTTAAGTACATCTTATGATGACATACTTAATGCTTTAGCTAATAATACTTTGTAACTACCATAGGAGGTTAGGAATAATGCTCGGGAGACAAAAGCCAAGCATCGAAACTTAGAGATACAAATGAGCCAACCGGTAACATCGATGAGTAAGTTAGAAGCTCAAGGCTCGGGTAAGCTCCTTTCACAAACTATTATAAAACTAAGGGAAAATGCTAGTGTAATAGTGTAGCGAAGTGGAAAAGAGGTAGAAGTTGTTGAACCCAAGCAACCAAAATCAACCGAAAGCAAAAGAAAGGAAGAGGAACCCAAATCCTCCAAGGTAAATTCTAAACCTCTAGATATTACTCAATCCAAACCTTGTGTTCCTCCTTTTCCTAATAGGTTAGCGAGTGTCAAAGAAAGCTAAGAAGGATAAAGAAACACTTGATGTGTTTCAAAAGTTGAGGTCAATATTCCCCTCCTTGATGCAATTAAACAAGTGCCTAGATATATAAAATTTCTTAAGGGATTATGCACATCCAAACGAAATTACATTGTGATGAAAGAGTAAATATGGGGGAGAATGTTTTGACTATGATTCAAAGAAAGTTTCCCAAAAAATGCAAAGACCTAGGTACGTTTACTATCCCATACATTATTGGTAACACTCGACTCAAACATGCCTTTGTCTATATTTCGATCCTTGAAATTAGGTCCTTTGCTAGAAAATGGTATAATCATTGAAGTTGCTAATAGATCAAACTTATATCTTGAAGGTGTAAATGAGGATGTTTTGGTACAGGTAGATAATCTAATCTTCCCAATTGATTTTTATTTTTTGAATAAGGAAGATAGTAAGTCACCAAACCCTCGCACCAATTTTTTTAGGAAGACCTTTCCTAAAACCAACAAGGACTAAGATTGATGTTTATGATGGGACTTAAGAGTGGAATTTGATGGTGACATTGTAAAGTTTAATATTTTTGATGCCATGAGGTACTCTAAAGATGATCACTCTATTTTTTCTATCGATATCATTGATGACATAGTGTAGGGTGTTGTTTAGATGAGTAATGAAGATGAGCTTGAGTTAGTGCTAATCAAGAGTCTAATGAAGGTAGATGATGAAAATGAGCTAAATCCTAAAGCTGGAGAAGATGATGGATATAGAATCCTTGCCATCTTTAGCACCAATGTATGAGCTTATGCACTTAGATTTACCATTGACTTATACAAAATTGCTACCTTCTATGGTGCGGGCACCTAGTTTGGAGTTGAAGCCATTGCCCAACTACCTCAATTATGTATACTTGGGAAATGACAAAACACTTTCAGATCATCATTGCTACACACTTGACGAGTCGTGCGAGAGGATAAATTGATTAGAGTGCTAAGGGATCATAAAACAGCCATTGGATGGACCATTGTTGACATCAAGGGCATTATTCCATCTATGTGTATACACAGGATATTGATGGAGGAGGCATCGAAGCCGACTAGAAAAACACAATGATGGATAAACGCTCAAATGATGGAAGTTATGAAAAAGGAGATTATGAAATTGTTAGATGCAGGTGTAATCTATCCAATCTCTAATAGCAAGTGGGTAAGTCCAATACGGAGTTGTGCCAAAGAAAGCGAGAGTTATAGTGGTAAAGAAAATAATGTTGAGATGGTCCCTACACGTGTTTAGAGTGGATGACGTGTTTGCATTGATTACCACAAGTTAAATACCACCACTAGAAAGGATAACTTTCCCTTACCATTCATTGATCGGACGTTAGAGCGGTTAGTAGGTAAGTCACATTATTATTTTCTTGATGGATATTCGAGTTATAATCAAATTGTGATAGCACTCGAGGATCAAGAGAAAACAACCTTCATGCATCCATTTGGTATATTTGCTTATAGGAGGATGTCATTTGGCCTTTGCAATGGACCCGCCACCTTTCAAAGATGCATGGTAAGTATATTTTTTGAATTTTTAGAAAAATGCATCGAGGTATTCATGGATGATTTCACAATGTACAGGTGATTCTTTTGATGAATGTTTAGATAATTTGGAAAGTGTGCTAGAGCATTGCATTGAAACTAACCTTATTTTAAATTTTAAAAAATGTCATTTCATGGTAGAATAAGGTATTTTTTAAGGCATATAGTCTCTAGGAAAGGTATTGAGGTACACAAACCTAAAATATATGTGATTATGAGTTTACCTTACCCCACAAATGTTCGGGAAGTGTGTTCTTTTCTTGGTCATGTAGGTTTTACCATAGATTCATCAAGGATTTCACGAAGATTGCATTACCTCTTTCTACCCTCCTCTAAAAAGAAATGCCATTTGATTTCAATGAAGAGTGCAAGGAAGCATTTGATGCCTCGAAGACAACATTAACAACGACACCCATCATTCAACCACCAAATTACGAGTTACCATTTGAAGTTATGTGTGATGCAAGCAATTATGTTGTGGGGGTAATTTTAGGGCAAAGAAATGGTAAATAAGTTCATGTAATTTATTATGCATTTAGGACATTGAATCGGGCCCAACGAAATTACACCGCAATCGAAAAAAGATTTTAGCTATTGTGTTTGCTTTTGAAAATTTTTGATCATATTTGCTTGGTTATAGAGTGATTGTCTTTTCAAATCATGTCGCTCTCAAGTACTTGATGGGAAGAAGGAAGCCAAACTGCGAGCATATCGAGTGGATTCTTCTATTGGAAGAATTTAATTATGAGATCAAAGATAAGAAAGGAGTAGAGAATCTAGTAGTTGACCACTCGAGCCGTTTGGTAAGAAATGAAGATCCATTACCATTGCAAGAGACTTTTCCCGATGAGCACCTATTTAAGGTACAAGGAATGGTTCCTTGGTTTGCCGATATAGTTAATTATTTAGCTACTAGGACTTTACTTATTGAGTTAAGTCGTGCTCAAAAGGATAAGCTTAAGAGTGAAGCTAAGTATTATGTTTGGAATGAACCATATTTGTGGCATTTTTGCTCGATCAAATTATTAGGAGGTGATTGCCAGATTCTGAATTTCATTTTGTGCTTAAATTTTGTCACGCTTATGCATGTAAGTGGAAATTTTGGACCTAAGAAAATAGCTAGGAAAATTTTAGAATGTGGTTTTTATTGGCCAACAATCTTTAATGTTCCTACACATTTTGTAAAAACTACGATAAATGTCAAAGGATGGGAAATTTAACCCGTAGGAATGAGATGGTGCAAAACCCTATTCTTGTTTGTGAAATTTTTTATGTATGGGGTATTGATTTATGGTTCCATTTCCTTTATCTTTTGGTTTTATTTACATATTATTAGTTGTTGATTATGTTTCAAAGTGGGTGGAAGTAAAGGCAAGTAGGATCGACGATTCTAAAGTTGTGATAGGTTTCCTCAAGACTAACATTTTTAGTAAGTTTGGGATTCCAAGAGCATTGATTACTGATCAAGGTTCTCATTTTTGCAATAGAGCGAGTTGATAGCTTGTTAAGGAAGTATGGTGTTTTCCATAGAACATGAACTCCATACCACCCATAAACGAATGGGCATGCTAAGATTTCAAATAGAGAGATCAAGTCAATCTTAGAGAAATGGTAAAACCCAATCGAAAGGATTGGAGCACTCAACTTGAGGATGTTTTGTAGGCATACCAAACAACATACAAGATGCCAATTGGAATGTCTCCTTACCATTTGGTACTTGGTAAATCTTGTCATCTTCTTGTTGAGATTGATCATAAGGCTTATTGGGCAATGAAACAATGCAACATGGAGATGGATAAGGCTAGAAAGGACTAAAAATTATAGCTACAAAAATTAGAGGAAATTAGGTTGGAGGCCTATGAGAACTCGCGCATTTATAAGGATAAAACAAAGGCATTCCATGACAAAATGATTTTGTGAAAACAATTTTTTGTAGGATAAAAAGTTTTGCTATATCATTCCCATTTGAAATTGATGCTAGGTAAGTTACGTTCTCATTGGATTGGACCTTTTGTTGTTACTAATGTGTTTTCATATGATACAGTAGAGATCCAAAGTTTAGATAACAATAACATGTTCAAGATTAATGGCTAGCATCTCAAGCCCTTCTTTGAAGGTTTTAAGGAGCATACAAGTAGAGAGTGTTTCCTTAGTTGATTATGTTCATTCCGATTAGAGATGAGTTACGTTGAACCAACGACGTTAAACAAAAGCGCTGATTGGGAGGCAACCCAAACATGGCTTTTAAGCTATCCCCGATTTGTTCTCTTTTTCCTTTCTTTTTAAATTTTTATTGCCTATAATTTTTCTTGTGTGCCTTACATTGAGGACAATGTAAGTTTTAAGTGTGGGGAAGGGGACAAATGATTTAGCATTTAGGATGCAATTTACAACATAGATATTTTTTTTTATCGGAAAAAAACATGTATAAGTGTGTATTTGAGATACTTAAACTATGCATAGGTACCTAATTGAACTTAAATGATTTTGTAACCCTTGTAAAAACCTTTATCCGTAACGCGATGTGTATTAGAATAATTCTATATATATGTATATTAAGAGTAAGTATAATTATCATTTCATCATGAGAAATTAATGCTTGAAATATGTGATTTATGTTAAATTAAAGTTATTGTGCTTAAGATTAATGGTTTAATTATTAAAGAAATCAAATATGCAAAATCGGTGTTTTAAGGACTATATTCTGCCCAAGTTTTGTGTGAATTATTTGAGGACTTTAGGGTACTTTTGGGGTCAACCTTAAAGAATGAAAGTTGTTCATCCATGTGTTGAATAGATCTGTATAAAATTGTATAATATTTAGACCTATACATTAAGAGGTATACCAATTATAGCGAGGGTTGTTTCAAAATGCATTCTGCTGGAATTTTGGGAGAAGAATCTGCCCGAATCTTGTGAGATTTATTTGATGCTGTTAGATTGATTTTTGAGAAAAACTTAAAGAATAAAAGTTGTTTTTCCTATGTGTTTACTAGCTCTCTATAAAAGTTAATAATTTTTTGATACATATAGAAAGAGTTATGCACATTTTAGTATAGATGGGTTAGGAGGAAACACTGCTGGAATTTTGGGGGAAAAGAAATTTTGAATTTTTAAAAATGGAAATTTCCGAATTTTTATGAAAGAAAGTAGTTTTAGTTACTTGAATTAAGTTAATTAATGATTTTAATTAGTCTAAATTTTATATAGACACCTAAGTAAATGCAATAAATGAATTTAATGCCAACTCACCCATTATGGATTCCAAAGCGACCAGCTTTCCTCATGACTCACCCATAACCTTTACACCTTATCCCATTAATTTCTAACACTTGTAGCTGAATGAAAGTAAGTATATATATATATATATATAGCAAGTGTTAAAATGGGAGAAAAATTTTAGTAACCCGTAGGTACCAAAAATTGAGAGAGAAAAGGCAAGAAAGAAAAGAGAGGAAGAAAAACGTGAGGAGAGAAAGGAAAGGAAAGAAAAAGAGAAAGGGAAAAAGAAAAGGAAAAGAGCTAAGGAAATTCTAATTAGACCTAAAAGAGGTAAGTAGGTTTCATTTTTTTAGCTGATTAATGTCCTAAATTATTTTTCTTTAAGTTATTTTGTTAGTGTTTATTTCATGGGTTGTAATAATTTTCAATGGTTATATGCTTGATGCTTGGGATAAATCTATGTATGGATGCCTTGTTGTGATGATTTATGATGTTATGATTTTTTAAAAAATCTCCAAGTATGTGGTGATGGGTTGGATTGAACTTGGACTAAATTTAAGTGAACTAAAACATGTTTAAAGTTGGCTTGGAATGAACTAATAAATTAGTGTTGATAAGGAGTAAGTTCTGTCCGAATTTTAGGGTACATGTTCAAGGATTTTAGGTTGATTTCTGGGTGAAACTTAAAGACTAAAAGTTGTTCATATATGTTTCAACTAACTCCCTTTAAAATTTCTTGGTCATTGGATTTGTGTACAAAGAGTTATATCCGATTTAGTATGGATAGCTCTAGACAAACTACTACTAGGCAGATTGCTCCCTAAGTTTCAAAAATTTGTAATTAATTATGTACTTGGTATTTAGACCTAATTTTTGGATATGTAATAAATAAATATGTCTAGTATCTAAAATAAAATGGATAAGATTTAATTATATTCTGAAATTAGAAAATTATTTACTCGATTAGGAGTTGCCTAGTAATAAATCCTAAAACAAAAAAAAAAAATTAGACTTGGACAAAATTAATATGTTTGGAATAAACTAAATGGGCTTGGACTAAATAAAATAGAATTGAATAGAGTCAATGGACCTAGGATAAAGTTAATGGGCTCGGATTAAAGTAAATGGACTTGGATCTTTTTTTAAATATTAATGAAACTAATGAACAATACTAATGAGCGGAGATTGTGTTCCCACTGTGGGTATCATGATTGGTATGGGAGCAATGGATAAATTTCGAGTGTGGGTTGGACCATGAGTATGGCATGAGAATGAAGGGTTGGTACCCGAATTTGGTTGAATGTGATTAAATATGTCATTACGTGCATCATGTGCATAGTGGGTGGTTTAAGACAAGTCAATTGATTGAGAAATGGTTTATATATCTAGGTTTGATAACCTAACTGGAATAAATGGGTATTAGTAGTTCAAGTACTCTAGGATGTGTGCCCGCACTATTAGACGATGGATTTTCGCTAATAGTAGTTACAATGAGGGATAATTCCGTTGTAGCGAGAAGATGATCCGATGATCATCTGGATGAAATCAAGCTCGTGTGCTTGCACTCGTTAGACGATGGATTCCCGCTAATAGTAGTTACAACGAGGGATAATTCCATTGTAGCAGAAGGTGATCGATGGACCACCCGGATGATAAATAGAGTAGACCGGCTAATACCCGTGGTACCCAAGATTAAAATTTATGAGTATGGTGGGAAGTTAAAATAACATTGCATATCACGTGCATCACCCTACTTACCGAGCTTCGGCTCACCTCGTTGTTATTTTTTTATGTCTTGACGGAAAAAGGACAAAGTTGGTACGGATGCGGCCGGCTCCTCCTAACCGGCTCATGTGAGGCACAATATATTAGTTTTTATTTTGTCCGTAAATTTGGGGTATAGAGTTCGTAAGAAATTGAATATCGTCCGTAGTGTTTTATTAATGTATGTAATTATGTTATGTAAATTTTATCTTAAGGAGTTATATACGTAATGTACTCGTTAAAATCCTAAGAATATCATAAGAACACTACTTAGAGTTTAAGGTATGTCGACATAACGCACTTCGTCCAGTACCCTACTTGGGTAATAGAAATATGATTGGGGCGGGGGCATTACGGATGTGCATACCACTAGTTTAAGATGTAGCAATTAGTTATAAAATAGAGTTAAACATGCTTGAGCCTTAGTAATTGATTGACATGGTACTTATTATGAAATTATGCAAATGTTTAGTAGCGAAGCATGATTGATGACTTGTATGATGAACTTTTAGATTAATGCTCTTAAACTAAGTTTAAATTTAGGTTTAAGTAAATAGGGTTGTTCTAAATAATTATGAATGAAAATACTGAAATGTGTTGAAATTCGATGACCTACTTCGCTATTCTAATTAGAATATGAGTATTCAAAGCACTTCGAGTATATTACTTATTGAGTAACCAGGTCTATTCATCCAAAATATTTGTATTCACATAAAAAGAAAAGTAAACAACTTGAAGAAAAGGAATTGCTTTTGGAAAAAAAATTAAGAAGAAAAGAAACAACACAAGAAAAGGAAAAAAAAACAAAAAACAAAGAACACCCTAGTTTGCTATCCAAGTTTATTTAAGGAAAGAGAAATAGTCTCAAGGAGAGTCATGTATGAATTAATCGTGTTAGTTGATAAGGACATCATTGATATAATTTTAATCCTTGATACTTATTTTATTATCCATGATTTATGTTTAATTATACTTAATTGGGCTATTTTATGTTTTAGGTACTAATTTGGAAGCAAAATAGAGATAGGGGGACTAAAATGCAAGTTTGTCAACTTAATTCACAAATTGGTGAATTCCATTTAATCATGAATGGGCCATGACCTCGTAAGGCCGTTCATGACTATGCTAATTCAAGAAAGAGACATCAATTGAGCGGCCCTCAGTTCTAAAATCCGTTCAATGGCCCATGCACATATGTTTCAACGCCAAATTTAATATTCCATGAATGGGGTGTCGCTCCTCCACCCATTTCAAGACTCGTAAGTGCATTGTTTAATGAATGGGCCTATGCACGGACCCATGGCTGGACCCCTGTTCGTCAGCTAGAAAAATAAAATTAAAAGTCCTGAAGAGACTTGTACTCTCTTAGTTTCCTAATTTAACTCTAACACTTTGTACTCTATAAGTACCCTTGTATTCTTTAGGGTTAATGATCTTTTCTACATAACAGACTTTACACTTTTCTTTCAAATAAAATCGTGCTTTTAAAAGCCATGATCAGCTAAAGTCTCCGATTCACCTTAAGGGAATTCCGTCCGGACCTATGTGATTGTGAGACCTATTTTTGCCTTTCATCTATCAATTCATTAATTATATATTGTTCTTATGTGTGTTATTGATTTATGATTACAATTGGTATTTGTTTGATAAGGGCCCATTGAATAAATATTAATTGGAATCTATTACTAGAATTAATGAAATAATCCGTAATTGTTGTGGTATTGTTCATAGTAGCACAAGTATTTTTAATGATTGTGATCCTAGCTTTCGTTATTAATCCTTAAGAACATAGTATGGATTAAATGGTTGCTGCTTGTGTTAAATCATTGATCATATTAATCTCTTCCTAGAACCTAATACCGTTATTTAATATAGGAGGATCGCTTGTATACCGAATCAATAAATAACAAGGATTAATATGAGTGTTTCACCTAAATTAATTACTTAGGGAAGAAATAGGTTATATTTCCACTTGTTAGTATAACTTGATTGCTTAATTAATGTTTGATGGTATTATCTTTTGTTGTCGATGATCAATCACCCATTTGGACGAAAGAATTACCTTTGGGTTGGAGTTTCTAATTATTGATTTCCAATTTTATTTTGATTTTTTTGTTTAATTTTGGATTTTCAGCAAACAATCCCTTTTACTTTTGTTATTCGATATTTATTAATCACAACGAGTCTCGTGGGTTCGATCTCTATTCCCTTGTCTACGTTATTGTTGATTGCCGGGAATAGAGTTTACTTTTGTGTGTTGTGACACGTATCAAAAATTATTTATATCATTTCCCGGTATCTTCTCCTTGTATTTATTTTAATTCCTATCTTATACTTTTATATTTATTTGAATAAGAAACCTCGAGTCACATTCAAGGGGCGTAAGATGAGAAGAGAACAATAGAGTAATAGAGAAGACAGGACGCATAGGTCCTATTTATCCAAAATTACAAATATTCATTTATAAGACTAGGTCATTCATTCGTATCATTTACCCATGCTTCAATCATATTGATGCATGGCATACTAATGAAACATATTTTATTCAAAACTTAATTATAAATCTATGTTTTAATCATTTTATAAATTTCTCTAAATTTCAATTTTAAAACTTTATGGGCCTTAGGCCCACTTTGGGCTTATGGGCTTTCGGACCTCGAGGTCCCACGGGCTTCAATGCCCTAGCCCTTGGCTTGGCACACTTACCCACGACTAGCAACCCGACATGCAAGCCCCGCCCAATGGCCTCACATGCACGCTTGGCCTACGTGCCTTGCGCATAGCTAGGCCTATAGTGCTTGACACACTAGCACCTAGCTTGTGCCTTGGCATGTGAGCTCCTAGCCTACGACATGGCATACAAGTGTCTAGTCTACTCACCTTATGTGTAAGCACCGGCTTGCATGCCTTGTGTGTGGACTCGACTCGTATGCCTCGTTGGAAGGGCCTAGCTCGTTGTGCCTAATGCACAAGCTTCGGGATACTAAGTGCTCGACTCGTGTGCCTCACATACGGCTTTTCCCTATCACATGCTTGGAATACGACATCCTAGCTAGCGAGGCCTAGCTCGTTATGTGCCAAGCTCGCGATCGGCCTAGCCTCGCTATCCGTCCAATACGCAAATAGCCTAAGATTTTCATGCGCATAAGCAACAACATTTAACATCGACGTCGTGTGCCTCTTGTCTAAGGATCATTTATACCCATCTCATATGAGATTCTCATAAAACAAACCAAATGAGTTCTCATGGTAAGTCAAGTCCAATGATATGTTCTTTAACATAAATCACATAAATGCTTGCTTTGGCATCGTCATGCCAATAGGTATGAGATCTCCTTCTTCTATTATATAGCATGGGCATAGCACTCACAAGTCTAACCATATATAGTCAATGTCCATTTTTGACAATGCTATGACTTGAGACATTTAATGATATTATTTATGTGTATTAGTGTTTGTCTCACATATTTTAATCAATCACAAATGCAAATGCATATCATATGTACTTCTCTCTAATTCTATTCAATCAATAAATGCAAATGACAAGAATTAATAGAAAGACTTCTTTTATTATAAATAATATAAATAATGTAATAATACAATAACTCATCCCATCCAATCATGATTGAATCTTGAGCGATTACATGAATAGAACAAGTAATCACGGAAGGAGTATAGAGATATGGTGGGCTTGATAGAGAACCCGGCATTGCGAAAGGAAAGGGCGGATTCTTCACCTCTAAAGTTTCACTTTCATATTGGAGAGCCTTCTCAAGCAAACTAGTTAAGCATGACACTTCATTTCTAAAAAGATCACCTCTTCTCGGATGCTTTGCTTCTCTTGAATTTCATTGTTGTTTTCCATCTTCGTCAAGTTGTTGTTATTTGGGCGAGTTGAGCTTTCATTAAGTTCAACCTCATTTCTTTGGACCAATTTATTCTCATAAAGCAATATATACAATGAATGTAAATAAAAACAAAAATACATACATGATTTACATCGGATTGGATACCTTTCTTTATTTGTTGAACATCAAATTATGATAGAGTTGGTATTAAAAATAAGCCGGATAAAATTTTAATCTCACGGACATTTTAACGATTTAAGAAACTTGTCTACCCCGGATCAAATAGGTTTTTTTTGTCTTTTTAAGACCTCGAGTGGTGAGCTCATCTTATGACGGAATACACAAAAAAGTTTGAAATTTACACCTCTAGCACATTCGAATGTAACTTAATGTCATTTTTCATTAAAGGATAAAAAGAGCACAATTATTTTTAGTAATTACTTGTAATAACCATTTACATTACAATGTTCATAATATTTACAATACAAATAGATTTCTATTCTACCCTTTGTAATTCTCGACTCGGACATAAGATAATAGGAACTATGCAATTTCTAAATCTTATATGCGCTCATCTATAGTAGAGTATTTGTTGCTTGAAGATCCCTTCTTTTTTTCTTTTTTATTTTTTCTTTATTTTTTCTTCTTTTTTTTTTTTGGCATAAGATCTAGGGTAAATAGGCCCCCTCCTCTAGCTCAACCTATTCGACCCGACCCTAAAATCCTTGATAACAATTTCTATCACGATTTATTTTAATGATATCCTATAAAAATAAGGATTAGCATAAACATCATTTGAAAATAATTCATGTCTTAATGAGTCAACCTTGGCGAGACAACATTTAGCTTTTCTTGGGTTTAGGCAAAGCTTGTCTAATCTTAAAGTATTTTCAAGTTTCGAATTGTCTAAATTACCGAGTGGAGTAATTCGACCTATAACCATATGCACGAGAAGGTAGAGGAAGGTTATTCCATCATTTCTTATGCATAGGGTGAGTTTTAATCCAAATAAGAGTTTAAAAGAGCATCGGTAAACTTTCATCATACTTTTCTTTGAATCTCTCTATGTCAATGCTAGTAGGGTTTTAGCTTTGGTCCGGAGCTTTTGCTTGGTTTCCTTATGGTGTGTGCAACAATTCAAGATAAGCATCCAACTCAATTAAAAATGAATTAAATATGTACAGTAAATTAAAAGAAATAAATTGTAAAACATTTAAAGACATAAAATAATGCAAGAAAATAAATGACTTGGAAAATAAAAGAAACAAAAAAATAAATAGAAAAAGTAAATAAAGAAAATAAATTTGCAAGGACTAAGCTTATGATGTAACTCATGTCCTTAGTGGAGTCGTCATTCTATTGCTACACGATGTTAGATAAAACTCCTAAAAAAGTCTAGGTTTTCAAAGATTTGCATCTAGTTTATGGTTTGATATGCGAAAATGAGTTATTATTGAGTTTGAAGTCACCACCAATTATTAAGGAACTAGGAACCTAAATATAGCACCGATGTTGAGATTCTCGAGTAAGGAGTTAGTTATGCCTTGGGAAGATATTGATCACCCAAAGATACTCTTTCCTAAGAAATGTACCATATCTAGTTTAGTCCTAAATTCATCTCCTAAAGTTTTTTTTATTTGTGCCAAGTTATTTTTTTATTTAGACTCTAACTTTTAGATCCAATTTAAATGATAGTGACATATCATTTGGTGAGGAATTTTCATCATTCCTTAAGAATTTAGGAGATAATTCACTTATTTATTAATTACTAATCTAATTATTGACATTTTAAGGGAAAATTGACATTAGTCCCTAAGAAATTAGGAGACTCAACAATTCACCTATATTTTGGTTGTCTAAACTAATTATTGATATTTCGAAGAGAAATTGTCATCGATCCCTAAGAATTTAAGAGTTTTGATAATTTGCCTATCTATTGATTGTTAATCTAATTATTGACATTTCGAGGTGAAATTGTCATTATTCCCTAAGAAATTAAGAGACTCAACAATTCACCTATGTTTTAGTTATCTAAACTAATTATTGAAATTTCAAGGGAAACCATCATCGGTCCCTAAACATTTAGCGAGACTCAACAATTCATTCACCTATTAACTACTAAACAAATTTTGAAACAATATCTTAATAAAAAGAATTAACTATTAGCATTTTTTTTTATCATTTTTATTTTTTATTTTTTGTTGATGGAGAATCGTCATCAATCTCTAAAAATTAGGAGACTCGACAATTCATCTATCATTGGATTATCTAAACTAATTAAAAAAATTAAAATATTTTTTTACGTATTTTTATTATTTATTATTTATCATTTATTATTTTTTTATTTTTTTCTTAGTTTTTTATAGAGAATCATCATCGAGTCCTCGAAATTTAATAGACTCGGTAATTCATCTATCATTTAGGTATTTAACCTCATTGTAGAAATAAAATTCTAAAACTAAAATTAATTGAAATTAACTAAATAAAATTTCAAGAAAACTAGAATATTAAAATCCAAAATTAAATAAGAAACAAGCATGCATACATATAATTTCAAGATAAATTCTCTAAAATAAAATAAATACATAAATAAATAAAATAAAACAAACTAAAACCTTTTTTTCGATCATGGGCCGTTGGGTCGGGCCCATTAGATCAAGCTAAAAGTGGCTGGACAGTCTGACCTTTTCTCTATGGTTGGGTTAGTCCAGTCTTTCTTATTTTCTCTTTGGGCTGGGCTAGACCTAGCCCACGTTATTTTGGGACTAGGCCGGACTAAGACCAACCTAGTTAGTATTTCTTTGCGCTAAAGCCCATAAACAACAACTCGATTTTTTTTTTTTGCTTCTTTTTTTATCAAACATGCCTACTACCCTTATTTTTTTCTTGTTCATCATTCATTGTTTTTATTTTTTTCTTTCCTCCCTTCCCCGAAAATCCTCCCCAAAACAAAAGTAAGCCTCACCATGCCCCTTAACTCCTACTTTGCCATACATGCATCATTACCCGTAAATAAAACATAACCATTTGTAGTTTCAAAATAACGAACAATAACGGTGACAAACTCAAGAAATATAAGACATGCTAGTCTATGAAAGAAAGAAAAATGGATTAGGAAGTTACTTGTTGAGTTTGAATGACGATAAAGGATTGAAAACGAAAGGGAACCGAGAGGAAATTATCGAGCCGACTCCAATTGATGGTCCCTTGTTTTAGATTTCTCCTCGCATTTTCATTCTCTCTTTTTTTACCCCCTCTTTCTAGCTACTATCTATTTTTTTTTGCTTGTTTTCTTTCTCTCGTTTTCATTTTTTCTCGACTTTCTTTTGCTACTTGTTTCTTTTTCTTTTCCTTTCTCCTCTGTTTTTACTTGTTATTTTCTTGTTGCTTGTTGCTCTCTATCTTCCTTTTTTCTATTACCTCCCTTTCGTTCTCTCTTTCCTTTCTTTTTTTTTCTCTTCTCTTGGTTTTTCTTTTTGTTACTTGGTGCCTCCCCCTTTTCTACTAACTCTAAAGCTTTGTTTTTATATCTCCTTCCTAGCTCATCACAACCCTTCATCTCTCGTCTCCCTCTATCTCTATCTAGCTAGTTGTTTTATAACCTCCTTTTTCTTACACTCCCATCTTCTTCTTTTTGGAAGTAGCATGGCTTGTGGACCAAGTAGGGAAGAATGGGATAATTGGCAATCCAAAAATATAGGGATCAAAGGGGTTTTGTTACATTTTGTAACAAACCCATAATATGCTACTTGTTCTTTTCTTTCAAAAGAAAAGAGAGGAACAGATGGTTTATACAATTTAATTCATATGGTGGATGGTAGGTCCTTCGTGGCCAAGTTACCAAGTTCGTCATGTCATCCACTTCCTCCTTTCGATTCAATTCTCGCTTGTTTTAATTTTTCTATAATTAAGCCATTCATGATAATTATTTGAGTCCCTCTAGTTTCAATTGTCCCCACTTGCCTCTTAATTTTGTCAATAATTTCCCCTAGCTTTAGGTATTTGGAAATTGACCTATAGTAATTTAAAGTAAACCATAATTAAATCCTTAGAAGTTAAAATTGATCAAATTCTCTCTTTTTTTATTTTCATCATTTTTTTTCATTTTTTTTATTTTTGTATTATTTAATATTTTTAATATGTATTATGTTCTTTTTCTAATTTTTGTAGTAAATTCTAAATTAAAGTAAAATGAGATAAAAAGGAAATAAAAGAAAGTAAGAAGCAAATAAAATAACCACAAATATAATAAATTTTTGGGTTATGACAAGGACCATTACCGCATTTCTTCTTCTATGTGGTCGTGGGCTACAAACATTTGGAATTCTTACATTCCAACAAGGGTGGTTGTTTTTAACTTGGAAATGGTTTAAAGGTGCACGCTTGATTGATTCTAGAATCAAGGATATATGCATTCCTTTAGTTTTTATGTCATTGTTGTCGGGATCACGGGGAGGAGACCTTGGTGCACTTGTTCTTAGAGCCCTGGATTGTTGTTGAAGCTTGGGTGCACTTTAGCAATATTTTTTGCTTTAGGCACTTTTTAAATTTGGTGGAGGCTTGTGCGAAAGCTTGGTTTATGTTGACGTCCACCTAGTCAAGTATGTGTCAAATTGGCACCTTTTTTTTATCCTATAGGAAGTGTGGAAAAGTAGATATAGGGCTAAATATGAGGATGAGCCGATGCAAGCTTCGACATTATTTGGAGAGTTAAAAAGGATCAACATGATATGTGTATGTTTATATTCCAAAAAAAAAACCTATGAATGTAGGGCTAAATATGTGGATGGGCTAGCTAGAGATGGTTTCTAAGTAGGTGGAGGGATTTTTCGAGATGATACAAGTGGCTTTATCATTGGCTTTGTAAATTATTATAGGGAGGGCACAAATTCCGAGGTTGAAGTTCTTGTTGTTTGTGATGGTTTAGTATTATGTAAGGAATAGGGTTTAGATTCAGTTATATTACGTCTAACTCACGATTGGGTATCAATACGAGTCTTAAGCATCAATAAGGTTCATTAGTTATATACTTATCCCTTTCATGAGTGTCGAGGTTGATGGGCAATCACATCGTCAAGCTTATTTTGAGGGAGCGGAATATGGTGGCAAATAGATTGGTCGTAATGAGTCTCTTCGACATGAGATTATGAATAATTATAGGTTTTTTCTCGGTTACCTCTAGATGTAAAACTTGTTACTAGACATGATAAGAAAGGTTTGTTTAATTACAAGATGTCATCTCATCTTTAGGGGCTAGGCTTTCTTGTCCCCCTAGTTTGTTGGGTTAGGCTAGAATGTCCCCCATGTATTTTTTTCATAATTTTTATCAATAAATTATTTGGGTACTACCCTTGTTTCTGAAAAAATGAATGGCTAAGATTAAGTCAAAAATAGGGAAAAGTCCATCATTTTTAGCTATAAATTCAACTTGTTAGAGGAAGGAAAAAAGGTGAAAAAATAGAAAAACTAGGCCAAACTCTTGCCAAAAGTTTCTAAAAAATTACAAGCCAATTCAACCAAGACCTTAAACACACCCTTAAATCACCTAATCAAGCTTGGAAACATAATTGGAAAATCAAAAATATCTAGAGGGAAAATTTTGGGAGAAGGTTGAAACTTTGACGAAGAAAATAGAGAGAAAATCTTGCACAAAAAATCAACTTAAAAGGGATTGAATTGGAGCATTTAAGGTAAGTTGGTCTCACTATATCATAAGAACTTAGTGTTTGGTTTTGAATTGAATTATTTAAATGAAAAGATTATAATGTTATGTGTGTTACATGTGATCAAATTGATGAAAACTTTTATGTAAGAGCATGTGATTTTTGGATTGAATTAAATGTTAAAGAAGTGAATGGATGTTATTAGGCATTCAATTTTTCATGAATTGGTAGATTTACATAATTAATACAAGTTTAATTGAATTAATTAGGGTTAGGGTTATTGAACATGTGAATTGGAAGAAATGGTTTAAATGTTGAAATTGATGATAGAATATGATACTTGAGCATATAAATAAATAGTGAAAAAGAAAAATTACTAGCCTAATTTTTGAAATGAAAATTAGGGTTTATGATGTATTTGATTTACTGATGTTTAATGGGTAGAATACCTATTATTGAAGTATAATTAGATGATTTGATATGTGAAATAACATTAAAATTGAAAAATTCACCTAGCTTAACCTAGGTGTATATTCAGCCAAATTGGAAGGAATTAGGATTAGAAGTTAGTTCATGTATAATTTTTAGTAAATAAATTAAATGAAGGAGTTAAGATAACTAAATGGGTTAGTATGTGAATCTAGTGATTAAAAAAAAAATTTCACCTACCTTAGGTGAATAGAAAAATTTGACCACATATGGGATTTTAGGAGCAAAATTTTAGTTAAGCATACGATTGTTTAAATTAGCGATTTGATGATGGATTATGTGTATTAAGTGTGTTTAATAGATGCAATTATGTATTTATTGCATGGCTACTTATGTTTATGGAAGTTGTGAAATGAGTGAACGAATGGGTGCTATGACTCGTTGATTGAATGATGTTGTCAAATATGATGTGTGTGGTACACTACGTTAATTGTTTTTTATTGGAATGTGTACCTTGAATGGAAGGTGATGGATTGAAATGAAAAAGGTAACAGATTCCGATGTACCTTTTTATTATGTTGAGATATGCAATTTTATTGCATGAGTGCATATTTAGTTATTACATGCATTGTGTTCATTCATGAGGTTATGCATTTATATTTAAATGCATATGCATGTCAAAATCATGAAAAGGTTTTTCTTCATGATTTTTCAAAGGAAAAGGTAAAGGTTATAGGGATTTTAACTATTCTTGATAGTTCTTCGTCGGGGAATTGGTAATAAAGGCCTTGACGGAAGAACTTTGTTGGAGGAATTGGTAAAGGCCTCAACGGAAGAAAATGGTAAAAGAAAAAAGGGTCGAACATGTAGATACATGTGCATATTATGCATTCGACATGACGAGTTCGAAAAAAGAAAAAGATTTCAAAAGGAACATGAAAAGGATTTTAAAGGATTTCAAAACGACATGAAAAGGAATTTAAAGTACATTCACTTGCATATATGCATAGCATGCATGACTAACTTATCGAGTAATGACTCACCCGAGTTCTTATGATACAGGGGTGAAGAATAAACGAGTAATGGCTATGTTCTCGCTAGAGCTTGTTACTCGAAGGAACTCCTATGTCTTTTTGCCGAGCATATCTTACATGTGCCTACAAGCTAAACCGATTTCATGTAATTGTATTGTTAATTCTCGATATTCCGGTATATGTACTAGGTATGGCTATCTTGTTTTATATGATGATAAAGGTAATGAATAGGTAGATAGGTTAAAATGGTTAGCTTAAAAAAAAATGTAGACTTGTAAATTGCAAAAACACTTTTGGTATATAGTATTGTATTAAGCTAATTTCATTAAAAAGGAAAGTAGGTTGTAAACCTATCAACCGATTTTGGACATGCTAGTTATGTAATATAATAGTAGTATGTAGTTATAGTTTCTATTAGTTTAATACTTACATACTACTATTCGATAATAATATGCGTAATCAAGTAATCTTTATAAAGAATGATAATTAATGAAGGAAAAAGTTAGACTATCAAATAAAAGGTATTAGCTAGATGGATTAGATAGAATTACTATGCCTTATAAAAAAAAAGAATTTAACAAAATCAAGAGACACGAATCAAATTATTTCGATCTAAACTATTAAAATAAAATATTAAAATAGAAAAAATTTAATAGTGCATTTTAGGCTGAAATTTGTAAGCAAAAATTGGAACTATTAACTACTTAATGGGATTTCGTAGTGAAAAGCTAGAATTAATAATACATTCAAAAAGGACACGAGCTTTGTGTCTTGCATTCACCGTAAGAAAAGGCGATAATATTCTTAATCGATTTAGTTTCTAAGTCGAGGGTCTTAAATCCTCTCTCTCTTTTATTTGTTTTCTTCTTTTCTCATTTTCTTTTCTTGATTTTTTTATATACTAGTTTGTCTCTCTATCTCTCTCTCGTTTTCTTTCTTTCTTATTTTCTTTTCTTATTTTTTTTTATATATCGATTTCTCTCTTCATTCATTTTTTGATTTTTGTTTTTCTAAAACTCAAGAAAATAATAAAAGTCTCAAAAAAATCATAAGAAAGACTTTAGAAGCTTAGAAAAAAAAATCAATCAAATTGATTAAATATTTAATTTTAGGAAAGAAATATGGACTTTTGACTGAATTTTCGGATAATATTTTTTAGATTGATTTTATTGAATAAAGTGCACTTTTGACTTGTTTAGCCGGGATAAAAACCGGGTTATGACAAGGCATGTGAGGAAAGGAGAGGTTTGGACTCTACTTTTTGGGAAAAAGACAAGGAAACCAAGTTGGAAAAAGCGAGAAGCCAAAATCGCTTCGTTGGAGAAGACTACAAAGGGCCAATTGGTCTCGTTTTGCCCTTTGCTAGGCTTTTTGTTTCGGGCCTCGAGCACTAAAACGACAAAAGCTCTATATGAGCAATTGAACTTGGTCAATGTGAAGCAACTTGCAACAATCTATCATGTGTAGTTATATATAAGGAAATGGTAAGATGATAAAAAAGTTCATCTTAGAGTCTTTCGGGGAAAGGACTTAGTGGTGAGAAGAGTCTTGTCTATTTTAGGGGTATATCATTGCAAATGGACACCTAGTTATGAAGGTTTGTATGTTGTGCGTGAAAACATTCCGAGAAAGAGATCTTATTTTGTCCAACATAGATTGAGACAAGTTGCATAAGCTAATGAGCTACGATGCAATGGGGATACATTATGCTTAAAATTTTTTTTTCTTTTAAAGAAATAATAATAATAATAAACAATTTGTGTTCGGACCAAATATTCTTAGGGCTATCATTACACTTTGCTTCTCTTATTTTTTTCTCTTTCCAATATAATTTAATTTGGGATAATAAATTTTTTATTATGAAATAATGAATGTCCATTTCATGTTCTCCACTATTCATATGATTCAATTCACCATTCAATATGAGAAATTGAAAAGGTGATGCAATTTATTTAATCATTTATGCATCTTTTGATGATTCATAATCCTTTCAAATTCTCTTCTTAATTTTGAAGCCTATAAATAGGTTTGGTTGTTCATTAGTTGAGATACAAGCACTTTGTAGAGATTGAGAGAATTATTTAATGTTATTACCTCTTGTATTCTCTTTATTATATAATGAAATTATTTCTTCATCCTTTTTCTCTCCAATTTTATCATTGTTACCATTTCTTTTATAATACGTTATCAGCACGAAACTCTAACCAATCAATACAATAGACCATGAGGTATGTATCTACCAAGAGACAATAGACTATGAGGCATGTATCTACCAAAAAACTTAATCAATTGTCTTAGCCATTGAATTTCTTCTACACAAGTGATCTACCGGAAGATCTAAATTATTTAAATCATTAAGAAGTATGTATCTAATTTATCATGTACTTTAAATCTAATGATAGATAGAATATACATTTGAAAAACTTAAATGATTTAATATATATTGTTTGAATAGCCTTAATTTTATTATTATGTTTGTTCTTATTTTCTAATATTATTATTATATATTACATTATAGAATTCTTATCATATCAAACCTCATAAACTTGATTTTGTGGCTCTTGATATTTTGATTAAGAATTATTGATTATGAGCGCTTGATTTTGAAAAAATATTCTCTACTTTTTATGTCTTCAATATGCTTTTACAGTAGCAATATCGAGAAAACGAGTTTAAGAAATATTATGAATCAATTTCATACTTACTCGTTGTTAGCTAAAATGATAAGCTATTCATAAAAAAGAATAAATCTGATCCAATTGGATCTATTTCATTCCCTCAAGTAAATGAACTTATAATAATTTTGGGCATAGACGAAGATGTGGTCATAGACATAAACGTAGTTGAAATAATTATTATTATAATCATGATGGTTATGATAATATATTTCACTACCGAAGTGGATAAACTATGAAAAAAATTGTAAAAGAATAAAAATAGATCAAGTTAATATTCTAAAATTAATGTTATAGCTGTGATATGAATGCATATTAGTCCCATATCCGTCGTACACCAAAGTTCCTCATTGAGCTTTGTCAAGCCTCATTGAAAAAGAAAGAGTAAAATATAGAGGTCAATTTTATATATCAAAATATTGGTAATTTTAATTAATAACTTATTAGATTTTTTATTTATAAATAAGATATTTTATATTTTCTTATAATTTCTATTGCATAGAGATAGATATAAATTTATTTACTATTTATTTAGTTGTGTTTATGAAGAATATATTTATTTATTTATTTTATGTTTATTTATTTTATGTTGATATTATATATGATAATATCAATCTAATAAAAAGCACTAGAATAACGATTATATTATTACCTAAAGAGACAAATTTTTAAGGCTCTAGAAAAGCGAATATATTATATGAAGACATAACTTTAAAAGGCTTTAGAAGAGAGAATATATTATTATTTGAAATGACATAATTTAAAGGCTTTAGAAGGGTAAATATGTTATTATATGAAAGGATAAATTTTATTATAAATGATGAACTATTCTCTCTAAAGCCTTACGTAAATTTATTGAGTTCCAAAGATATTCATCTAAATTAATATTATATCAAGATAGCAATTGTGAAAAATATTAAATACTTATATATTATAATTATTATACTCGGATAGAAAATATGTACTGAAAAAATTTACTCGTTTTCTCTTTTGGTCTTTATTACAAATATTGGAATGATTGAAACAAATGCTATATTAAACCGAAGTTTACTCATTCAAATGCTTTTATTATATGGCATGACTAATTATTTTATCCTGGATCTTTCATGATGCAAAAAAATAAAAATAAAAAAATAAAAAAAATTCATATAGGCATCTATTGAAAAGCCGGAAGATTCTTCAATTTAATGAATTTTCATATTCTACATGTTCTCAAGACAAATTGATTATTAAGCCATCATCAAGTAAAATTGAGATTGAATCTCCAGTACTTTTAAAATGTATTTAAAGTGATATATATGGATTAATTTATTCACCATGTGGACCATTTAGATATTTTATGGTTTTAATAGATGCATCCATAAAATGGTCATATATATTTATTATCTACTCGAACCTAACATTTTCGAGATTGCTAGCCTAAATAATTCAATTACAAGCATAATTTTAAATTATGCCATTAAAACAATTCACATTGATAATGTTAGAGAATTTATTTTTGAAGAATTGAATAATTATTGATTGGCGATTAGAATAAAGGTTAAACGACTCGTTATTCATATTCATACTCGGAAAGGTTTAGTAAAATCATTTATCAAAAGGATCAATTGATATCTAAACCATTATTTTTTTTAAAAAAAAGCTTCATGTCTATGTTTGAGGACATGCAATATTACATGTAGTAATACTTATTTTCATGAGACCCATAAGTTATCAAAAATTCTCCTCTCTATCAATTAGTCTATGGTCATAAGCCAAATATTTCTTATTTAAATTTTTTTGACATTACAAGTATATATCCGCGAGTGCTCCTCCATAATGAACTAAATTAGACACTTAAAGGAGATTAGGAATATGTGTTGGATTTGAATCCTCTTCAATAATCAATATCTTGAACCATGAACAAGAGATATTTTTATAGTTCGATTTATCGACCGTCATTTTGATGAAACAGCTTTTCCAACATTAGGGGAAGAGAATAAGCAAAATAAGCGAGTTTGATGAAAGGATCATGCATCATATGGAGGTGCGGAATAAACAAAACTTTTCCTCCATCTAAGGCCCTAAGATCAAGTCTGTTGAATCTACTAACCATATATGCATGGATATAAAGCTATAAATAAAGCATTACCTCTTGAAGCGTAGATTCTTATTCTTTTTAGCAAAGTCGTCCAAGTATCCAACCTTTATTGATGATCCACACAATCCAAGTATCCACAAAGAAGCACCTAAAATCAGTGGGGTGTTAACTCCATCTTTTCTAATTTAGTATTTCCTTTAGAAATCAATCCTATACAATTTTGCAATAACCTTAAAAGGGGAGGAAAGAATATGGCTTGCTAGGGTTTAGGAGAAAACTATTTTCTCCTATATTTTCTCTCTTGGCCATATGCCCTAGTTAATTTTTAAGGGTCGACCGAAAGTCTCCCATTTCACTTTTTTTATGCTTGGCCGAATATACTCATTTTCATTATTCCTTTTATGTCGTACCTTTCCTCCTATTTATTGCGGGAGAGTTTCCTTGTCCTCTAAGGACAACGAGAGGGGTGGCCTCAAGTCCCTATTAGGACTCTAGGTTATTGCTTCCTTATCCTTTAAGGTCAACGAGTTATTTTATATGTGGACTATTTGATTATTATCTTTAAAATGTTCAACCTTATCCAATAAGGTTGATGTTTATCCTCGCACCAAAATTATCTCAAAGCTTTTAATTGAATCTAATAGGCCAAAACTATTTTAGCTCAATTAATTTATTTGGACTATCCAAAAAATATTCTTAGATTATTTTGACGGGGTCCATATTAGGAAATAATTTTTTAAAATACCATTTAATCTAAATTAGGAAACTCATTTCCCTTTTAGATTCCTTATTTTCAAATTTGAAACTACCTTCCAAATTAGAAAAACGATTTCTAAAATAGAAAACTTTTTATAATTGAAAACTATTTCCAATATCTTTGCTTCTCATTTATAATGTGAATACTAAACTTATGCATGTGACTCAATAGGCTCTTTTATATGTTGGCAATGTATCAAGAATAAAAGACTCCTCTTTTATCTCTTGATATATAAATCAATATTGGCCTCTAGCAAGCCATCATGACTACCCAAGTTTCTAGAAGAATTAGTTAATCCATTATTACCTTTCATGAGTATGGTTACCATATAATTTAGTCCTCATATCAACTTATCGGATTGTGATCTCAAGTTTAGTTGTTAATCTTGTTCGATTATGATCACATAAGTTTTCTTCAATTCCCAAATGTCTTTGCTCTTAAAGTAAACCAACTATGCTATATTGGTGTACTTCTACTATGGCCACATATTTCTTGAGTAGACATTTATCGAAGTGCAATATGATAACTCTTTTAGCATACAAGGAATAATATATCCTATCTTAGTCATACACCTACCTCCATTGGATTCCTAGTGCACCCAATAAATTGCTCACATACAACCCATTAATGGGTCCATCGAAACGAGTGTCAAAGTGAATAATTCCTCTAATGAGACAACCATGATGACTTCAAATCTAAGGATCTTTTATACCCATCTTGTATGAGATTCCCATAGACTAAAACCAAATGGGTTCTCATGACAATTCAAGTCCAATGATATGTTCTCTAACATAAATCACCTAAGTATTTTGCTTTGGCATCACCATGTCAATAGGTGTGAGATCTCCTACTCGTTATCATATAGCATGAGCACAGTACTCACAAGTCTATCTGCACATTGTCAATGTCCATTCTTGACAATGCTACGACTTGGGACATTTAATAATATCATTTATATGCATTAGTGTTCGTCTCACATCTTTTGATCAATCACTATTACAAATGCTTATCATAAAGACTTCTATCTAATTCTACTCAATTTATCAACATGTAAACATAAGAATTAATAGAATGATCTCTTTATTATTATTAAAATAAATGATGCAATAATACATTAAGCTGAGCTCATCCAAACATGGTTCAATCTTAGGCACCAATACTAATAATCTCCCACTTGTACTAGAACCAACTAGCCATGTCCCTTAATCTCGATGATCGAGTGAGGGTCGATTTTTTAGTTGTGATAAAGGCTTAGTCTAGGGTCGAGTAGTGTTATCGTAGTGTGATCCTTTTCTATCCTTATGTTACCACGACCCTTTTATCTCTATAATCGAGTGATAGCATTGTAGTACATGCTTGGACCATTAATGAGACTTTGGTTCTTTAGCTTATGTTATGGATCCTTTGTTTTTTATCATTAAGCTATATGATATTGGAACAAAAATTTTTTTGATTGATCCATAATAAATCTTTTAGTATCATGTCATTGTAACTACTTTAGGAAACTCCTCACATTCCAAGTGATCTATCTATATAGATCTATACTCTTAGATTATAGGTTTCTCTCACATGTCATCCTTGGAAAATTTCTTCTAGATTCCTTAATCTTTTGTTTACAATATGATAATATTATAGTCAAGGTGTAATTTTATGTTGAATAACCATAACTTAGTAGGCTCTCACTAGCTTCTTATATACACAAGGTTTTTTTTCATTTTTTATGAATAATCAAACTCTTTGATCATTTCATAAAACGTTGAATTTTATTCCTAGAGGTATGCTTAAGTCTATTAATGGACTTTAGCATTTTACAAATCTTATTTGCATGTTCTTGGGAACCATTAGGGTGTGTCAACTATATATCCTTTTTATTTTCCTTTTATAGGATTCAATTTCTAACATTGTCATTTCAAAAGTATTAGTTTCGTAATCCCATTTAGGGATCACATCACTATGTGTTAAGACGAGAAGATCATACCCCTTTTGTCTTTTTGACAAATTTGTTTTAAACTTTTGAAATTCTTGTGTTTTTGTTTGTCGAGAGTTACAACACTTTTTAATCATTCTACTTTAGGATTTCTTTATTAAAGTGTCAATTTGTGAGTCTACTCAAATCTTATTGAGTCTACATTTTCTCTCACAATTTCTAGCATCCATAAATTCCTTCCCAAGGAACATAGTATACTTAGTAAGGAACAACACTTTGTTCTAGTGGTAAGATATTGACATCCTAATCTTACTTTAGGATATCTCACAATCTAGCACTTTATTAATTTTAGGCTTCATCTTGTCTTTGTCAAACTCTTTAACATACATTTTATAGCCTTAAATCTTAAGGGAAGATTAATTTATTTTCTTTCCCTTCCCATATCTCATATATGATCTATTTCAATAGATTAGAATCCTATTCATTTCAAAGGTTGCAGTAAAGAGTATTCATTCATAATTAGGAATATTAATTCCACTCATCATTGATTGATCATGTCTAATATGCGATGTCCATAAAGAATCTCATTCTCTTTTAGGTGATATAATATTTTAACATTTAAGTATTCACCTCCTCGATCTAATTGAGGTGTTTTAAAACTCTTGCTAGTTCATCACATGACTTTTCATGTCTAAACTTTTAAATATTTTAAATGTTTTGGACTTATGTCTTATAACCATCATATGATCCACTATAATTAATGGTTAAGTGACAAACATGTTCTCCTCTTGCTTGGGTGAACATAGGCCTATATACATCTTTATGTATAAGGTTTTTATTGATTAGTAACTCTTTCTCCTTTTCAACTAAAAGGGGATACATGTCCTTTTGTCAAGTAAACAAGATTTCTTAGAAATCATCAAATGATTCTAAATATCCTTTTGTATCAGTAGGTTGGATATGAGATTCTTGCTTATATGACTAAGTTTGTTTTCTCACTAATTAATGATTATTTAGATCATTTGAGTCTTCTAGTATTTATGTTATACATTTGGGAGTTATGTTTAAACATATAATCATTATCAAAATATTTTTATAAAATTTCATCCTTAAAAATAACTATTATTCTTAAAAATAAAATAATTTTTCAAAACAAGAAATGAAAATAAAATCCTTAGTCTCTACTAAAATAATAATGATTGAGTCTTAGCACATCCTAACATGGTAGTACTAGCTCATAAATATGTACATCTAATGTTCTAACTCTTTGATCCATTGTTGTTATATAGATATTCTCCCTTAAAAGCCATCTTCCTTCCCTTTTTAAACTCCTGTACATTTCAAAAATGTAAGCACCACATTTAGTATCATCTATTCATGAGGTGGATTTTAAAAATAAAAGGATTAGCATTAATAACATAAATATTTGAGGTGGTGGTAAAACTTTTCTTTTGCACCCCTTCTAAGTACTCCTTGTAGTTTTTCTTCCAATACCCTTTCTTATTGCAATGAAAGCAAAGCTGCATCATTTGGGCTATTCGAGCCTCGGCCTTTTCACTCCTCCGGTAGGTGTAGTTGAAGACTTCTTCTTCTTTTTAGGCTTTTTCTTGCCCTTTACTTGTGCCTTTTTCGTTATTAACTAGAAGTACAGAGCTTTTGTTCTTTTTATTAATTTCAGAATGAGCTTCCCTCGAGCATAGACAATAACTCTCCAAGAGTCTTTTGCATGTGTATCATGTTGAAGCTCATGATTAACTGTCTAAAGCTTTTGGGTAATGATTGCAATACTAGGTCAATAGATAATTCAACATCAATTCCAATTTCAAGTTTAACCAATCGATTGATATAACTTATCATTAAAGTGACATGTTTTTCAATATTGGATCCCTTATCCATTCTGGCCCTAAAGAGCTTCCTTGCTATCTCATAGTGCTCATGCCTAAAATTCTCCTCAAATAAGCTCTTGAGCTTACGTGTTGGCGCCTATGCTCCAACGTCATAGTAGCAAGCATAATGCTGCGAGCGAGTGATCCCATCATCTCTATGTTTGATCCATGCTTCATGAGCTTCGACTTGAACTAGAGAAGGCTCATCTGGAAGAGCTTTCTCTATCTTTTAGAGAATTTTCTCATGTTGGAGGACTATCCCCAAATTCATTTCCCAATCGAGGAAGTTTATGCCATAAAGGGTATTACTTTAATCAATGATCGATCATATTGATGTGTTGGCGATCATACTCGTGCAATCGACAGGATAGAAAAGCATATGGTTTGGTTAATTAATTTGTATAAAATTAAACAAAGCATAAATTAAAGTAAAATATATGTTTGCTTCTACTATTTTCTTTAAGTTCTATAACTTTCAATACAATACTTGAGAAAATTTTTTTATTCGTTTTCTTAGTGGGTTCGGATCCCATCCTCTAACATGTATTAGCCTTGAGTTATCTCAATAAGCCATACATGAAGAATTAGGTAGATAACTCCTTACCAGTTACATCTAATGTAATTCTTAATTCCATTAGTATGATAACTCCTTATCTTTATTACATCTTATATGAATATCAAACCTTGCTTACAAGTTTATTGGACCTTGAGTTATCTCAACAAATCCAATAACTCATTAAAGTTAGACTCAATATTCGAGGACATCGTATGGCCCATAATTTGTTTCCCTCAAGAAAAAAGTGACTTTGAGTTATCTCAACAAGCCAATAACGACTAAGAGAGTTCCCACCTCATAACGTTAGAAAGCAATTAACTTAATTTTTTATTTGAAGGATTTAATATGGTTGGTCTCATCCTAGCATGCATACTGAACAATAATCATATTATTCTCAATCATGCATACTATCATTGATCTCATCACATTCATACATCTCATGCATGACTCAAGGATCGGTGAATGGTAATGGATTTCTAGTACTAAGCCCCTCGAGCCAAGGAGGCTAGTGGGTCAATTCCTAGGTGAAAAATTATTACAAATTCTTCATAAATGTCTTCATTCCTTAGCATCTTCTCCTTGTATCTATTCTAATCCTTATCTCCTACTTTTACATTTATTCGAAATAAGAAACATCGAGTTACATTCGAGGGGAGTAAGATGAGAAGAGAAATATAATAGAGTAATAGAGAAGGTAGGACACATAAGTCCTATTTATTTAAAAAATAACAAGCATTTATTCATGAAACTAGGTCGACTCATCCATATCATTCACCCATGCTTTAATCACATTGATACATGGCATACTAATGAAAAAATTTCATTCATAAAAATGATTATAAATATGCGAGTGTTTGGTCATTTTATAAATTTATCAAAATTTTAATTTTTTTAAAAAATGTTTTTAGGCCTTGTGCCCACTTTGGCCCTGTAGGCTTTTAGGCCTTGAGAGTTCATGAGTTTTGAAGCCCAAACCTTTGGTTTTACATGCATGTGTACGCTCGCCCACGATCACAAGCCTAGCACGAAAGTGCACGGCCGATGGCATGCTACCCGCCTAGCAAGTGGGCTAGCGAGCCGACGAAGCTCGCCTGCTTCGCGTGCCTAGCGCATAGGCTGGCATGCTAACGAGCCTATCCTGCTACGCACCTAGCATGTTGTTGGAAATAGGGCTACCGCGCATGTGAGTATTGACGTCCAATGTCAACCTCACGTGCTCCTACTAATTTTGGCTTAAAATTTCAATTTCATATTCTTTAAAACACCAAAAATACAAGATTTAAAATCGGGCATATTTAATTCATGCGAGTTAATCACAATTAACCAATCATACAATCAAAGATTCAAAAGAGGCTCGATACCAATTGTAAGGATCATGCATCCTATGGAGGTATGGAATAAACAAAACTTTTTCTTCACCTACGGCCTTAAAATTAAGCCATTAAATCTACTAAGTATACATGCATGAATATAAAGCTATAAATAAAGGATTACCTCTTGAAACGCAGATTCTTATTCTTTTCAACAAATTTTTCTAAGTATCCGACGTCTATTGATGATCCACGTAGTCCAAATATCCATAAAGAAGCACTTAAAATCGGTAAGGTGCTAGCTTTACCTTTTTCGATTTATGGCTTGCTAGAGTTTAGGAGAAAACTATTTTCTTTTATATTTTCTCTCTTGACCGTGTGCCCTAGTTAATTTTTAAGGGTTGGCCAAAAGTCTCCCACTTCTCTCTCTTTTTATGCTTGGCCAAATATACTCTTTTTCATTCATCCCTTTATGTCGCACCTCTCATCCTATTTATAAGGGGAGAGTTTCCTTGTCCTCCAAGGACAATGAGAGGGGTGGCCTCAAGTCCGTATTAGGACTCTAGATTATTACTTCCTTATCCTTGAAGGTCAATGAGTTATTTTATATATGAACTATTTGATTATTATCTTTAAAATATTCAACCTTATCCAATAAAGTTAATGTTTATCTTTAAAACATTCAACCTTATCCAATAAGGTTGATGTTTATCCTCCAACCAAAATTATCTCAAAGCTTTTAATTGAATATAATGGGCCAAAACTATTTTAGCCAAATTAATTTATTTAGACTATTCAAATAAATATTCTTAGATTATTTTGACGAGATCCACATTAGGAAACAATTTCTCAAAATACCCTTTAACCTAAATTAGGAAACTCCTTTCCTTTTTAGGTTCTTTATTTTTAAATATGAAACTATCTTACAAATTAGAAAACCAATTTCTAAAATAGAAAACATTTCATTTTAGGAAACTTTTCATTTTGGAAACTCTTTCCAAAATAAAAAACCTTTATAATTGGAAACTTTTTCAAATGTCTTTGCTTCTCATTTAGAATGTGAATACTTAAACTTATGCGTATGACTCAATAGCTCCTAGATACGTTGGCAATGTATCAAGAATAAAAGACTCTTTTTTATCTCTTGATACATAAATCAAGAATTAGCTCTAGTAAGCCATATGACTACCCAATTCTCTAAAAGGATTAGTTAATCCATTATTACCTTTCACGAGTATGGTTAACATACAATTCAATCATCATGTCCTAAGAGGATTAGTTAATCCATTATTACCTTTCACGAGTATGGTTAACATATAATTCAATCCTCATGTCAACTTATCACAATGTGATCTCGAACTTAGTTATTAGTCTTATTCGATTATGATCATATAAGTTTTCTTCGATTCTCAAATGTCGTAACTCTTAGAGTAAATCAACTATGCTCTATTGGTATACTCCTACTGTGGCCATAGATTTCTCAAACAAATATTTATCGAAGTGTAATGTGATAACTCCTTTAGCATACAAGGAATGACATGTCCTATCTTAGTCATACACCTACCTTCATTGGATTCCTAATGCACCCAATGAATTGCCCATGTGCAACCCATTAATATGTCTATCGAAATGAGTGTTAAAGTGCATAAGTCCTCCAATGAGACAACCGTGATGACTTCAAGTCTAAGGACCATTTGTACCTATCTCGTATGAGATTCCCATAGAATAAAACCAAATGGGTTCTCATGGTAAGTCAAGTCTAGTAATATGTTCTCTAACATAAATCACCTAAGTGCTTGCTTTGACATCAATATGTCAATAAGTGTGAGATGTCCTACTCGCTATCATATAACATAAGCATAGTACTCACAAGTATATCTACATATTGTCATTGTCCATTCTTGATAATGTTATATGACTTGGGACGTTTAATGATATCATTTATATGTATTAGTGTTTGCCTCACATCTTTCGATCAATCACTATTACAAATGCATATCATAAGGACTTCTATCTAATTCTAATGAATTTATCAACATGTAAACATAAGAATTAATAGAATTGCCTTTTTATTATTACTAAAATAAATGATGCAATAATACATTAACTAAACCCATTCAAACATGGTTGGATCTTGGGCGTCAACACTAACATTAGAAATATTAAAAAAGAAAATATATTACATGGAGTACTCTATATTATATCATCTTGATCCTCGTACAAAATAATATAAACTAGAAGTTCAAAAGATAATTCATTTACAAAGTATACCAAACATATCGCTGGATGCATTCCGAGATCCCAAATGAGTAACTAAAATGCATATCCTCACTAAGAATGCTCTTATTAGATCCGATGTCCTAGAGGGATAATCTATTGATGTTATAGCTAATGAATCTAAAGCACGCCCGAAGGTTAGAAGACCGATCGGTTCTAAAAGCAAGAATCCATAAAAAAAAATAATAATAATAATTAAAATAAAGGATGTAAATATTCATAAAATGATCCAAGATATTTCTAATAATAGCTTCGGAAGAAGTCCAAATGCTTGAGAAAAATTTAAGAGATTTTGATAAATTATGTCAACATAGGGAGAAAATAGGACTCGAAGAGAAACATTTATTGATAAGATTTTTACATATAATGTTTCAATTGATATCTTGAATGAAAATAAGGATCCTAAGCCTAAATTTATTGAAGATTGTCAACATAAAGATAATTAGCCTAAATAAAAAGAGCAATCCAAGCAGAATTATGTTCTCTTACAAATGAGTAGTTTTTAAACTCATAGTCAAAACACTTAAAGATGTTAAGCTAATGAAATACAAATGTGTATTTATGTAAACACGGAATAAGAAAGATGAGATTGTAAGATACAGAGTAAGACTTTTAGCACAAGAAATTTTACAAAGACTTGACATTGTATATAAAGAGACATATTCTCCTATAATGAATGCAATTATACTTTGTTATCTCATTAGCTCGATAAAATCTATGAAAAAATTCATATAAATGCTTTTAATGAATGTGATCATAATTTATTTTTTTATTTGAAATAATATCTATATGAAAGTCCTAGAAAGACTTAAGATACTTGAAGCATGTTACATATTCTCGAGAAATGAATTCAATTAAATTGTAGAGATCTCAATCGAATTATTTTAGTATTAGTTTTATTATTTTAGCTTTTACAAATTCAATTTATGCTATAATTTTTTTATTTTTTTATTTTTCAATATCTACTCTTTATTACTAACTTGTGTGCGTGTGGTATAATTATTTCAATAAATATTATTAAAAAAAGGTTAAAAAATAACCATATTTATTCATGTATTTTTATAAAAAAAATTTTGAAAAGGGGTTTGTGATAGTTGCTATATATGATGATGATTTAAATATTATTAGAACTCCCGAAGATATTCAAAATGCTATAAGTTAGCTAAAAGGAGAATTTGATATGAATACCTTGGGCAACAAGATTTTATCTTGACTTGCGGTCCGAGTACTTATACAATGATATTTTTATTCATTAATCAATTTATATAGAAAAAGTTCTACAATTATTCTATATAAAGATCATCCATTGACTAGCTCAATAGCAGTTCATTCACTTGATATCCAAAAAGACCATTTTTAACCTCGAGAAGATAACGAGAGAACTACTTAGTCCCGAAGTATCATATCTTTATTACCATTAGTGGATTGATATATTTTGCTAATAATACTCGACCTAATATAGTTTTTTCTATAAATTTATTAAAAAGTCATAGCTCTACTCCAATATGGAGATTGTAATGGAATTAAATATTTCCTATGTTATCTTCAATAAAAATTTGATATAGTATTTGTTTTACTCAAATAAATTAAAATCAAGTTTAATTGGTTATGCGAGTATAGGTTATTTATTTGATCTATACAAAACTCAATCACAAACGGGTTATGTATTTACACTTGGTGATACAACTATATCATGACGTTCTATGAAACAAACTATAGCTGCTAAATATTCAAACCATGCAAAAATACTAATTTATGAGGCAAGTCGAGAATGTGTTTGGCTAAGATCAACAATCCATCATATCAGAGAGACATGCTATTTATCTACCAACAAAAAGAAGTTCCAACAATATCATATGTAGATAATGCAACTTGCACAACTCAATTAAAGGAAGAATTCAATCAAGTAACAATCCAACAAATTTGTTCACTAAGGTATTACTTACCATAATTTTTGAAAAGATGATGCACAAGATTGAAATACATCATCTTAAAGATCTCAAATAATGTTTTCAACGAGGGGAGGCTAAAGGCCAACATTGAAATTAATGTGTACAATGAATATTGTACTCTTTTTCTTTCACTATAATTTTTTTTTTATTGGGTTTTTTCTTAATAAGGTTTTAACGAGGCATAATCCTTATACAATGGATATTCAAGGAGAAGTGTTATGAAATAATGAATGTCCATTTCATATTCTCCACTATTCATATAATTCAATTCACTATTCAATATGAGAAATTGAAAGGGTAATGCAATTTATTCAATTATTTATGCATCTTTTAATGGTTCATAATCCTTTCAAATTCGCCTCTTAATTTTGAAGCCCATAAATAAGCTTGGTTGTTCATTAGTTGAAATACAAGCATTTTGTGGAGATTGAGGGAATTATTTAAAGTTATTGTCTCTCATGTTCTCTTTATTCCATAGTGAAATCATTTCTTCATCCTTTTTCTCTCTAATTTTATCATTGTTACCATTTCTTTTATAACATTTTTAAATTTATATTGTTTTAACAAATGTGATCAATCCCTAAATAGTTAATTCTTTATTCTTCTACATGATTTTATGTTTTCACACATTTACATAAACACGAAGGCATGTTGAAAAATTTAAGAGATAATGTGATAAAGATTTGTTAGAGTAAATTATAAATTAGTCCCTCTTGTTTCAAGGAGCAAATTGATTAGTCTCTTTCATTTCAAAAATTAATCATTTAGTTTATATGTTTTGAAATCTACTTGTAATTTAATAATTTTTGCTCCTTTTTAATTTTTTTTTAATTTTTTTCTTTAAGAAATAGAAAAAGAAAAAATATATGAAAGAATTATGAAAAAATTGATGAGAAAATAAACGATTTTGTACAATAAAAATAATATTATATTAAATATGGTCAATACTGATAAAGAAACTAAATAATAATTTTTAAAATGAGAGAGAATAATTAATTATTTTTTAGAAACTAGAGGGAATAATTTATGATTTACTCAGTTTTGTTGATTGAGGCTTGATAGATGATGGGCTCTCTTTGAAAAAACCTTGAAACAAAGGAAATCGAGGTGAATCATAGACAATTTTGTGAAGGAAAAATGGAAATCAATGTCAATCACGTTAATATGAATATCCTGATTTGAATCAACATGCCAAATCAATAAAACTTTAACCTACGAGAAAATGTGATTTGGAATTTGGAGTTGCATCCTTTTTTATATTGTTTGTACCAAAAACTGAGAAGCAAGAAATATTAGTTTTAAATTCAGTTATTGTAAATCATTTGAAAAAGTTGTATTGATTAGATAAATATAATTATTTTGTAAAAGGAGTAGAAGTGGCTTTATTCTCAAAATAATGATGATGATGAATGAATGAATAAACAATCATAATAAAACAAAAATTAAATAGAAGAGTTTAAATCCAATTAATATCCATCACATATGAAAAGAATAATTATTGGCTAAAAATATAATTTTGTTATAAAAGAAATAAAAATAATAAGAGAATTGAAGAGAAAGATAATAAGAAAATGAATTTATTATAAAATAAAGTGAATAGAAGTGATAAGAACTTTAAATTATTCTCTCAATCTCTACAAAATACTTGTATTAATGAATAATCATGCCTATTTATAGGCTTCAAAATTGACAAGATAATTGGAATGGACTATGGATTGATTAAAACTCGTATAAATTATTAAATTAATTATACCATCCTTTTAATTTCTCATATTAAATGATGAATTGAATCACATTGAGAATTATGAGTGATGAGATATAAAAAGTATATGAATATTTATTATTTCATAACAAATTTGATTAATTGACCTAACGTATTTGGCAACTTGACCAAGAGTCAGTTTTTGAATCTTCAATGTTATATATATCTAATAAATAATCTGCAATGAAAAAAGAGAATTATGGATACTCTTGTCAAAGAAAAATTTTGAGAGAATTTCAAAATTTTATATATGTAATTATCATATATTCACTCTAATTATGGATACTCTTGGAATTCAATGTCTCCTTGAGCTTTTAATTGAAACAATATTATTTTCTCCATTTCTAGAAAGAGGCATGGAGATGCCGACATTAATCCAGTTTATTGGAAATTAAAAAAGAAAAACCAAAGTACATTAAGAAACATTAAACATAACATATCAAAAAAAAAAAAAAAAAGACACTTGGAGTGAACTATATATATATAGTCACGCGAAAGACCTACGGAATGGAACGGATGTTGTCCCGCGCCAGCACGGGCTCTTCTGCTAGTGCTGATATGACTCCAAGAAAACCGATATCATGTTTATATTTACAGGGTGCGCAACTTGAACTCGAAAAAAGGGGAAAAAAAATAACATATTTATGTTTATATAATACATAAAATTTTATTAATATTTAAAAATTTTAATTAATTCTCATTTATATGTGAAAGTGTTTGAAATGTTTAATTTATTAATTTTATTAATTTTTTTGATCAAATGATTTTTTTTTTGTCAAAACGATCATGATTGAAATGAAAAAAATAAAATTTTATAGACTTTAAAAATAAAACAAATAGATTATGTGGCTTTAAAATTTTTTATTCTTTTTTCATATTTTAGTAAATGATATTTCAATTGAAAAAAAATTATATAATAAAAAATTTAATTAAAATGATAAATTGAATATTTTAAAAAAATTTAAAAACATAAAAAAATCGAATGAATTTTGGATTATAACTACCTTGACCATCTTAATTTTTTGTCCCATTAAAAAAAGTACTATTAAATCACTGGACATGTATCATGTCATCTTAAATTGGTTCCTAGTATAGGATATATATATATATATATATATATAGTCTTTGACTAATGAGCATCTCAGGTTGATCTTAAAAAAAGAAAAAAGAAAAAAGAGAGAGATATTAATCTAAAGAACTGGTGTGGTACTTAAAAAAGTTTTTCTTTCTCTTAAAAAAATCAAATATTGAGAAACATTTTTAAAATCATTCCAAGAGAAAATTGATCTCCATCATACAAAAATTAAATTGATCTAAAAATGTAAAAATGTCCATCGGTTTTCTTGTTCATATAAAAGTGGAAATCCATAATGCAGAATTACGCCACACCAACTAGATTTAATTATATGAAAATTCCTAATAAAAATTTAACGCATGGCCACAATTGAGTGGCTTGGACGTTCTCCCTGGTCAATGACTTCCCTGGAGGGCAACTCAAATTGTTGAGTGTCGTGCTAACCATTAAAATCTCCATTGCTTTATTTCATCTTTTTTTATTTTCAATTAGTAGTCTGATGAACCGTTTACTGAGAATCTTTGGCCCTGTGTTTGATTATTCAACGGATGGTGCCAAATTAATAAATTATCAAATCGACTAAAGTTAAATCCTTGTCACTGTTCTAGGGACAGTTAGTCAAAGGTGCTGATAATCTCTCATCAATCTAAAATAAATATCCTAACATACCTGAGTAGTTTTCAACGTGCATCCGTGTTGAAATAGGTCAGACGATTTTATATTAAACGGCTTCATTAAATAAAACAGATTTATTACGTAATATAAAAAACTACTTTCATCACTCTAAGACCCGATGGATGTTTCGAATAAAAAACATATATTATCATACGAACCTCCAAAAACTATAGATCGGAAGAGAACTCTCCCCGTTAGTAACGAGGTCCGATGAACTTTTCCAAAAATTTCTTTTAATTATTTTTTTAAGATGAGACATTGGATCTCACAGTCTAATATTTATATTTTAATATTGTAAAATTAAAAATTAAAATATTTTTTCTTATATAAAAAAAAAAGAGATGGAAGAACATATTGAAGAAAACTCATTTACTTAAAGAATAAGCCGGACACAATTAAATATATAAGAATAAATTGAAGAATTGTTTCATTATTTAAGGAAAAATTGAGCCATTTACCATAAAATATATAAACTAATTATATTATAAGTACATTAACTTTTAATGCTTTTTCAACTAAATACACAAATTTTATTTTATTTTTTCGTTTGAGTATACAAATTTTTTTTAAACTACCAATCAAGTATTTTTATTTACTTTATATTAAGACTTATAACATAAAAACACGAACTATACACCTTTTAATCTTTATAGCATTTAAAAATAAATAAATGAAAAATACATGAATTATTATTCGATAACTATTTTAGCATAGGAGCTATTTTTCGTTCAAGATTTCGAGTTCATCCGGTATGGCATGATACTCGGGATGACACTATAGATAACGATCCATGTAGGATGACACAGAGATAACAATTAGAATTTCGGATTGAAGGGGCGACATTCAAAACCAATTCCTAAAACTAACTAACCTAATTCAATTAAATTCATAAAAAAAAATCAAATCTCTAATCTTCTTCTCTTCGTTCTCTCGCCCGACCGACGAACAAGCTTAAATCCCTAATCTTCTTCTCTTGCTTGCCAAACGAACCCAATCATCTTCTTTTTTTTTACATGATGAACAAGAGCCCCAATCTTTTTCTCTTCTTCTTTTCTTCAACCAACACCTTTTCTCCTCATAAGATTTCCCAAACCAAAACCCACACATACATTTGCATACCGTCAAAAAACCCATGAATCTTCAACAAGTACCCATTCCCTCATGAATCTTTAACTATAAGGTTCCCCTTCTCTCTCTCTCTACATATTTTCATTTTTGTAGGCTTTTTCATTTATGTCCGTTTTGATGATTCTAGATTTTAGTCCCTCATTTACCTATGTAAATGCTTGAACTACATTATGATGGATCGATCTGCATTGTGATGGATAATTATCGGAACCTTAGTTTTCGGAACCACAATTTTCTAAAAAATAATTAGCATAATTATTTTATTATTATTATATGAAATGTGTATCTATAGAGTTTATTATAATTTGTTTGTCATTTTGGTGTTTCTATCCATAGAATGGCTAAGCCATTCAAGTTGAATTTTTATATTGGTGGGGTATTCAACAACATGAATCCAATTACTTATGTTAGCAAGGTTAGGGTTGGATCATGTAAGTGGTCGGAAGATCTTGATTACATGACATTAAAAGACCTCCACGATGTGGTTATTGAATGTGGATATAAGACACCTAGGGTTATGATACTTAAATAACTTGGTTAAATCTAAATGAGAAAGGGTTAATTATAGAAAAGGTTAAGGTTTTTATAAAAATGCTAAGTGTTGTATGTGAACATAGGTCTACCGATGTGTATGTTGAGCGGAAAAGGAAGTAAAAGGTTGTTTAGGTAAAAATATAGTTGCTACAATTGATGTGGCATATGGTAGAGATGTAGGTGACAATGATAATAAATAAAACATTGCTAATGATCATGAATAGAATGTTATTGACGATGATTACGAATAGAATGTAGGAGATATAGGTATTGATGATAATGAGTAGAATGCAATAGTAGTGATGATAATGACTACTTACCAATTGAGGAACCACAGAGTGATAGTAGCTCTAGCAATGGTGATTCTGAAATTTCTATGGATGAAAAATAATTGAGACTAGAAAACATAGGAGGAGCATGAGGAGGAAGTATGGTTCTAGAGTTCAATTTAGTGATGAATGTGTGGTTCCTACCCCATTAGTTATTAGTGTAGGTGCTCAAGATTCAACTTAATTAGATGGTTTGATATGTTGTAATATTATATTTTAATATTAATAAATAATTCTTTCTATTAATTCTTATTATTTACAATTTGATAAAATTATATAAAAATCCATATGATATGCATTGCATTAATAATTGATCAATAGATATGGTCAAGCATTAATGTGTTTGAATGATATTATTAAATATCTTAAGTTGTTGCATTGTCAAGATTATACATAAACAACATGTGGTAAGACTTGTGAGTACTATGCTCTTGCTATAAGATAGTATTAGGGGATCTCACACCTATTGATATGGTGATGCCAAAGCAAGCGCTTAGGTGAATAATGTTAGAGAATATATCACTAGATGAGACTTGTCTTGAGAACCTATTTGGTTTAGTTTATGAAAATCTTATACAAGATTGGTACAATTAGTCTTTTGACTTGAAGTCATCACAATTATCTTATTAGAGGATTTATGTACTTTGACATTCATTTTAATGGGCCAATTAAAGAGCTATATATGGATTATTCATTGGATGCATTAGGAATCTAATGAAGATAAGTAGATGATTGAGATTGGACATGTCATTCCTTATATGCTAAAAGAGTTATCATATTATACTTCAATGAATGTCTCGCTAAGAAATCTATGGCTACGAGTGGAAGTATACCAATAGAGCATAGTTAGTTTACTTGAGAACTAAGACATTTAAGAATCAAAGAAAACTTGTGTAATCATAATCGAACGGACAATAAACCAAGTTTGAGATCACACTCGTGATAAATTGATATGAGAATTAAATTATATGAAAATCATACTCATGAAAGGTAATTATTCATTAATTAATCCTTTTAAATAATTGAGTAGTCATGATGTCTTACTAGAGTTCAATCTTAATTTTTGTATGGAGAGATAAGAGAGGTATCTTTTATTCTTGATACATTGCTAATATATCTTAAAGCTTATTGAGTCACACATATAAGTTTAAACATTGAAATAATAAAAGAGAAGTAGAGATTTTGGAAAGTTTCCTATTTTGGAAAAATTTTCTTAAAACGAAAAGTTTCTTATTTTGAATTTTTTTTTATTTTGAAAAATCAATTTTTTTTATTTTAGAAATCAGTTTTCTAATTTGAAAATCAATTTCTAAATTTAGAAGTCGATTACCTAAAATAAAAATTAGTTTCCTAATTTAGGTTTAAAGGTATCTTGGAAAAATATTTCTTAAAGTGGGCCCTCCTAAAAATGCCCGATACAATTTATTTGAATGATCCAAATTAATTAATAAATAATTAGGTTAATGGGTTTAATTTAAAATTATATAAGGTATTTTAATGGAGGGATAATATTGAGCCTTAAAGAATAAGGCTCAAGGTTTATAAGGATAAGGTTAGACAAAGCCTACATGACTTGTATCTCTTTGACCTACACGGAGAAGTTGCCACCCCTATAAGTGAGAGAGAGAGAGAAAGAGAGAGAGAGAGAGAAAGGCAAGAGACATCAAAAAAGAAAAGGAAGAGCACTCTTTTCCTTAAGAAAATTCAACCATCCTCTCTCTTAAATAGGTTGGCACAAAAATCCTAACTAATTTCTTATAGAGAAATTTTTTTTATATATATAATAGTTAGAGTTAATACACAATGATTTTATAGCTTCTTTAGTGAGTGTTTGAGCTATGTGGATTATTAGTAAAGGCTAGACACTTGAAAGGCTCCCTTTTTATAAAGGTTAATTCGAGCTACAAGAGGTAATAACTCATTATTATCTTGTTCAAGTTTATATGATTAGTTGATTTAATAGCATAATCTTGAGAACTTTAGAAGGAGGAGAACTAAAAAAATTTATTTATTCCGTACCTTCATAAGATGCAAGATCCTTCATTAGTTAAAAGAACTAATGGATCAACGAGATACTAGTATACCTAAACCTATTGAAAAAGGCTACATAAGTGAATATGATAATAGAGAGGATGAGCAGATTACCCCTCTTAGAAATGCTAGAGATAAGGTATTTGCCAATAAAAAAAGGAAAAAGGAGAAAAAGGGATTATTTATGATTCCATATGTAACCATAAGGACTTGATGTTCAAAACTAGAATAAACTTCACAGATGAAATATAATGTAAATGATTTATGAAGTTATATGGTATTGAAAATAGAAGAGATTTGACTTGAGTAAGGAGTTGAAAGAGTGTTATGGAAACTAAATGTGTACAAGATTATGGATGGAGAGAGTATGCAAGTAAGAAGTAGTTGGAGAACACCTTTAAAGTGAAATGGGTTGATGCCGATCATAAATATGAAAGATTATTAACAAATAGGCTAACTTGTCATTTATAACTAGCTAAAACATATATCCGAAGTTTTGGAACAATCCTAATTGGGTTAAAAAGGAACTGCAAGATATAGTTAATGAAAGGTATGCATTAATTATCAATATTCAAGTATGTTATATCTTGGTGCTGACCTCTCTCATTTACAAAATTGTTTATCTTCATCGAGGGGAGGGGAGCGAGAGGGAGAGAGGGGTGAAGAAGGTAGTCTAAATAATTAAAGGAAAAGAAAAGAGGAGATCTTCGATTCATGAGTGTTAGCCTTCCTTTTCGATTGACAATATCATTTTGTCTTCATCGGAAGGTTAAAGAGGGTAACATCATCTCTTCTCTACTTGTTAGAGCCTTTTAAAGTGGTTGGAAATCATTATGATGACTTTTGGAATCAAATTTCTCCATAGAGGCACATTCATCTTTTGGCTTGAAAATGCATTTTTGACACTCGTAGAGAAGCACCATGATCATTTTAATCAATCAAGTAAGTTCATAATGCTTTTATGTCGCTTTTACATTTTTGCTAAGTTCAAATGTATATGGATAAATGTCATGAATGAATGTGATACTTATGGACTAAATACGATATTTGAAGTGTGATTGAGATACACCATTATATATCGAATCCGAAAGGATGGGAGACCCTAGGAACTTTTAAGGAGAAATAAAATTGGTGTTCAATGTTCTATGATGGCTCTAGAAGAACTTAGCATGGGCTTTTATTTCAATGGTTTATTTAAGATAAATATCAATTTCGATATACATATTTAAGCATGATTATGTTGTTATTTTAATATGGTCAACAACTCGTGACGTTTGTGTTTTGTTGTTTATGTGGTGTAGCATAATTAATATGATATGTTTGTGTATGTAATAAATTAAATTGTGCTCAAAGGTTGAAGCTCCATTTGGCAATCAAACATGATATGTTTGTGTATGACAAATCTTATGTTATATGTTTGAGCCATTAGTGGTTCACCGACTTTGTGCTATAGGCTTGAGCCATCGGTGGCTCACCAATCATGTGTTATCGACTTGAGCCATCGGTGGCTTGTCAATCTAGTGCTATGGGCTTGAGCCATTAATGGCTCACCAAACTTATGTTATAGGATTGATACATTAGTGGTTCACCAATCATATTTTATAAGCTTGAGCTATTAGTGGTTCACTAATCTTGTATTATGGGCTTAAGCTAGTAGTGGCTCACCAATCATGTGTTATGTGTTTGAGCCGTAATGGCTCACTTATCTTGTGTTTTCCCGAGCCATTAGTAGCTTGCCAATTGTGTTGTAGGTTGAAGCCATTAGTGGGTCGTTAATTTAAGCCATGTTTTCTTACATGTCTTTAAGCTATGTTGCCATATATTTCTTTAAGCCATGTTGTCATGCATTTCTTTAAGACATGTTAGCATTTATTTTTTAAGCCATGTTTCCATACATCTCTTTAAACCATGTTTATGTACATCTCTTTAAGTTATGTCTTTCTATATACCTTTAGTCTCGTTTCTTCACGCATACCTTTAAGCCATCACTTTATGCATACCTTTAAGTTGTGTATTTACAAACACCTTTAAGTTGTGTCTTTGTGCATACCTTTAAGTCGTGTCCTCATACATCTGTTTTTTTATCTTCTTTTTATTTTTTTTAAGTTTAATACCCATTCTAATAAGATAAATTCACTCAAATAGGCATAGAGCCAATATGTAGTAGGACTAGATATTGACATTCAACATGCATGCAATGCAACCTATCTTAAGTAAAATGTTGTAGTGATGATTTTGATCTTCCCTTCCCGTAAATAACTCTTTTTCTAGATTTTTATGTGGATCGACTCTTTCAAGTTTCTAGTTTCCTTGGTACTAAATGATGACTTCTTTTTCTTAATTTTCTATCTTTCTTAAAGAATAATTTTTCCAAGCCACCGATGTCACATGCCTCATGAAACATATTACAAGGAAAAAGTATGCTTAATTACACACATTAGGATTGAAACTCATCTTAGATAAATCATTGAAATTAAATCTCAAGCCTAGTCCTCCCGGCTCTAATGTAGAGCATTAACATCAGCCTTATTTCTCCTCGGAATCTTAGGGTCTTAGGACCTTTTGGGTTTGATAAGTAACAAAGTATCTAAATCACACTTTGAATATCACATTTAATCTATAAGCATCACATTCATTCATATGCATTTGAATTTGATTAAATATAAAGTCAATTCGACGAGTGTTGAACGTTACTTGATTAGTCATAATGATTAAATTACTCTTTTAGGAGTTTTAAAACCACATTTTTAGGCCAAATAACAAATCTATCCTTGGCAAAAATTTATTTTTGAAAGGTGTAGGAGTCATTTCGATTGCTCCAATGAACTCTAAAGAGTGGGAAAAAGATGGTATAATCTTCTTCAAGCATTTGATAAAGACAAAAAACTATTATCAATTAGAGAGGAAAGGTTAACATCAACAAATCAAGACTCTTCTTTCTCTTCGTTACTTTCTCTATTAAATATTGGTGAAGGATTTTAAAAGTATTCTGGACCCAAACCAATCCTTGCCCAAAATCATCACCATCCTTCTTTAATTGAAATTTGGGACTTAGGTTTTCAAATGGTATTTCAAGCTTTATTAATGAGGGTTTTGGGTTCATATGAGTATGTTTCGTCGAAGATTTTAGGTTGGAAGAAGAAGGATGTTCTAAGAGGTCGTTGTGGTGGCAATTTGATGGTTGTTTAAGAGATGTTTTAGAATGTTTATGGCTAGTTTGGATAGGTAGATAGTGGCAATAATAAGGTTGTATAGTGGTGGCATTAGGATGCTAGACAATGGTGGGTTTGAAGGGTAGACTAGGCGTAGTTATCGGTGGGTTAAGAGACTGCTAGAGGTGACGGTTGTTGAACTAGATAATAGTTATAGAGGTGGTAGTAGTAGTCTTTTTAGGTTCAGCTCTCGGTAGTTTATGGAGCTATTTTGAGAGTGTAGTGATCGATGGCTATAAAGTCTCGTTTTAGAGGTGTAGGTTGATAGCTATGAAGGCTATTTTTTAGGTATAAATCGATGTCTATAAAGGCTTTGAATGGTGGGTACGGAGTTTGATGGTATTTTGATGATGGGTATGGAGTTTTATGGTGGTGGCTATAATGAGAATGGTTACTTCTAGGTTTTTTCGACAAAAGAAAAATGGTTCCCATTGGAGATAGAAGAAGAGAGGCTTTTATATTGGGCCATTAGGTTTTTAGGGGAAAAAAACCCCAATTTAGCTATAAAAAAACCCCAAATTAGCTCTCTTTTTCTCATTTTTTTTTTATCAATCCAAACCTTATCTCTTTATTTTCATTTTCTATACACACTTCTAATTTTTTTTCAATTAAGCTTCCAATTAAAATTTTCTTGATCCTAATCTCCTATATTTTTTAATTGGACCAAAATTTGGATTTTTTTTCTTTTTTTGGTTTCCTTCTCCTTTTTTTTTCCCTTTTTGCTTATCCTTATTATTATTATTATTATTAGCTTAAGATTAAAAAATAAATGGGGAATAAATCTAGATGTTAATAGTTTCTATTAAAGATAATCAAAGAATTAAGTTTCAATAACCAATAGTGTGACATGGATATAGATGTATTAGTAATGTACGTTACTCAATTAGATTATAGGGTTAAAGTTTTGACCTCTTCAAGCCTTGCAATAGGGTTAGACTAGCGAATAACCTATCTTTGTTTCTCTTCATCATAGTCTAGTAAGTTCTTTCTAAAAACATTAACAAAAAGGTCGTGGAAGGAGCCATTACTCCATACCACATTAGTAGAGGTACCTTCACCGTTTCTCATTTATTTTATGCAGATGATATGCTCGATTTTCATAAGAAGTTATTAAGAGACTTATGATGAATTATAAGAAGTCTTCTAGTTAGTTTATTAATACATAGAAGATTTGTTTTTATGGCGCTAAAACTCTATCTCGGGTGAGATCTCAGCCTAAATCTTCTGTTATAGTTGAAGGATCATGCATCTTATGGAAGTGCTTGGAATAAAACAAAAAATTTTCTCCATCTAAAATTCCTAAGATTATGTCATTAAATCAACTAATCATATATGCATGAATTAAATCATAAATAAAGGATTATTTCTTGTAGTGTAAAATTAAACCTTTGTAGAAAAGGAGTCGTTCAAGCTTCCGACCTATATCGAAGATCCACACGAGTTCAAACACCGGTACAAGAAGCACTTAAAATTAGCACGGTGATAGCTCTATTTTTTCTAACTTGCTTTGTGCTTTTCCTTTAGAAATCTATTTATGGATATTTTATGACAACCCTAAAAGAGAGGGGAGAGGAGGTGTATGCTAAGGTTGTGAGAAAACTATTTTCTCCTAATTTTTGTCTTTTACTTTGTAGCCCCAATCATTGGCCCTATTTGTCGCACCTCTCCTTCTATTTATAGGGAGAAAGGGTTCCTTGTCCTTCAAAAATAAGAAAGAGGTGGCAAATTGTGCCATATGGACTCTAGGTTATTGCATCCTAATCCTTCATGGATTAAGAGTTATTATGCATGTTAGCTATTTAATCTTATCCCTTAAAACATTCAATAAGGTTCATGTTTATGCTCTTACCAAAATATCTTTTAGGCTTTTAATTAAACCTATTGTCCTAAACTACTTTCACCTAATTAATTACTAATTAATTTGAGTTTTTCAAATAAATTAGGTTAGATATTTTAGGAAACCCACGTTGGAAAATAATTTTCTAAATTACCCTTAAACCTAAATTAGGAAACTAATTTCCTATTTAGGTAACTTGCTTTCGAATTTGGAACCGACTTCCAAATTAAGAAACTAATTTCTAAAATAGAAAACTTTTCATTTCAAGAAACTTTCCATTTCCAAAACCTTTTTCAAAATAGGAAACTTTTTTCCAATATCTTTGCTTCTCTTTTATTATGTGAATGCTTAAACTTATGCATGTGACTCAATAGACTCTTATATATGTTGGCAATGTACCAAGATTAAAAGACACCTCTTTTATCTCTTAATACATAAATTAAAATTGCCCTCTAGTAAGGCATCATGATTATCCAATTCTCTAGGAGTATTAATTAATCTACAATTACCTTTCACAAGCATGGTAACCATATAATTTAGTCTTTATATCAATTTATCATAATGTAATCTTGAACTTAGTTATTAGTCCGTTTGATTGTGATCAAACAAGTTTTCTTGGATTCCTAAATGTCGTACCTCTTAGATTAACTCATTCATCGAAGTGCAATATGATAACTCCTTTAGCATACACGGAATGACATATCCTATCTTAGTGATCCTCCTATCTTTATTAAGTTTCTAGTTCATCCAATGAATCGCCCAAGTGCAACCCATTACTAGGTCCATCAAAATGAGTATCAAAATACATAAATCCTCTAATGAGATAACCGTGATGACTCCAATCTAAGGACTAGTTGCACCCATCTCGTATGAGATTCCCATAGACTAAACCAAATAGATTCTCATAGTGAGTCAATTTTAGTGACATGTTATCGATCAAGTTTAGTGATATGTTCGCTAACATAAATCACCTAAGTGCTTGTTTTGGCATCACTACGTCAATAGGTGTGAGACTCCTACTACTATTTTATAGCATAAGCATAACACTCACAAGTCTAATCACATATAATCAATGCTCATTCTTGATAATGTATGACTTGAGACATTTAATAATATCATTTAAGTGCATTAATGTTTGTCTAACATCTTTCGATCAATTATTAATACAAATGCATATCATATAGACTTCTATCTAATTTGATCGAATAAATAAATATAAACAAATAAGAATTAATTAAAAAAATTGTTTTATTATTGATAAAATAAATAATATAATAATACAATAACTCAACCCTATCCAAACATAGTTGAATCTTGGGCACTTACACTAACAATAGTATTTGAAAGTGCCACTCTTTAGAGGGCATCTAAAAAGTATTATTTTCATGAGCTTGAGTGGAAGGTGGTTAGTCGAGCTAGTACTTACCCTATAATATTTTGTTACTATATTTGGGAGTGCTTCTCTTTATAGGGTATCTAAAAAAATATTATTTTCATGAGCTTGAGTAAAAGGTGGTTAGTTGAGTTAGTGGTTCAAAGTCTAAGGTCTTGTCTTTTAGGATAATGATTACTTTGATAAAGACAGGTTTTGAGCAGACATTTTTGTGTACAACCATACAACTATCTTGGTTCTTAAATCAAATCTTCATTGAATGGAGAGGATTGTGGCATACTTTTTATAGAACTCATTAGGTGAACCTCAACATCATTGGATAGCATGGGATAAAGTGTGTAAAACTTTAGAAAAAAAAAAAAAAGGGTTTGGGTTTTTGAAGCTTCGATTGGGTTATGGAAGCTCTTAAATCCAAGCTAGTTTAGTCATATATGCAAGGAACTAGTCTTTGGGCTCAATTTGAAAGAGCTAAATATGGTGCCCTAAATAGCTTATTATGCTTTCTCGTAAAAAGACCATCTTATGTGTGGTGGCTTTTTTCAAACTCGATTAACCTTTTTATGGATGTGAGAACTTGGGTAGTTGGTAGAGGTGATATTTCATGTTGAACTTTAAACTGGTATGGCTTGTCACTTCACACCCCCTCCCTTTTTTAGACAAAAGGCTCACGGTCTAAGAGGTGATGAACACTATTAATGATTTTAAATCTTTTATGCCTTCAAATATTTGTCATATTTTGTTGGGATTCAAGTAGATGAACATTAGGATGACTCTTTGGTATGTACTCTAAATTCTTATGGCACTTTTGGTATGTAAGGACTTTTAAAACCATAGGTGGGAAAATTTTCAACAAGTGATTGACATAAACAATTTTATGCCTTGTGGAATCTAGGCCATATTGAAGGTTCCAATAGAGTACCAAATTAGAGCCAAACGAATCCAAAAGGCCATATGTTATAACTATTGTGTAGGCAATCAAAAAGAAACCTTTAATTATCTTTTTTATTCATTCTAAAGTGGCAAAGGAGTTTTGGTGTTTTTTTTTCCTAAAATTTTGATAAACTACATATATATGATAGCACTTCAGCTTTATTTAGATCTAGGATGTGTTCCTTGTACACTCAAGTAGGTATGTGCCAAATTGCTAGCTGTTTTTTCTTTTAATGGGAAATCTAAAAGAATAATGGTAAATGTAGATTTGAAGGTGATGAGATGTCAATGGATTTAATTACTAAAAGCAAGTTAAATCTCGGTTGATTGAGATTATTTTAGTCCACTCCCTATAAGAAAAGCCTAAAATCTGTGAGTTTCAATGGCTTAGCAACTTGGAAAATTCAATTATCTCAATTCCTTTGAAGTGAGGAGTATGGCTCGGATGAACCCTCTTATTGAAGAGAATTATAAACTTAACACATATGTACCTTTGATTAAGGGGATTTGTTGTGGTGGTGGAGTCATTAAAGGGCGGCATAGCTAATTCATTGAGGCCTTTTCTAACTATTACGAGTGTAGGTACTAGCATGAGAGTAAGGGTATTCACTATTCGATAAAAATCGAATAACCGAACTGAATCGTATCGAAAAATTGATTTCGATGTGGTTTTTTTTTATTTAAAAAAAAATCAAACTGAAATAAATTTGATTTTTGACTTCGGGTTTGGTTTTCTTTTTTTTTTAAAAAAATAAATCTAAAAAATAAAATTATATATATATATATATATTTATTTATTTATTCATAGTTTTTTTTTTTTTTTTGTACTTCGGACTTCAAAACAAACAATGCGTGAATCTCCCCCAAATCGCAATCCCTAACCCTAAATACAGTCAAGCTTCCTAATTCCCCTTCTAGATACAACCCTTCTCTTGCAACTACCAACTATGACCGAGTTACCACCTTCCCCTCCTTCTTAAACAATCCTCGGTTATCGCCCACCTCCCCCATCTTCACAATTGATAATCTCTTGACTCGAAATACCTCGCAGCCTCGATCCCTCTTTTTCGGACTTCAAGTTCATGGTGAGTTGATTTTTTATTCTTCTAGTCTCTGTTTTTGTCTCACTCTTGCTATTGTTTCATAAATTAAGCTAATTTTCATGTCCTCGCATCAATATGGATGGCCATTAATATACCTACATTGGAATGGGTATTGTCGTATTGACTCGGTAACTTTCTTAGATTTGCTCGCTTTATCCCCATTATCAACAATCTCTTGATTATTTTAGTTTTCGTAAAGATCAATTAAGATAATAGAAGATGCTACCTTAGGTTGCTTAAAATAAGACATGAGTACTATAAGAGAAAGAAAGACAATCAAACATGAGTTGAAGGGCCTAGTGATTCTCTTAGCAATGTAACTAGTTGAAACTTTACTTATATTTTACTATTTTACATAGGTTCTTTACTTCTTTCTCATTGATATTCTCTTAATCTCTTTTCATATCTTTTAAATTTTTATTCCGTAAATAGACTTTCATAGTGTATGCTCGATGATGTCATTATATTACATTATATTATCGCTCTCGTTGGGGAGGTGGCTTTGGTCAGGTCTGTGGAAAAGATGCAAAGGATAAGATATTGAAGTAATTAGAGGAGTATGAAAGTGGGGGTGTTTTAGGTTAAGTTTGCCAATTTATTTGTAACCTTGGAATGCCTTTCTTTAACCACGAGGTGGTGAAGAAGGCATTAGTCATGGCAATGGAGAAGAAGAATGAAAGGGTACTAGATCTACTTCAAGTGTGTTTCAATGAAGACTTGATAACTACCAATGAGATGACCAAAGGCTTCACCCGTATCTAGGATGGGATGGATGATCCGGCTCTTAACATTCCAAATGCGAGAGAAGAAATTTAATTTTTATGTGAAGTATGCCTAAAAGAAAGGTTGGTCGCTAACATCTTATGGTTCATCCGTTGCCTATTGTTCCTTGAACGTTGTGGTAGCTACTTAAGAAGAAAAGCATATTTCCTTTTGACATAATGCATTCTGGATATTGAAAATTTTTAATTAGGATGATGTATTATACAAGCATATTTCTTTTTATAATTGTTCCCTGTATTGTAGATGCAAAATGCAATGACTACTAGCTTATAATTGATTAATTGTTCCTTACATTGTAGATTATTCCCTACATTATAGATGCAAAATGCATTCCAATAAATTCAATGATGATCATGACAATTCACTATTATATATTTATATTTTCCTTCTATTTTATATTTTCTTTAAAACAATAGAATGGGTAAAAATCGAATTATCGAACATCGAAATCGATATATTTCGAAAATGAACCGGAAAATCGAATAACAATTCGGTTCGATTTCAATTATTTTTTTAAAATTGAACCGAATAACCAAACGAACACCCCTACATGAGAGAGGAAATATATGTACTACGGGATGGTAGTAAGCTTTGTAGTCTTCTATCTTAACAATAAGTAGGTGTGGAATCGGATGATTTGGTTGCGAGAGAATGTTCCGTATAGAATGATTAAGTCTCCTTGGAGGTACATTCATCAATTTTGACAATGTCATATGTTTCAAAGTCTTACAATTTTAAGTATGTCCTTTGCTAGTAAAATATAGTAGTCGATAGACTAACTAGTTTAGCCCATAATTATAAGTCTTTTTGTACGTTTAATAGTTATGAAATCTTCTTAGGGAGATTTATATAGCCGATAGACTAGCTAGTTTAGCCCATAATTGTAAGTTTTTTTGTACTTTTAATAGTTATCAAATCTTCTTAGGGAGCTTTGTAATGCCTTAAGACAAGATAGTTTTGGTATTTACAAATATAAAAAAAACAATTTTATGAAGTGGTTTTCCATGTTATTTGGGGTTAAGTTTCGTTGTTCCCTCTTTTAGTTTTGGGGTAAGATTAGATTGCCGCATAGTACTCTTTAATTATTTATAATAAAATTGGTCACAATACCATCCTTGTTTGCAGAAAAAATAAAAAGAATTAATGACCATAACTTGTCTTCACAAGTCAAATCTCATGCCAATTTGTTTAGGAAAAACAAGGAGGGGAAGCATTAGTTAGCACTACCCGAGTAGCAATCGATGGTGAGCATGCTAGCAAGTCATAGATTTCTAAAAATAAAAAAACACACATTGATCATTTTTTCTACTAGACATATAAGACTTCCTCATTAAAAAAAGGTTTAACTAATAGAGTCACCGCCTAATACTTTAAGAAAACTAGAAAACCAAAAATGACACCGATTTTAGAATATGTATGAGAAGTTGGCTAGGTTTAAAAAAAGATAACAATCACAAAAAAAAAGTCATTTTTTATAGAGCATGAGTAAGGAGTCAAGGTACTTTCCTTGTTCACAAAAGAAGAAACAGAAGAAGAAGTAATGCTAGCTACATGCCTTCATAAGTCAAATCACATGGCCAATTTATTTGAAAAAAAAAAAAAAAGGTAGGAGGGTAGGCAATGGTTAGCACTAGCCAATGGCAAGTTATGATAAGCATATCTATAGTCGATCCATAAACGATACATAAACAATCCAGATTCATAATTAGTTTAATAAATAAATAACTTAATTAAAATCTATTTAATTAAACTAACACGTAATTAATATTTTTAAACAATGTTTAAGTAATTAAATTAAAAACTAATTAAGTTAAATTAATTAGTTAAAATAACACCTAAATAAGTTTTTAAAAAATATTTTAATATTTTAAACTAACAAAGAATTGACTTAATTTAACAAATTAAAAACTAAATTAACAATAAAATTGATTAAACTAACATGTAATTAACTTTTAAAAAAATATTTAATTAATTTAATTAACAAATAATTTACTTATTTTAAATACTAAAAAACTTAATTAACAACCAAATTAATTAAAAATGAATTAAACTAACACCTACTTAATTTTATTAAAAAAAGATTTAAGTAATTAAATTAACAAATAATTAAATTATTTTAACGCATTAATAACTTAACTAACACCTATTTACTTTTTTAAAACAATTAAATAGTTTAATTAACAATAATTTAACTTAATTTAATTAACAAGTAAATCACTTAATGAAAAGAATATTAATTAAAAGAACACCTAATTAATTTTTTTAAAAAAATATTTAAATATTTTAACCAATAAGTAATTGACTTGATTTAACAAATACAAAATTTAATTAACACCTATTTAAATAAACTAACAAATAATTAATGTGTTTTTTAAAAAATTAAATAATTTAATTAACAATAGTTTAACTTAATTTAATTAACAAGTATATAACTTAATTAACACATAATTAATTAAAAGAACACCTAATTAATTTTTTAAATCATTAATTAAATATTTTAATTAAAAACTAATTGACTTAATTTAATAAATGCAAACCTTAATTAACACATATTTAATTAAACTAACAAGTAATTATTTTTTAAAAAAATAATTTAATTAATCACTAATTAACTTAATTCAATTAAAAAGTTAATCACTTAATTAAAGCATAATTAATTAAACTAACACCTATTAAATTTTTAAACAATTAAATAATTTAATTAATAAAAATTTAACTTAATTTAATTAATAAGTTAATCATTTATTTAACACATAATTAATTAAAAGAACATTTAATTAATTATTTTAAATAATATTTTAATTAACAACTAATTGACTTAATTTAACAAGTAAAAAACTTAATTAATACCTATTTAATTAAAATAAAAAATAATTAATTTTTAAAAACAGTTAAATAATTTAATAAACCACTAATTAACATAATTTAATTAACAAGTTAATCTCTTAATTAACTTAAAATTAATTAAACTAAACTTACTAAATTTTTTTAAAACAATGAAATTATTTAATTAGCAACAAATAAACTTAATTTAATTAACAACTAAATCAATTAACACATAATTGAATAAACTAACACTTAGTTAATTTTTTAATAAATAATTAATTTAATTTACATGTAACAAAGTAACTCTAAGAACAAAATAAACTAAACTAACTAACAATTGACAAATAAATAATTAAACAAAAAATAGAAAATTATTGAAATAGATGGTAAAAATAAAAAATAAACATTACCGAGTTACCAATTATACAAATGGAGGAAGGGAGAAGGATGAGTCATTGCCAACTCATGGTGAAGAGGGGGAAGGGAGGAGGAGAAAGAAAAGACAGAAAGAAGAAGAAAATGGAGGAAAAGGGAAGACATGTAGGGGAAGAAGAAAAGAAGAGAGAAAGGGAGTTTGGAGGAGTTGCTAGCGTCAATGGAGAAAAAATGGGAGACGTGAAGCTACTAAAAAAGAAGAAGAAATATGGAAAAATCAGGTAGTAGTTCAATTCCATGATTTTTTTTAGTGATGATTTTGGTGTGCCGCAAAAACCATTTCTAAAACTAAAAACCCTCTTTTTAAAAATTTTTTATTTCCTTCCAAAAAATCATCACTAAGTTTGGTATTTATCGATGATTTTTTGAAAACCGTTGCTAAAAAACAATGTATTTAGAGATAGTTCTCAAAAAACCATAGCTAAACCCCTCTTTTTTCAAGGGTTTTATATGTTTTATTTTAGCTACGGTTTATGCAAAAACCGTTGCTAAAATCCCTCGCAAATGATGGTATGTAGTGATGATTATATAAAACCATCGCTAATTACCTATTTTTTTTTTGGAATTAGCCACAATATTCTAGAACTGTCGCTAAATAAAAAAAAATGATTTTTAGCCATGATTTCATTAAAACCATTGCTAAAAACTAAAAAAAAAAAAATTAGAATCTACGACAAATTGAAAAATGTTACTAAAGGTAAACATTTGAAACAAATTAGTAATTTTTTATTCACTAATTCATGGTTTTAGCGATGATTTTTAATACCGTCACTAAAAAAACATTCGCAAATAGAGAAAATTTTTATAGTGATGTAAGATCGTCAATATGTCATTGTAGTTGGAGGATATTGACAGTTGAGTGTTAGGATGGGCAAAATTGAATGTTGAAGAAAGAGTTTTTGGGTTTTCAAAAGTAGAAAAGTATGGAGATTGGAGAAGTAAAAAGACTAGGGCTAACTTCTTTTTTAGTTTTCTCGCAAATGACACTATTGATGATACAATAAAGTTCAAGCATCAAAGTTAATTGTAGTTGATATTCTACCTCCTTGAGATAGTTGGAAAAATTGTCATGGTGGCCTTTTAGAGTTCTGCAAGCATGGAGGATGAACATGATGTTAGTGATGGGAGGGGGCTGCATAGTCACTTTGATAGTTTTGTTGGTTTTTTTAATATATATATTTGTGAGAGTGCTTTAACGGGGTGACACAAAATGAAAACATATCTACATAAGACTAATAAAGGCCAATAAAAGGCAAAAGAAGTCAATTTAAGCCAATATATGCTCACACAAAGCAAAATACCCTTTAAGGCACAATGACCTCAAATACACATATAAACACAAATATCTTCGGACTAAGGATGTCAATGGGCCGGTTACTCGGCCCATTAAGCCAATCTCATGACCTACACACTATAAAATACTATACCTATTATCCATTAAACCCCTCTTTTTTCAAGCGGTTTTATATGTTTGATTTTAGCGACGGTTTATGCAAAAATCGTTGCTAAAATCCCTCGCAAATGATGCTATGTAGTGATGATTATATAAAACCATCGTTAATTACCTTTTTTTTTAAATTAGCGACAATATTCTAGAACTATCGCTAAATAAAAAAGGATTTTTAGCGATGATTTCATTAAAACCATTGCTAAAAACTAAAAAAAAATCAGAATCTACGACTAATTGAAAGCCGTTACTAAAGGCAAACATTTGAAACAAATTACCAACTCGTTTATCACTAATTCATGGTTTTAGCGATGATTTTTAATACCGTCACTAAAAAAAAATTCACAAATAGATAAATTTTTTTGTAGTGATGGTTTTCTTCTAATGTTGGCAAACCGATCGTCAACGTTCTTAGTTATTTTTTAGCTTGTAAATATGCTTTTGTAAGATCGCCAATATGTCATTGTAGTTGGAGGATATTGACGAGTTGAGTGTTAGGATGTGCAAAATAGAATGTTGAAGAAAGAGTTTCCTGGTTTACACTAGTAGAAAAGTATGGAGATTGGAGAAGTAAAAAGGCTAGGGCTAACTTCTTGTTTAGTTTTCCACAAATGACACTATTGATGATACAATAAATTTTGAGCATCGAGTTAATTGTAGTTGATATTCTACCTCCTTGAGATAGTTGGGAAAATTGTCATGGTGACCTTTTAGAGTTCTCGCAAGCATGGAGGATGAGCATCGATGTTAGTGGTGGGGGGTCGCATAGTGACTTTGATAGTTTTGTTGGTTTTTTTTAATATATTATATATTTATTTTTTTATTTTTACTTTTTTGTGAGAGTGCTTTGACAAGGTGACACAAAACGAAAACATATCTATGTAAGACTAATAAAGGCCAATAAAAGGCGGAAGAAGTCAATTCAAGCCAATATATGCTCACACAAAGCAAAATACCCTTTAAGGCATAACGACCTCAAATACACATATAAACACATATATCTTCGGACTAAGGATGGCAATGGGCCGATTACTTGGCCCATTAAGCCAATCTCATACCTTATCCACTAGAAAATACTATACCCATTATCCACTAAGAATCACTTATCCCTCGCAAATGATGGTATGTAGTGACGATTATATAAAACCATTGCTAATTACCTTTTTTTTTTTTTGGAATTAGCAACAATATTCTAGATATGTCGCTAAATAAAAAAAGGATTTTAAGCGATGATTTCATTAAAACCATTGCTAAAAACTAAAAAAAAAAATCAAAATCTATGACTAATTGAAAACCGTTACTAAAGGTAAACATTTGAAACAAATTAGCAACTCGTTTGTTCACTAATTCATGGTTTTAGTGATGATTTTTAATACCGTCACTAAAAAAACATTCGCCAATAGATAACTTTTTTGTAGTGATGGTTTTCTTCTAATGTTGGCAAACCGATCGTCAACGTTCTTAGTTATTTTTTAGCATGTAATAATGCTTTTGTAAGATCGCCAATATGTCATTGTAGTTGAAGGATATTGACAAGTTGAGTGTCGGGATAGGCAAAATAGAATATTAAAGAAAGAGTTTCCTAGTTTTCAACGAGTAGAAAAGTATGGAGATTGGAGAAGTAAAAAGGCTAGGGCTAACTTCTTGTTTGGTTTTCCACAAACGACACTATTGATGATACAATAAATTTTGAGCATCAAAGTTAATTGTAGTTGATATTCTACCTCCTTGAGATAGTTGGGAAAATTGTCATGGTGGCCTTTTAGAGTTCCGCAAGCATGGAGGATGAACATCGATGTTAGTGGTGGGAGGGAGGCTACATAGTCACTTTGATAGTTTTGTTGGTTTTTTTAATATATTATATATTTATTTATTTATTTATTTGTCGAGTGCTTTGAAAAGGTTACACAAAACGAAAACATATCTACGCAAGACTAATAAAGGCCAATAAAAGGCGGAAGAAGTCAATTCAAGCCAATATATGCTCACACAAAGCAAAATACCCTTTAAGGCATAACGACCTCAAATACACATATAAACACATATATCTTCGGACTAAGGATGGCAATGGGCCGGTTACTTGGCCCATTCAGCCAATCTCATACCCTATCCACTAGAAAATACTATACCCATTATCCATTAAGAATCACTTATCCTTGTCAAATATCGTATGTAGTGACGATTATATAAAACCATCGCTAATTAACTATTTTTTTTGGGATTAGAGACAATATTCTAGATCCGTCACTAAATAAAAAAAGGATTTTTAGCGATGATTTCATTAAAACCATTGCTAAAAACACAAAAAAAATTTTAGAATCTACGACTAATTGAAAACCGTTACTAAAGGCAAACATTTGAAACAAATTAGCAACTCGTTTATTCACTAATTCATGGTTTTAGTGACGATTTTTAATACTCGTCACTAAAAAAACATTCGCAAATAGATAACTTTTTTGTAGTGATGGTTTTCTTCTAATGTTGGCAAACCGATCGTCAACATTCTTAGTTATTTTTTAGCTCTGTAATAATGCTTTTGTAAGATCGGCAATATGTTATTATAGTTGAAGGATATTGACAGTTGAGTGTCGGGATGGGCAAAATAGAATGTTGAAGAAAGAGTTTCCTAGTTTTCAATAGTAGAAACGTATGGAGATTAGAGAAGTAAAAAGGCTATGGCTAACTTCTTGTTTAGTTTTCCACAAACGACATTATTGATGATACAATAAATTTCGAGCATCGAGTTAATTGTAGTTGATATTCTACCTCCTTGATATAGTTGAGAAAATTGTCATGGTGGCCTATTAGAGTTCTGCAAGCATGGAGGATGAACATCTATGTTAGTGGTTGGAGGGGGCTGCATAGTCACTTTGATAGTTTTGTTATTTTTTTAATATATTATATATTTATTTATTTATTTATTTTTGTGAGAGTGCTTTGAAAAGGTGACACAAAATGAAAACATATCTACGCAAGACTAATTAAAGCCAATAAAAGGCGGAAGAAGTCAATTCAAGCCAATATATGCTCACACAAAGCAAAATACCCTTTAAGGCATAATAGCCTCAATGGGTCGACTATTCGGCCTATTAAGCCAATCTCATACCTTACCCACTAAAAAGTACTATACCCATTATCTACTAAGAATCACTTATCCATTTTTTTACCTAGCCCATATTATTGTATCATAACCTCGCCATACCTTATCCAGATCCGTTTACTCATTAACATTTTTTTCCTAAATTGAAGGGTTTTTTTTCAATCTTTTTACTCGATTTTTTTTTTACAAATTATTTTTGTCTAGACTCTTTTTATATAATAAGAATTTTCTATATAATTTTTTATTTATATATTATGAAATAAAAAAAGATAATAAAAACAAGTAATATGAAAAGATTAATGAAAAATAAAATACTCTTAAAATAAAATAATATTAAATTAACTATGTTGAACATCATTTAAAAAATCAATTAATTAGTTTCTAAAACAAGATAAACTATTCAATTCATTTTTGTAAAACTAGAGAGACTAATTTATGATTTATTCCAAAAATGAATATGTTACTTGAGTAGCTTATTTCAAATACCAAAACAGAGAAATAAAACGAAAAGAAATAAGGATAAATTATACTCGCATTCTTACTAACGAGGTAATCCTCTACCTCCCCATCCCATGCATGCCTTACCGGGTTCGTACCGAGTTGACTCTTAACGGAAATCTCAAATCTTTATCTCTCAAGTGGTCTCTTAATAAGAAAGTGGAGAAAGTTACCTCATTACGTACCTCCATATAACACATAAAAAAAGAAAAGGATGCAAGAAACCCGAAATGAAAATGATAAATTTATACCTCTAGTTTTGTAAAGTAATATCAATTCATTTTTTATGTTAATGAGTAAAAAATAGATATTAATAGAGTAAAAAAAGATAATCATATTTATAAATAAATTATCCATTAACATAAATAGGTAATACTATTTTATTCATATTTATCTCATTATCTATTAGAATATTTTAAAAGGATAATTAAATAGACGAATTAGGCGAGGTACCTTTTTCATACCCAGCCACTGCCATCCATACTTCAGAGTCAAGGCTATGCATACACAATATACTCAAAATCCCATAAGAGTGATTATACTGGACCATCCTCATTCCTCGCACCTCTAGTGTATATGTTCATTTTTTATACTTGCTGACTCTATAGGACACTATAGCTAATTTTTCCAGCTATTTCAAAGAAGCTGATTATCAATTACAAATAACTCTGATGGCCGAAATCCACGGCATCATGTCTACCAATGAGTTAATGCGTGTGGACAGACAAGGCCAATAGGAAACTTAGGTCAACCAGAGGAGGCCTAAAATGTGCTTGGAAGAACATGGAAACTAACCACTTCAATTCATTTTGCACTTCCATGGCATTGTGGCGAATTGACTCGAGACTGGTAGATTTAGTATTGAATCCAAAATGTATGCCTTCCTTTTCCACTGTTGACTTGTAGGCCTTCCTTTTCCACTTCCTATATATCGTAAGGCATGCATTTATTGCCATGTCCATCAGCTATCAATTGTTGCTTCTCTCTTTACGCGTTTATCCTACCCTTGCTTTGCCTTTTCTTGCGCCTAATCACCCGACGACGAGCAACTAGCATGATTTTGGTGTTTATAGCCAAAACAGGAAAATGGGTCAACTTTTGTGCAGTCCAAATCTAGATTATTCGGTTTGAACAAAATTTTTGTTCTTATGCAGCCTTCAAACTTCAATCGCAAGAGACAAGCAAACTTTGCTTTAGGGGAATCATATTTGCACAAGTTAATAAACAATATATTACTTAAAAAGAACTTGTAGAAGACAAGGAAAATAAATTATGAGTTAGAAAGAGAAAACACCTGTGCCCCACATGTTTTCTTTTGGTTTGTCTATGCATAAGTATCTATATACATGTTTTCTACTTTATTTTTTTTTAATAGTAAATGTATTCTTAAACCAATTACATGGAGATCGAAATAATTAATCTTAAACAGATCGTTCATAAATAATCGTTCACATGTTTTCTGTAAGATTTGAATTCCTTTAGTTTACAAAACGACACGTGACAATTTTTCTAAACATTTTAATATAGCATCTGTTAACTAGCAATATACAAGGTTATTAATGATACTGATATACTAGTACAAGAAAAGGAATTCGAGGTTCAATTTTTTTTTCTTTTACACTTGAAAAATTAATCATTTTCAATTATATTTGATGGGTACAAATTGATATTAAAATTAGAGATTACATGTAACCCTCGAGAAAATCCTTAATCGTAAAGCGACGAATATGAGACTCGTTATATATCCGTATATCTATGAAGTGTACGTATACTTCTCATCACACCATGAGAAGTTAATACTTTAAATGTGTGATATATGTTATATTAAAGTTATTGTGCTTCAAATTAATGGTCTAATTCTTAAGGAAATCAATTATGCAAAATTAGTGTTTTAAGACACATATTATGTCCGAATTTTATGTGATTTATTTGAGAACTTTAGAATAATTTTCGGATAACACTTAAAGAATAAAAGTTGTTTGCCTATGTGTCTAATAGCTCTATTTAAAATTTCATAATTTTTAGACATATAAATAACAAGTTATGTCCATTGTAGTACAGCTAGGTTTTCATGAAACACTGCTGGAATTTTGGGAAAAGAAATTTCGAATTTTGGGGGGAAAGAAATGTTGGCTGATGAAAACAAGTTAGTACGGGACTTTGTTAGTTGAATTACTTAGTTAGCTTAATTATACACCTAAGCACTTGAATTAACGGCATGAAAGCCAACTCACCCAATTTTCCACCTCAACGTGCCACCTTCACCCCGACTCACCCATATACTTTACACTTTGTCCAATTACTTCAAGACACTTAGAGGCCTATTTAATGCAAAGCAAGGGAAGACATATATATAGAGAGAACAAGAGGGAATGACAGAGATTTTTGGAAAGGGATTATTAACTACCAAATGAGAGAAAAATGGTAATGAAGAGAGAAAGGAAAGAAAAAGAAAGAGAGAAAGGAAATAAGAGAAGGAAAAGAAGGAAAAAGCTTACCTTAAAATAAGTAGGTTACCTTTTCTTGTTTATATCATTTATTTCATCTTTATACTATTGATTTAATCTTTATACACTTGGTTAAACTTGTTGCAAATAGTTGTGTTACTTGGCTTGTGATGTGTTGTTGTGATTAGTGGTGTTAATTGGCTTGCCTTGCAATTTTATGGATATGGTTGACTATAGTGATTGATTGTGTTGGTTGTTTTCCAAACCCTAGTGATGCCTTGTATATAGTTTAATTCATGTTTGGGGATGAGAATGATGGAATTTGGGCTGACCAAAACATGGTGGGTGAATTTGGGGTTGATATGGACTTAGATAAAGGAAAATAGGAAGGAAAGAAAAATGAAATTTTAGGGTTTTCGTTAACAAAATTTCAGTTAGAGAGTTACACGGCCTCCCACACGGGCTTGTCTTTGCCCGTGTAATGTACATGACCTCCCACACGGGTGTGTCTTTGCTCGTATAATTAAGAAATGCATTTTTCTTGAAGTCGGAGACTTACACGGACTCCCACACGGGCGTGTCTTTACTCGTGTAATGTCAAAACGTGTTTTTCTTCAAGTTAAAGAGTTACACGGCCTCACACATGGGCGTTTCTTTACCCGTGTAATGTCAAAACATGTTTTTCTTCAAGTCGGAGAGTTACACGGCCTCCCACATGGGTGCGTCCTTGCCGTGTAATTGATCGGTCACAAAAACAAAACAAAAATTCATTTCTTTCATACTTTCTTTATTTCCAATTCTTTTACCAAGACAACTTAATAAATGGTCTATTAGGCTCAAATATATAGAAACTAAAGATAGAAAGGTAAAGCCACAAGAGAATCGAGACTTGAACTTAAAGACTTCTAAAACGAAAAATACTACCATAAAACCTTAAAAAGTGGTTCACATGCTAATAACTATAGAAGTTAAAGGTGAAAGAAGGTGTGACCTCCAATGAGGTAAATATTATGATAAGTGGTATGAGGTTATCCGAAACCCTATTGGACCTATGAAATTATCTAAAATCGAATCTTGTATATGTTGGGTATGGTTGACATGATACATGTAACATCATGTGCATTATGAGCATTGAGGATGGAAAGGAAACTAGAAAGATCATTGAGACAAGTAATGATACGATTTGGAAATCGAATTTGATAAAATGGGTAATAACAAGAAACCATGTGCATGCTCTATTACTAACACTCGTTAAGCGAGGGATAATTCCGCTAACCGTGTGCTTCAACGAGGGATAATTTCATTGCTAGCAATAGATGATAATGAGATCACTAAGAGAAAGTAATAAAGCGAGTAGGTGATAACATGATCATCGAGAATTAGAACGCACGGACTTGCTAATACCTAGGGTACCCGAATTGAAAATGGATGGGAAACATGGGAGATAGAACATTATTGCATATCATGTGCATCATCCCACTTGCGAGCTTCGGCTTACTTTATTTTTATTTTCATGTTATGACAGGAGAGAGTCCAAGTAGTAAGGATGCTTGCTGGATCCTCCAAAAGGCTCATGTGTGACACAAACATATCATAGTTTATTTTGATTGTAATTTACGGATTGGGATATCGGTAGACATTTCAATGGTACTATAAATAAATTTTATACTTTTTTCCATTGTAAATATTCTTGTAATGTAATATGTGTGTACATCTTCCAAGACGTAATATGTAGTATGTTATTATGATACTAGCATAGATGTAGTAGGGTTTAAGTCGGATTGAGAGGGTCGGCGTAACGTGCTCCTCACCTAGCGACTCCTTTTGGGTAATTGGCAAGTGGGTAGAAGAGGAGGCGTAGTAGGGTGGTATTAGAGCTATGGTTTAGCAAGTTGGGTAGAAGCATAAGTGCCATAAAGCCCGAGGACCGGTTGCTCCTTGAAGGGTCATTTTAATTTCGGTTTTTCTTAACTATGAATGATTATTATTGTGTTGTGTAATGTGTATGAAATTGTGTTAGACATTATTATTAACGATAAACCCTATCGCTGTAAATGTCGGTTTTATATCGAGTGCCTTGCGTGCCTAGGACACGTTGGTAGCGAGCGACCACCGAATGCACTTAAGACCGAGCTACACAACCGCACTATGGCTCTGAACCGGGATCCGATGGCTCATGTTTTGCGATACCATGATTGACCTCGGCGAATTACATTCGCTAATGCCTCATTTGACCGGTATGGTAATTCGAACTTTCTTCGGACCACCCTACGTCGGACTCTCCCACCGGGAGATCGGTAATTATTTGACGATGTTTTGGAGAGGATAGTCGGTCGACGTTCTTATTGGGCTCTAATTCGGGCCTTCTTACCAACCTAGGTCGGACGAACCTTCATTCGGCCGATGTACGAATGATGCCTACCCCTACCCATTGAACCAATAAGAAACATTAAACCGAATGATGGAACTTATACGAGCGGTAGCAACGGACACTACAACAACAACAACAACGAGTTCACGCTAAACGGATGAGGCGGCTTTTAGCCGCACAATAACGACCTCCACCTCGAGCACGGGAATGATGCGGGAGAAAGGTTTCGTAAGATGAACCCTCAAAAGTTTGCTAGGGGAGTGAACCCAATGATAACGGAGGAGTGGATTAAGTCCTAGGAGGTAATATTCGAATACTTACAGTTTTCCAACCAAGAGCGGGTGTCATGCGTTATTTTTCTATTAACCAAGGACGCTCGCACGTGGTGAAAGAGCGCACGAATGAAAATAGACGTGCCTACCTTAACTTGGGAAGGATTTAAGGAAGTCTTCTATAACAAATACTTTACTACAAACGTGAAGGATAAGAAAATGCAAGAGTTCCTAGAACTAAAGTAAGATGGGATATCGGTAGGTGAATATGTACGAAAGTTTGAACAAGCCTATAGATTTGTCCCATTCATTGCGAGGGACGAGGACCTAAAAAAGAAAAGATTCCGATAGGGTTAAATCCCAATGTACGAAGTATGGTTCGAATGTTTGTCGCGAATACCTTTTTGGAGATGGTAGATAAGGCGATGATAGGCGATGCGAATCGAAGGAGATTACAAGGGAAGTGCGGCAGAAAAGGCGGGTGTTTAGATTATGAGCCTCCTTATCCGGTCCTATAAAGCGGGGACCGCCCGAATTTCAATCGAAGTGGTGGCCAAATGACTACTTGGACTACCGGACCATCACCTTATGTCCAGAGGCCACTATCGGGGAATCAACCGAGACCATTGATGGGCAATCAACCACGACCAATAATGGGTAATCAACCCCAATGCAATAAATGTGAAAAATTCCATATAGGGGAATGTCGACCAGATTTGAGGGTCCGTTATGTTTCTCAAAAGCAAGGACACATAACCTCTAACTGTCCTCGGACCTAAAACTCGAGATCGAGAAAAGTACCTACACGAGTTTATATAATGACCCAAGAGGAGGTCGACAAGAGAGACATGACGAGTAATATGCGGTAATGTCTACATCTTTGGCTTGATTATTTATGTTTTAATTGATTACGGTGCCACACATTTATTCATATCAAAAATATTAGTAGAACGTTTAGGCATGAAACCCGAGACATTGGCAATAGGCTATCCGATAGCGAGTCCTTTCTAGAGAATTTATAAAGCCAACGAACCTAGTCCAACGATGTTTAGTCCAAATTGAGGATAGGAGTTTGGAGACCGATTTGATTGTATTAGACCTCCAAGATTTTGATTTAATTTTAGGAATGGATTGGTTAACGAGGCATGGTGTCACCATTGATTGTCGAGGGAGGAGAGTAGTTTTCGATCTACCCGGAGATTAGCCGTTAGAATTTAAGGCCGATATGGAGTTTTGAGCCATATCGATCATCTCGCCCATAAAGGCTCGAAGAATGCTAGGAAAAGGATATACGAGGTATCTAGCACACGTGGTGGAAAGCCGGGTAGAGAAAAAATCAAAGCCGAACGATATTGAAGTCGTGCGAGAGTATTTAGACGTATTTCTAAAAAGTTTAACTATGTTACCATCGGAGAGGGAGATAGAATTTGAAATTGAGTTGGAGCAGAGCACGGCTCTAATTTCTAAGACACCCTAGTTGAATTGAAAGAGTTGCGAGTACGGCTACGGGACTTACTTGGATAAAGGGTTTATAAGCCCTAGTTCCTCACCTTGGGGAGCTCCAATATTGTTCATGAAAAAAAAGGACGGTAGTACGCGGTTATGCATTAACTATTGGGAACCGAACCGAGTGACCATTAAAAATAAATACCCTTTACTGCGGATTGATGATTTATTCAATCAATTACAAGGTGCGATGATGTTCTCCAAGATATATACGTAATCGAGATACCACCAAGCGAGGGTAAAATCGAAGGATGTTAAGAAGACGGCATTTAGGACGAGATAAGGACAATACGAGTTCTTAGTGATACCGTTTGGGTTGACTAACGCTTCAGCCGCTTTCATGGACTTGATGAATCGAGTCTTTAAAGAATTCCTAGGTAAGTTTATTATCGTCTTTATTGATGATATCCTGGTTTACTCTCGAAGTATGGAACTTTTAAGAGCCATCTTGTAGACATTAAGAGAGCGACGAGTTGTATGCCAAATTTAAGAAGTGTGGATTTTGGCTAGAGCAAGTGGCTTTTCTAAGCCATGTGATAACGAATGAGGGTATAGCGGTGGATCCAAAGAAGGTAGAGGCTATCCGGAATTGGCCTATCTTAAAGAATGTGACGGAGGTACGAAGCTTCCGGGGCTAGCTGGTTACTATTAGAGATTTGTGGAGGGTTTCTCTAAGATAGCTAGGCCTCTTACTAACTTGATGAAAAAGAACGTTAAATTCCAATAGATGAATGCTCGTGAGAAAAGTTTCCAAGAATTAAAGCAAAGGTTAGTCACGACCTTAGTGCTAACTATTCCGTCCGAAGATGGAAATTTCGTGATCTACGAGTGATACTTTCAAAAATGGGCTAGGAGCGGTATTAATGTAGAATGGGAAGGCGATCGCCTATGCGTCGCGATAATTAAAGAAATACGAACGAAATTATCCAACGCATGATCCGGAACTAACGATAGTAGTTTTTGCCTTAAAAATCTAAAGACATTACTTGTATGGGGCGAAGTGCAAGATATATACGGAACATAAGAGTTTACGATATATCTTCATACGAAGGAGCTGAATATGAGTCAAAGGAGGTGGTTGGAGTTAGTAAAGGATTATGATTATATAATTAACTATCATCCGGTCAAAGCTAATGTTGTTGTCGATGCCTTAAGTAAGAAATCGGTAGCAACGACACATGCAATTTAGCTACCAATAGTGAGCGAAGCTGGAGTTTGATATAGTTCCCAAAGGCCACGAGAGCATGTTATCGACTTTATTAGTTCAATCGATCCTACGGGAAAGGATTCAAGCGAGCAACATATGGACGAGAGGTCGATGGAATGGAAGAAAAGTGTGAAGGATGGGAAGGAGTCCAATTTTGTTGTTTATGATAAAGGGGTTATGAGATTTAAAGGAAGGCTATATGTTCCCTCGATGGAAGATTTAAAAGAAGAGATACTAAAGGAAGCACACACAACTTCCTATTCAATACATCCGAAAAGCACGAAGATGTATCGGGACTTACGATAAAGTTATTGATGGCACAGGATGTAGAAAGATGTAAGCGAGTTCGTGGTAAGGTGTCAAGTCTACCAACAGGTGAAGACGAAACACCAAAGAACCTCGAGCATGTTGAAACCATTGGTGATTCTCGAATGAAAATATGAATATATAACCATGGATTTCATCATGGGATTACCACGGTTCAAAAGAGGGTCGGATGCCATCCGGATGATCGTAGATAGAGCCGACCAAATTGGCATATTTTCTTCTAGTCAAAACCACTTACAATCCGAACCAATACGCCAAGTTGTACCTTGACGAGATAGTCGGATTACATAGGATTCCACTCTCGATTATGTCGGATCGAAATCCTAGATTTACTTCGTATTTTAGAAGGGTTTGCACAAAGTCATGGGTACCAAACTAAACTTCGAGCACGATCTATCATCCATAAGCCGATGGACGAGTTAGAATGAGTGATCCGGATCCTCAAAGATATGCTATGAGCATGCGTGTTGGATTGATCCGAGAAATGAGAGAAATATGTCCGCCTAGCTGAATTCACGTATAACAATAGTTATCAAGCTTCAATTAGCATGGCTCCTTATGAAGCCTTGTATGAACGCCGATATAGATCTCCCGTGCATTGGGATGAAATAGGCGAAAGGAAATTGTTAGGACCGCAGTTGGTACGAGCAAACGGTTGAAGTGGTGGATAAGATTCGCCAACGATGAAGACGACTTAGAACGAGATAGAAAAGCTACGTCGATAAGAGAAGGAAGGATCCGGAGTTTAGAGTCGATGACTATGTGCTCTTAAGAGTTTCACCGATGAAGGGCGTACTACGATTTGGGAAGAAAGAAAAGTCTGGGTCCGTAATATATTGGACCATTTGAAATACTAGATCGAGTAGGTGATAAGGCTTATCGCCCGATGCTGCCGTCATCCTTAACGAGTAGTACATAATATGTTTCATGTATCTATGATAAAAAAGTACATCGGAGAGCTAAGTCAAATTTTGGAGTCGAACAACCAAACCTCACTCCAGATTTAACGTATGAAGAAAGACCGATCCGGATTCTCGATCGGCAAGTCAAACAGATTAAAAAATAAGGAGACCGGGTTAGTTAAAGTTTTATGAAAAAACCATAGCCTCGAGGAAATAACTTGGGAACGAGAAGAAGAAATGAGATACGGATACCCGAAACTATTTGCCTAAGTCAATTTCGAGAATGAAATTTCTTTTAAGGAGGGGAGAATTGTAACCTCCGAGAAAATCCTTAACTCGTAAAGCCACATATATGAGACCGTTATATATACGTATATATATAAAGTGTACATATACTTCTCATCACACCATGAGAAGTTAATAGTTGAAATGTGTGATATATGTTATATTAAAGTTATTGTGCATGAGATTAATGGTCTAATTTTTAAAGAAATCAATTATGCAAAATCGGTGTTTTGAGGCCTATATTACTGTTTGAATTTTATGTGATTTATTTGAGAATTTTAGAGTGATTTTTGGATAACACTTAAAGAATAAAAGTTATTCTTCTATGTGTTTAATAGCTCTATTTAAAATTTCATAATTTTTAGAATTATAAATAACGAGTTATATCCATTATAGTATATATGGGTTTTGAGGAAACACTCGCTGAAATTTTGGAAAAAGAAATTCCAAATTTTGGGGGGAAAGAAATGTTGGCTGATGAAAACAAATTAGTAAGGGACTTTGTTAGTTGAATTACTTAGTTAGCTTAATTATACACCTAAGCACTTGAATTAAAGGCATGAAAGCCAACTCACCCAATTTGCCACCTTAACTCGCCACTTTCACCATGACTCACCCATATACTTTACACTTTGTCCAATTACTTCAAGACACTTAGGGGCCTATTTAATGCAAAGCAAGGGAAGACATATATATATAGAGAACAAGAGGGAATGGCAAAGATTTTTAGAAAGGGATTATTAAGCGCCAAATGAGAGAAAAACGATAAAGAAAAGAGAAAGAAAAGAAAAAGAAAGAGAGAAAGGAAATAAGAGAAGGAAAAGAAGGAAAAAGAAAAAGAAAAAGGAAAACACTTACCTCAAAGTAAGTGGGTTACCTTTTCTTGTTTATATCATTTATTTCATCTTTATACCATTGATTTAATCTTTATACACTTGGTTAAACTTGTTGCAAATAGTTGTATTACTTGGCTTGTGATGTGTTATTGTGATTAATGGTGTTAATTGGCTTGCCTTGCAATTTTATGGATATGGTTGATTGTGTTGATTGCTTTTCAACCCCTAGTTGCCTTGTATATAGTTTAATTCATGTTTGGGGATGACAATGATGGAATTTAGGCTGACCAAAACATGGTGGGTGAATTTGGGGTTAATATGGACTTAGATAAAGGAAAATAGAAAGGAAAGAAAAATGAAATTTTAGGGTTTTCGTTAACAAAATTTTAGTCGGATAGTTACACGGCTTCCCACACGGAGGTGTCCTTGCCCGTGTAATGTACACGACCTCCCACATGGGTGTGTCTTTGCCCGTGTAATTAACAAATGCATTTTTCTTGAAGTCGGAGAGTTATACGGCCTCCCACATGGGTGTGTCTTTGCCCGTGTAATGTCAAAACGTGTTTTTCTTCAAGTCGGAGAGTTACACGGCTCTCACACGGACGTGTCTTTTCCTGTGTAATGTCAAAACATGTTTTTCTTCAAGTCAAAGAATTACACGGCCTCTCATACGGGTGTGTCCTTGTTCATGTAATTGATCGATCACAAAAAAAAAAAAATTATTTGTTTCATACTTTCTTGGTTTTCAATTCTTTTACCAAGAAAACTTAATAATTGGTCTATTAGGCTTAAATAAATAGAAATTAAAGATAGAAGGGTAAAGCTACAAGAGAATCGAGATTTGAACCTAAAGACTTCTAAAACGAAAAATACTACCATAAAACCTTAAAAAGTGGTTCACGGAGCTAATAACTATAGAAGTTAAGGGTGAAAGAAGGTGTGACTTCCAATGAGGTGAAATTTGTGATAAGTGGTATGAGATTATCCGAAACCCTATTGGACCTATGAAATTATCTAAAATCGAATATTGTATATATTGGGTATGTTTGACATGATACATGTAACATCATGTACATCATGAGCATTGGGGATGGAAAGGAAACTAGAAAGATCATTGAGACAAGCAATGATACGGTTTGGAATCCAAATTTGATGAAATGAGTAATAACAAGAAACCATGTGCGTGCTCTATTACTAACACTCGTTAAGCGAGGGATAATTTTGCTAACCGTGTGCTTCAACGAGGGATAATTTCGTTGTTAGCGGTAGGTGATAATGAGATCACCGAGAGAGAGTAATAGAGCGAGTAGGTGATAATATAATCACTAAGAATTAGAACGCACGGACTTGCTAATACCTAGGATACCCGAATTAAAAATGGATGGAAAACATGAGAGATAGAACATTATTGCATATCACGTGCATCATCCTACTTACCGAACTTTGGCTCACTTTGTTGTTATTTCCATGTTATGACGGGAGAGAGTCCAAGTAATAAGGATGCTACCGGATCCTTAAAAAAGGCTCATATGTGACAAAAACATATCACGAGTTTATTTTGATTGTAATTTACGGATTGAGGTATCGGTAGACATTTCAATGGTACTGTAAATAAATTTTGTATTTTTTTCATTGTAAATATTCTTGTAATGTAATGTGTGCGTACATCTTTCAAGATGTAATATGTAGTATGTTGTTACGATACTAGCATGGACGTAGTAGGGTTTAAGTTGAATTGAATGGGTCGGCGTGATGCGCTCCTCACCTAGCCATTCTTTTTGGAGTAATTGGCAAGTAGACTGGGGAGGGGGCGTCGCATTACAAACTTGACATACTTCTAGAAATAAAAAAACAAACATAAATTTTTTGATAGCGTGAAAAATGAAATTTCAACATTCAACTTCTTATTAAAAATTTAAATCTCCTACCATTAAGTCAATGTTATTGAATTGTTATTGAATTTGAGATTCAAAGTGAAATGGACTTGGTGAACTTGTAGGAATACTAATTATTGGTTGTAATTATCTAGGAATGTTAGTTGGAAATGAAAGATGGAAAATAATTATATGGACATAGGTCTTAGAATGTTAGTTGGAAGGAGCTGTTCAAAATAATTTTCTCAACCAAAACAGTCCAAAAGAAAGAAGATAACTTTGTGGCGTTGACTAGTGCCTCTTAATGGCACAAGACTATCATAAGCTATCAATGGGCTCGTGTTGCTTTGCCATTTTCTCTCCTTGTTACAGCTGTTAACAAGTTTTGGACGTTCTTTGATCACATGATATTTTTTCACAGTCACGAGGGTGTATGCGTAAGGTTTATTTATTTATTTTTTGGTGGATATTGAATGAGCTAGCTGTAGTATCTACAAAGCATATTATTTTTTGTGGGTAGGAGTCCGGTAGCTAAATTAGTGTTTTGACGCAAACGATAGTTTGAATAACCTTCAATGTAATGATACAAATGTTTTTTTTAAAAAAATGATAAATAGTAACTGTGAATTTAGAGATTTAGAACTTGAAAACTTTTTATAGTTTTTTTGTTGATTTACGCAGCTAGTTACATAGAAAAACAAAACACAAAGATCTATTATCTTGATGTAGTGAGTATCTTTCATTCACTTAAAAAACAAATGTTTTTTTTATCTTAACAAAATTCGTTTTGAAAAAATGTGACGATATTATAATTTTCAATGATCAAATAGAGTTAATCCTAATCCTCTATTTTTATTCTATAAATGTTTGATTGGTCATTTTTTATCAATAGAATTACGATCAGATGGCCGAGCCAACTATTCAGAGTAATACCATTCAATACGACGTCCAGCAAGCATAATTTAAGGGGATTGTAATTCTACTTGTGACTCTAATGTAGTCTAGATGGATGTTTTATGTGAATGCATGTACTCTATTAAAATCTACCATAAATTGTATGATAATATTTGTCATCCAAGCATATCCCATAGTTTGGTACCGAAAATGCATGGTGGTCACATGGATCCGGCCAACAAATTAGGCATCAATTTTCTTACAACTTTGCGTCCTATTACAGTAGGTCGGTAATACATTATACTCGTCAGGTTTTGTAATCAGCAAGCAATAATACACTAATATACGCGCGGTCCCGCCCACTACATAAATCATTTTGTCCGTTTTAACGACAGCTGCCTTCCCCAAATCCACATATTTCCTATATATATATATATATATATATATATATATTAATGGTTCAGGATATTTTTAAGAGTACGACTAATTAAATGTTAGAGATAATTATTAAAAAAATTCTAAAAAAATCTTTTATCCAAATAACTTATCAATTTATTTTTAAATCTTTCAAATCTAAAATAATATTTTTTTACCCAAACATCCAATAGTTAACCTCCAACTTAACACTAGTTAACTATTGAGTCTATTACTAAAATATTTTTTTCTTTTTAGATTTGAGAGATTTAAAAAATAAATTGATAGATTTTTTAGAGTTTTTTCTTGTATAATTTTTTATCTAATAATAAACTCAATTCTTAATTTTTAATGCGTTTGATATTTATTATTTTTTTTATCATGATCAAGTTCAAGTTCTTTTTTTTTTTTTAATTGCATTTGAAAGAAACAAAAAGTTTTGAGATTCTTTGACTTTTAAGCACTGACATTGGACTACTATTTTTTTTTTTTATTATACTAAAAAATTCATTATGAAGGAGTTTTTTTTTTTTTTTTTTTTTTTTTTTTTGTATTGACCATTCGTTTAATTAATTACAAAATTACTTTTATTATCTAGTAACTATAGTAATTGATGTAATTTAACTAATTACTATTATTGAAATAAGATTATTATTATTTTCTTGTAATTTAATCTAAGGGTTATCATACAAATAAGAAAAATAAGAATACGTATTATTATGAATATTTGTAATTTCTTAAATTATAATATATTGATAGAAAGAAAAAGCATCATCGATAGTGCTAGTTTTTAATTAATCAAAACTTAACATTTTTTTATCAAAAAATAAAATAAAATTACAAAATGAATGTACAATATATTTTGGTGCATCAATTAAATAAAACATGGTTATCCATAATAGAAATACATATCTTGAAAGATAATGCTTTCATTAAATTAGGGATAATTATCAAAATACCTTCTAAAATATCTTTTATCTAAAAAATCTACTATTTTATTTTTAAATCTCCTAAACATAATATATATGTCAAAACAGCCAATAGTTAATGCTAGTTTTAATTATTAGGTGTTTTAGTAAGAAAAATCTTATTTTGTGCTTGAGAGATTTAAAAATAAATCTGTGAGTTTTTAATATAGATGATTTTTTTATAAGGTTTTTTTTTTATGCTTAAATGTTAATATGTCAAATTATTAATAAATCATAATAAAACTTGAATTGAAATTTAAAAAAAAATGATATTTAATGAATTTTTTCTTTATCATTTAAAGATCCATAGTAGTACAATATCTTTTATTTATTAATGTATTTATCTACTTATTGTATTATATGTTGTCGCTATTAGGCTTTCTCCTACTTTTTTTTTATTCAAGACCGTGGAACATTTTTCTTCAGCTGGCGTACCTACACTTCTATTTAAAGGATCAAAACTTACAAAGGAAGTTTCATTTATTAATACTGTCTCATCCTTAATTCTATCTTCATAGGAAAAAGTGTGTTACAAGAAAGATCACTCTTGCGAGATGGGGGATGAAGTAAAACAGAAACCCACCCTTGAGACCTCCATGGAGAATGGAAAGAAGGAGAAAACCAATTCAAATGACGAGCCAGAGATTAAATACGGAGGAATTAAAGCCATGCCCTTTGTCATTGGTAGGTTGACGCACAGCTTATTTTTTGTTTTATTTTTTGCTATTTGATTCACATCCATGTTAAATTTATTTATGTTCCTATTCTTCATCGTATATGTATATATATATGCAGGAAATGAGACCTTTGAGAAGCTTGGTACAGTTGGCTCTTCAACAAATCTTGTTGTCTACCTGACTACAGTTTTCAACATGAAGAGTGTCACAGCCGCCACGCTTCTTAATGTCTTTAATGGCACCACAAACTTGGCACCTCTAATTGGAGCTTACCTCTCTGACACTCACTTTGGACGTTACAAGACGTTGGGTTTTGCTTCAGTCTCCTCTTTCTTGGTAATTCTTTGCTTTTTAATCAACCTTTTTGAACTGTTTTCGAGTTTTTGCAAAAAGAGTTGCTCGAAAGTGACATGATTGAGACTAGTGTTGACTCTGCAAAGCCATAGAGATGGCTGTAGCACACGTACAGCTACCTAAATAGTTTGAAGAATGAAACCAATTAAGAGTAGACTTTTCTTTACGAAGTTTTTGCAACTTGGTCTCTAGTCGATGAGTTTGATGCCACAGATCTTGTTTTTACATATAATTTATATCTGGATTGATATATAATGCATGATATATGTGTTTTAGATATCGGCATAAAAATGAATGCTTCTCTTAGTATGGTTTCATGTTCCTTTTGGATCTATTGGTGTCATCTCTGAAGAAAAAAGGAGCAACTTAACTATATAGTTTAATGTTAATTTAAAATGGAACCTAACCTCATTTCTTGATGCAATAGGACGATAATATGACACTTCGTATTTTGTTTTTCAAATTTATCTTTCTTTCTTGATAAATTTGATGAGATTTAAGTCAACATAGTTTCATTAGTTATATTAAAAGAATAGATTAGAGAAAATCAGTTAAATTGAAATATTTATTAGAAGAATAGATTAGGAAAAAAATATCTGAAGTATAAAAATAGATTAAAAACACTTAGAATGGTAAGGAAAAATTTAAAAATAAACATCAAATATAAAGATAAATTGATTTGTTCTCCTTCCAATATCTTTTATTAGCGAAGGATTACGTCATGTTAGGTTCAGTAAATTTTTCATCTAGAGACTTCGTTTGGTCCAAAAAACATATCATTAGCAACATACAATTTTTATATTCAGATTCCACAAGTGGGCGGAAAAAATACTTTTTTGATGATATTCCTCCTGTCTACGTGGAGTTAGCTCTTGCCAGTGACGCAGTCGTGATGATATATTTGTTTTATTTTCCCTTCTCCAAAGATGCCAACTATATTATATATTAACGTGGCTGATCTTTATATATATATATAAATTTTCATAAATCATTATTAATTTTTAACTTTTTTGTTTTTTTAATCGGTTTCTGTTTAGGGGATGGTGGTGTTGATGCTGACAGCAGCAATCTCAGCGCTGCACCCACCAGAGTGCGCGCCAGGTGGTGCGTGTGTGGGGCCAACATCTTGGCAGCTAGGCTTCTTACTAAGTGGGTTTGCATTTTTGGTGGTTGGAGCTGGTGGCATCCGGCCTTGCAACCTAGCCTTTGGAGCTGATCAATTCGATCCCAACACTGAATCTGGCAAGAGGGGTATCACTAGCTTCTTCAATTGGTACTACTTTACCTTCACATTCGCGGTGATGGTATCTGTAACCGGCATTGTCTACGTGCAATCAGACGTTAGCTGGGCTATTGGTTTGGGGATTCCTGCATTTCTAATGTTCCTTTCATGCGTTATGTTCTTTGTGGGAACAAGCATTTATGTCATAATAAAGCCTCAAGGCAGCCCCATAACTAGTGTGGTACAAGTACTTGTTGCTGCTACAAAGAAACGAGGCCTCAAGCTTCCAGCTGAAAATTCAGCTATTTCTCTTTTCAACTATATTCCCGCCAAATATATCAACTCTAAGCTTCCTCACACACAACAATTTAGGTGAGAAGGATCAATTTCTACATACCATTTGATCATGAATCATTTTATACAACAATATCATCAATGTAGTTTCATATGTGAAAGAGTGAGCAGCATAAATTAATTATTTTGATTGCCAATACAAAATCACGAGTATTATTATTATTTATTTTAATACTTAATTCATGACCCCTGCAGTTGTCTCGACAAAGCTGCAATAATTGGAGATGAAGATCAAATTAATTTGGAAGGTACAGCTACCAATCCATGGAAACTTTGTAGCATCCAACAAGTTGAGGAAGTGAAATGCTTGTTGAGGATAATCCCAATATGGTCGACATCCATAATTTTTCATATTCCCTTGATCCAGCAACAGAGTTATGCAGTTTTCCAAGCCCTTCAGATGGATAGACGTCTAGGCAAGACCAGTTTCCAGGTGCCCGCCGCAACGTATGTAATCTTTACGATGATAACCCTAACCATTTGGATTCCTCTCTATGACCGAATTATCGTTCCATTTCTTCAAAGGCTTACTGGCAAAGAAGGTGGAATAACGTTGCTTCAAAGAATGGGAATCGGAATGATTCTCGCTATTCTTTGTACGCTTGTTTCTGGACTGGTAGAAGGAGAGCGAAGGCACATTGCTTTAACAAGGCCCGCCTTAGGTCATACGAACAAAGGTGGCTCTATATCGTCGATGTCTGGTATGTGGCTGATACCACAACTTGCACTTTCTGGACTTTCTGAGGGTTTCAATTATATTGCACAGATTGAGTTCTACTATAAGCAATTCCCAGAAAATATGAGGAGTATTGCTGGGTCATCCTTCTTTGCGGGAATTGCTCTCTCTAGCTATCTAAGTGGTTTCCTTGTTTCTCTAGTCCACCACATCACTTCAGGAAGTAAAACTGGAGACTGGTTGGATGATGATCTTAACAAGGGGAAATTGGATTACTTCTATTACATGATTGCTGGTTTGGCGATCCTCAACTTAGGATATTTTCTTTTGTGCGCCAAGTGGTATAGATATAAAGATGCTGATAATGGCACAGTGGAGATGGCTACAAAGGTATCTGAGAAGCATATTGTATGAATAGAAAATTAAGCTTGAAGCCTTGAATGGAACTATTCTACATACTGCCAGTTGTTTTCCTTTCCATCATCAACACGTCAAGGAGTTCATTAGACCGAAAAGATAGAGAAATGCAAGAACCATATATTCTCCATTAGAACCTTAAAATCATCGAAGATAACAGATTTGTGGTCACATTGAAAGGAACCCTGGCTATAAAAGCTGTCATCAATATTGATTTTACAGCTCCAAAATGTATACTTGTAGTGACATTGTTAGCTTAATTCCTATAAAGGATTTTGTTGGGTTTTTCACTTAAATTGAAGGTATGGATTGTTACGGTTGGTGATTGCATGGTCTTATTGTGAAGCTTGCTGCATAAGATTTAGTCGTATGATTGAATCCAACTTATTCCAAACCATATATATATATATATATATATAGCACTTAAAATCTTTTATATATAGTTAGACTTTCAATTGCATGACATCTGTCTCTAAAAATATTTGAAATGTTTAATATGTCATTCCAATTAATTTTTCTGATTATATGAAATTTTTTTAATCGAAATATTTCGATTGAAATAATAATAAAAAAAAATTAAAGACTTCGAAAATAGAAAATGAAGGTCATGTGACACATTCGGCCTTTCATGGAAGCAATGTCTATGAAAATCATGAAAAGTACTAGACATGTTCATTTATGAAACTTGTGAATTCTATGAAACCTATGATGTCTACAAAAAGTTGATCATTCTATTTGTATATCATGATTGAACATGCTAAGAGTATACATTAAATCATTCTCTTAACGTAGACCGAATGTACCTAATATTAACATACACAACATTTCTCCATGAAGCATTAAATAATAACATACCAAATACATCAAATAATATATCAATCACATAACCAATTAATGAACATATGAAAATACTATTTAATCATTCTATTTAGTGTTGGCTGAATCATCCAAACATAACACTAACAATTAATCATCAAAGAATCCAATAGTCTTAAACTTAGTCACTTGGCTGAATGATCATCACCATAAACACAAGTATCATTTTGTCGTAGAATTAACCATATCACACACACTAACTAATTGCATAGCAAACATTTACATGAAAATAATATATGAACAAACATCAAGGAACACCAAGCTTAACATTTGGCCGAATCTATCAAGGACAAACCAAGGCATATCTAAGCATGAATAGATCCATTTAAATTCTACCTAAACACATCGCCATGTAATTACATAATCTAAACTAAAATGGTTATCAATATACACATGAAGATTACATTAGTACACCTAAAATTCAAATTTGGTCAAAACATGTTAACAACCAATAACTTCATAATTTTAACAACTTTAAGGCTTCTAAATCATGTATTAAGCTAATTCCACCTTTTAATCATCACTTAAACTCATGAATCATCATGATCAATTATTGATTATTACCATATATTTAATGATCAAGCATCAATTCAATCAACAATTAAGTAATCAAATATGATCAAACATTAATCAAGCAAATACATATAATAAATCATTGAATTCCTATGTCTTATGAAGTAGTTGAGTTGATTCCACTTACTTGAAGTTTGATTAGTATTGAAACCACTTGAATTTCTCACCAAAATCATCTTCTTCCTTGAAAAGTTTTGGCCAAGGCTTGTTCGAGTTCTTCTCCGAAACTTTCAACCACTTTTCCTTATCTAAAACTTTCACCACCATTCCTTCTACTTCATCAAATCACTTTTTCTTCTTATATTTTGATGTTTAGCTAGCCTAATTTTACCCAACTTAGCTTGGTTAATGCTTCTCCTATTTATAGCCAATTTGTCGACCTAATGAAGCTATATGGAAGCTTGAAAATCAGCTTGCTTAAAGGAATTAATTTGGGTGAACTTTCGTTGATATTTCTTAATTATTTCTAGATTAACCTAGAGTTTTCTCCCTTATTTCCCCCTCTTTCGGCTGAATTATTGGAGCATGGAAGCCTAATAAATTTTGTCACATGTATAAAAATTTAAGCTAAATTCTTTGTCTAAATTATTCTAAATTAGTTAAGGTAAAATGTTATCTAATTAGCTTAGATATTTCTCTCTCCTTTTTCTCTGTCTTGGCCAAATTAATCTAGGTGAATGGATGGAATATGTGCCACTTAGATGGTCATTTAGATGACAATCTTTCATTGCTTCACCTAATTAATTCTAGGTAGTTTCCGTGAAACTTTCTAAGTTCACATTTGTAATTTGCATGAAATTTTCTAAATAATTCCATGTAATTTCTATGTAATTTTCTAAGTTAACAACTTATAATTTCCTTGTTATTTGTATGAAATTTTCTCTTGCTTTCCATGTATCTTCCATGTAATTTCTCTTGATTTCCCATTATATTTCAAAGTAACTTCCTAAGTCTTTCATGTAACTTCCATGAACTTTCCTAAATCTAACATTTACTTACATGATTAATATTTTATTTTGATATTAATTCTTACATAACTCATCCAAAATTCATTCTATCCTAGCTAAATCTTTCAAGTCCCTTAAGTTAGTTCACTTTACAATTTAGTCACTTAACTTTGCTATTTTATTCAATCACTTTCTTACACTTTGATCCCTAAACTTTTATTTTTGGTTTAAATTTAGTCCTTATTGGCTTGTCCATAAGACCTTGTGTGCGTGAGGCACGCCTAGCCTATCGCATGCCCAACGCATGACTATCTAGTCGACAAGCGCACATGCAAGCGCCGAGTGTCCAACATTGGCCTCGCACGCAATCACTATTTTCTTAACTTAAAATCAGTTTTAAATATTTATAAAATACCAAAAAATCAGATTTATAATAAAAAATTAACAATTCATGTAGTTAATCATAATTAACAAAGCATATAATTAAAGATTCAATGGAGGCTTTGATACTAATTGGAAGATCATATATCCTAATGGAGGAATAAAATAAAATAAAAAATTTTCTCAAATCTTAGGTTTTCAAGATCAAGTCGTTTAATCATCTAATCATATAAACATGAAATAAAAATGCAAGTAAAAGATTTACCTCTTATAGCGTAGATTTAGCATTTGTAAAAAAAAGTCATTCAAGTGTCGACCTCTATCGATAATCCATGCAGCTTAAACACCTATAAAGGAAGCTACATAAACCATAGAGTGATAAATCCAATCCTTTAATATATTTGATTTATTTCCTAAAAAAATCAATTAGGGTTTTTACGACAACTCAAGCTTTTTAAGAAGGGATACAACAACTCGGGTTTTTTAAGAGAGAAACACTTTCTCTCGTTTCTTTTTCTTTTTCTCGTGTGTGTATATGTCTTAGCCTTTTCTTGCCGCCTCTCTCCCTTTTATTTATATAGGGGCGGCATCCTTGTCCTCTAAGGATAAGGAGTTACAACATATGTAGGCTCGTTTGGTCTTATCCTTGTAAACCCTAAGCCTTATCCAATAGGGCTGAAGTTTATTCTTCTATCAAAATATCTTGCAAGCTTTTAAATTAAGTCTATTGGCCAAAAATCTTTTAGTCCAATCAATTTAGACTATCTAAATAAATTCCAAATTAACTAGGTCAAATATTTTTAGGAAGCTCACATTAGGAAACGAAACTTTCAAATTAGGAAAATAATTTCTAAAATAAGAAACTTTTAAAACTCGAAAATTTTTTCAAAATCTTTGCTTCTCTTTTATTATGTGAATGCTTAAAAATATGCATATGACTCAATAGGCTCCTAGATATGTTGGCAACGTATCAAGAATAAAAGACACCTCTTTATCTCTTTATACATAAATAAAGATTGACTCTAACAAGGCATTATGACTACCTATTTCTCTAGGAGGATTAATTAATTTATAATTATCTTTCATGAGCATGGTTACCATACAATTTAATCCTCATGTCAATTTATCACATTGTGATCTCAAACTTAGTTATCAGTATGTTCAATTGTGATCACATAAGTTTTCTTTGATTCTCAAATGTCTTGGTTCTTAGAGTAAACCAACTATGCTCTATTGGTGTACTCCTCCCGTGGCCATAGATTTCTTGAGTAGACATTCATCAAATTATAATATGATAACTCCTTTAGAATACAAGAAATAACTTATTCTATCTTAGTTATTCACCTATCTTCATTAAATACTTAGTGTACCTAAGAAATCACCTACATGCAGACTCTTGACATGTCAAAGTACATAAATTCTCTAATAAAATAATTATGATGACTTCAAGTCAAAGGAATAATTATACCTATTTCATATGAGATTCCTATAAACCAAATCAAATGGGTTCTTATGGCGAGTTAAGTCTAGTGATATGTTATCTAATATTAATCACCTAAGCACTTGCTTTGAAATTACCATGTCAATAAGTGTTAGATCTCTTATTACTATATGATAGTATGGCATAACACTCACAAATCTTACCGTATATGATCAATGTCCATTCTTGGTAATGTTACAACTTAGGATATTTAATGATATTATTTAAGTGTATTAATGTTTGTCTCATATTTTTTGATCAATCAATAATGCAATTCATATCATATGGATTTCTATCTAATTCTATCAAAATATAAATGAAAAGAATTAATAGAAAAGCAATTATTTGCTTGTCTAGTTAGTGAAGAGGAAATTTTTAAAGTACTATTTTGGGTATGTTCATCTATCTCTAAAAGAATTTGGCTATGGATTATTCTCGTAGGGTTTGGCTAGTCTTTCTAAGAATATGGTTGCATACATTTCCTATGGCATTTGTCCATCATCCCTTCAAGGGTTTGACCATAATTTTTATGGTCTTTTCATCCCTAAAAAGTTTTGGCTATTAGTTACGCCTCTCGCTTATTTAAGGATGTGATCTGTAAACTTCTTTATTAATATTCTAGCATGTTGCTCTTTATGTGACTTGATTATAAAGTCTATAAGTAATTTGTTAAGGCGATCATTTTGAGTAACATATTTTTTTATTATAAAAAAAAATTTATGCCAAAAATTTTAACTATATACATCTTTTGTGGCCTAACTTTACAAGTTATGGCAAATGTGGTGCTTGATTTTTGACTTGTAAAAGCTATTCTTTAACTCTTTTATGGAGCCACTTCTATCTCTCTTAGCATGATATCTTTCGGTTGATTGCCTCAAATGATAGAGATTCCTTTTGGTGTAGAAAACTTTAGGAATAAGCACCTTATGTAAGTTACTACCCCTATCTTATTCAATAAAGGACTTTTAAAGATAACATTGTATGCTAAGTGTATTTCCACAACCGTAAATGTCGAATGTGACGGTGATGTCTCGAGGAGGAGCACTTATCTTGATGGGCGATTGTATTGTTCCCTTTATAGGCACTTGTCATCCTTCTATTCCCATCATTGGTGTAGTTATGGGTTGAAGTTAGAATGCTTTCAAACCCATCGACTTAAAGGCCTCTTTGAATAGTATATTCCACAAAACTCCCATCATCTATTAATAAGTGGTGGACTTTGTATTTGAAAATGATGGCAATGATGACCAAAGCATCATCGATAGAAGAGGTAGTTCTTGTAGAATCTTTGGGGGTGAATATGGGCTCGTGTTATGGTGTTATAACTAGGGCTATGGTTAGGACCACCTTTCCTTTGGTTTCTCCTTTGTCGGGCTAGGCTTAGCTATGTTCCCCCAATAGGATGATGGTGATCTCTAATAGTTCATCTTAAAGGTGATTGGGTTCTTTATCATGGCATTAGGGTCATCCCTCAAGAATCATTTGAGGTAACCCCTAGCGATCAATCTTTCAATTTTTTTTCCGAGCAATATTGTTTAGTGTTATGCGAGTGATCCTAATAAGTGATACTAAGGAAAGAGGTAGTATTTCTTTAGGTCCTTTAAATAGATATGACCCTTCCTCGTAAATGGCCACAAGCACTTCTATTCGAGTCCCATTTAAAGTGGTCTAGACCTCAAGGAACATAAGAAGCTTGGGTATAGGCCCTCTCGAGTTCCGTTTCAAACTTACATGAGTGGATGGTGACTTTTTCCTTCTTAATTTGTTGACTGGTTTTGTAATTAGGGGTGTATTTCCCTATCAATAGTTACTTTATCCTAATGTGGCTTTCCATCAACTTTTTTCTTGGTAATGATTCTAATGGTGAAGGGTGTAGATCGTTTTCCATAATTCGAGTTGTTAACCCCTTCGATGAGGGATTTTATGGCTATAGTTCTAGTAAATCATCCACCTTGAGCATTTCTTCATGGAATCAAAAGATAAAAACTCAAATGCTCTCTTTTTCTTATTATGTGAAAAATCAGCCAAACGTTTTTAACATAAATGCTAGTGGAGAATCGAGCTATGAGTTTGGAGTTGAGGTCCTCAAAGCTCAAGATAGACTCGCAGTCTAGGCTATTATATCACTTTATAGGAGTACCTTTAAAAAGATTAGGGAGCACTTTACGGATGGCATATGTTCCACCCAACACAATTTTAAAGGTTCTCCTTATGTTTTAGATGTGCTCTTTAAGATCGATGGAACCATCATAAATGTCCAAATTTATTTTACTTGTGATAAAATTTTTAGAGAGTTTGATGTTGACCATATGTGGAGCCAAAGGCAACATGTGGAGCTTATATTTATAGTGATCTAAGCATGAGCAAGATGAGACTTCGGCCTCTTTTGCATGATAATGCTTGATCTCTAAGCTTATATACAATGTTTTTTTACAAAGAAGAGCATTGATGGTGCTTTTCTTGATATTTTCCGATAGCATCGATCACTTTTTTTGCTTCACAATGACATTTAGATCTTTTCCTTTTTCTTTCTTTTAAGGAGATCCTTGTGTCTCTAGTTCTTTTCACATGTAATGTTCATGGCTTCTTTGATATTTTAGAGACATGTGATGACCTCATTTTCTATTTTTGGCACTAATATGCCATTTTTGCTCTTTGTTTTACATGCATAGGCCTCATCAAGTTATAAGGAGAGATGAGGTGGATTTTTAGCGTAAGGTTCGTTGCATGAGGGTGGAAGGCATATTAGCATCTCAAACATTAAGCCAAGCATTTTGATATGAAATTGAGCCACCAACAACACCTTTGTGAGATTCTAAACATGCTAATTCAATTAGACGACAACCACACATTAGATGATGGGACTAATAAAGTCTAGAGAGATAGTACATTCGGGAACTTCCATCTAATCCCCCATGAATGAACTTAGAGACACTCTAAAGAGCAAGATCGGAGATGTAAGAAATCTAGCTAGCTTTTTGCTTAAATTCCTACAAAAGGCACTAGTTGATGAATCATCGTTTGATTGAACCAATAAATTTGAGACACGTAACTCATGATGGTGGTGGCAATTAGTGAGCATTTATGGAGTATGGATGAAAGCTCCTATGCATCGTGTACTTACAAAAAAAAAGTCCTCCTAGTTAGGTATAGGACCTTTCAACGCCTAAGTTAGTGTTAGAATGTGGTGAATTGTCTTAAAAAAACTCTTATGTATTAGTATGTATTAGTTTGCATGTAATTTAGCAAGAGTGTGGGAGAGGTATGGAAATGGACTTGTTTAGAAAGTGATATAAGAACTCGTTTATGGTTCCCGTGATGAAGAGTATGGTTTATGTTTGAAATAGTTGTAGGAGGATAAGTATTGCTTGGATACTCTCTTTTTCTTGCAAGTGTTTTCTTATATGTGTAGCACTTGAGTGTTGGTTTTTCTTTGGATCTTGTTATTCTTGTGTTAGACACAATCATTTATCTCTCTTATGTGAGGCATTTCCTCTTTATATAAGCAATTGTGAAAGCTTTTTGTATGGTCGAAGAGGTAGGAATGTCTTTTCTCTCGTTAAGGTTAGTAGAGAAGTCAACAAGTGTTAATGTTTTATCATCATTGTATTTGATTCTACAATAGCGTTAATATGGTTATGATAAGTAATGATTTCATTGATGCCATCATTGGGGATTTTTATTTGATGTTTTGTCTCTAATGATAATGAAGGAGAGAAACTTCTTTCTTTTCTAGATTGGAGGCCCTAAAGGTAAAAACATTCTAAAGTCTTCCTCTAAAGAGATGCCCTTTGGTGTTCTTTAGGTGTTCCGGGTTCACTTGACACACTAGTTTTTCTTGATGAGTTGTGAGCCTTGATCAAATATGACGAGTTTTGAAGTTGGGGACCTTACGCCTTTCCTATTAGACTCGTGTTGGAAAAAGGCTCCCCATCACATATTTATCTTATTAATTGTGATTTCATATATAAAATATATAGAACTTAGATAAGATTGAAGATGATATTGTGATGATGGAGTAATAAAGGAACACGATGATATTTTGGCAAAGATAAACGAATTGACCTAAGTCAATTAATACTTGATCCAAATTTTGAGTTTTTAGGTATTCAAGAATTCAATATGTTTGTTCAACAAAAATTTTCTACCCTAGAGTGTGAAGGAACTTGTGTCTTATTATAGATATAGATTGTTATTGTGTCATCATGTTGGTTTTTTTTTTAATTAAAATGTTTGGATTGGGGTATTGAAAATTTTAAAACTTTGCGTTTCTACGTAATGGGATCTTGGATTATGGTTGTGATTTAAATTTTTTTGGACATTAAGTTGTAATTTGTGTCCGAACATTTGAATTATTGCAATTGTGACTTAAACACTTAGTTTTTAGTTATTGTGATTTAAAATTTTTTATCATTTGACTTAATTTGTTATTTAGAATTGAAGTGGTGCTTATTTATACATAACATTTAATTTATATTTTTGTAACTTTATTTTGGCGATAATATTGATATTTTCTTAGAACTTCTTCTTTCAATTTTTTTTTCTATTTTAACAAAATGAATTATGAGTTGTTAGTTTCACCAATTATTCATATGTTAATTTGAGATATTGGTCCCATCAAACCTTAAATCGTGAATAACAACTATGATAGCAACTCAATCAACTTTGAGCTACCCTATTTGCACTTCTTTTGATATTTACCTAATAACTATAACATATGGGATAATTACCATTCATTTGAATAGTATTACTCGTTCATTTGAAAAGTAATTATCGAATTATCGGTCATTTGAATAGTAATTCACTATTACACATGCCTTTTCTTTTTTTTTCTTTGCTTTTTCCATCAATTTATATTTTTTTATATTTAATTGGTTGTTAAAATTTTGAAAAATCAATTTTTCCTTTGCTTTTTTCCATCAATTTATATTCTTTTTATTTATTTAATTAGGTGTTAAAGTTTTAAAAAATGAATTGTAATTTTTTCCACATAAACTCGACGATTATATAATATATCTTTTTATATTTTAAAATTAACATATACTTAAACTTATACTACTTTTATTATTTAAATTTCATTCTTTGAATTTATCATTTTTTTTTATGAAAATTATTATTTAATTAATATTTTTATATGAAATTTTATTTGCTGATATTATATAATTTATTTTTCTTTATGTTTGAATTTTAGAATGAAAATTTTAAAATATGATTGTTTTTTTCTTTTTCAAAAAATAAATTGGTATAATATATATCATGAATTCTTAGAATTTTTTACATGATAATTGCATATGTATAAATATATAATTATTTTATTTTAAAAGGGTAAAAGTGTATTTTAAATAATTTATCTCAGTTCAATATGTATAATCAAGACATATAAAAAAAATTGAATCGTTAATTTAATTAAAAATTAACTATACATCTTTCAACATAATACAAATTATTTACTATAAATATTTTTTAACATTATAGAACCAATTTATTTGGAATAAAATAATTAAAATAATTTTTTTAAAGGAACCAACCAATTATTCAAATACCGCTTCTTATACTAATTTTATTGATTATTTTGTGTATATATATATCAAATGCATATGCTTGAAAAAAAATAATATTCTCACCAACATTAAATAAGAATAAAATTTTATTTTTTCATTAGTTAATTTTTATACAAGTCTATACATTAATTGTAACTTCATTTTTTAGATACATTCTTATAAAAAAAATATAATTTTAAAGTATTTTTTTTAATTCTTAATTACTATTTCATGTTTGAATTATTACAAGTATTTATTTAAGAATCCTTGAATAACAAAGAAGAAATCATGTCTTTTAAGCGTAAATTTTATGAAAAACACATAAAACATAGTAATAATTAAATAAAAAATTATAACATTTTGAAATGATTTTGTTCTATTTACTCATAACATTGTGCAAATAATTTAAAAAATTAATCTTCTCATCAGCATGAAATAAGAATTTTTTTTATTTTTGCATTTTTTTAAAGTCTCGTCAATTAATTATAACTTTATTTTTTGAAATAAAATATTATAAAAATTATATTTTAATTTTTTTTTCAATTCTTGGTTAATATTTTAATTAAAATTTTTAAAATTTTTAATTTTAAAATAAATCAATAAAGAAAAATGATTTATGTTTTTTTAAATATAAAATTTATAAAAATATTAGAAAAAATTAATTAAATAATATATTATAATTAAAAAAATTTAAAATTTTAAAATAATTTTATTTTACCGGACTCGCAACGTAGCATGGGCATTCGGCTAGTGACTCAAGTATAATTCTTTGGTAAGTCACAAGTGAACTTTTAATGCCAGCTATAATTGGAAATATTTTCTTGTTCACATCTTAATAGTTTTCTTCGATGATTGTGCCTTGCTAATATAGATAATTAAGGGTTGATTTTAGAATATATATATTTTTTAAATCATACTAAATAACACAAATTTTTAAGAGTGAGGTAGAGAAGCGTATAATTCATCTAACAATGTGGTGTATGTTTAGTTTTTTCTCGCATAAAAGCTTCTTCTTTTTTTATTTTTTTGAAAAATGAAGTACTCGGTTGACAAGAATTTTCCACTCGAACTAATTTAATGTTCTTAAATATTTGAGGGAGCAAAATAAAAATTTATCATTAGGACTCAATGTAAAAGAAAGAAAATTATAGAAAGAACTATCAACTCAAAACTAAATTAAACGTTACAAAAAAAAAAAAAAAAAAGGATAAAAAAGAAAAATTATTATGTTAAAAAAATAGAAAACAATAAGATGAGTCATTAAATAGTTTATTTTATAAAAATATACTTTAATTTGTACATATTTTGCATGTTCCATTTCTTTTATGACAGGGTGAAATTGTCTATGTAACTTTTGAAGTTTTCAAAGAAATTATTTTATGGTTTAGCTAGTGAATAATATTAGTCCCAAAAGAGTTTGCTTGAAAGTCATGAAAATATGTTTGCTTACTTAACTTCTTGAGTCTGAATGCAAAAACCAGTACCGAGACGAATTTATTTCCTCTGCATGTGAGTAATAATATAGATTCATTTTGAAATTTGTATTTTGTATTTCGGACTTTCAATAGTTTTGGTGACGTATTATCACATATTCATAATTTTGAAAGGGAAAGGTGGAGTAAATTACAAATTAGACCCTCTATTTATGAGAAACAAATTAATAAGTTCTTTTTGTTTTGAAAACTAATTATTCAGCCCATTAATTAGTGTTGCCACACTTAATTTAATATTACTTTATTTTAAAAAAATGTCATATTTTCTCTTCAATCATTTCATTTTTTTTACTTGTTTTTTTCATTTTTATAATTTTAAAGAAAAAGATCAAAATAAATTGAAAAAGAACCAATTAAGTTACAAGAAAATTTGAAAATATAGAAATAAATAATTATATTTTCTTGAAATCAAAATAAAATTGCTGAATAAATCATTGAATATTATAAAATTAAGTATTTAAGAATTAAAAAATAGAAAGAAAATGTAATCATTCTATAAACAATCAATTAAATATAAAGTCAACTTATTAAAATAAAATTCATTAGTACTATTTATTACACAACCAATATATATATGCTTAATTTTTATTTAAAATTCATAGGAATGATAATAAATAATTTTTTGTATTAGGTCGTGTAATTTTTGTAGTAATTACAAAAATGAGATCTAATCGACAATGGATGAATGTTAGGTTAGTTGACGGGTTGTTAAATGATGATTTTGTCGAAGGGGTAGAACACTTTTTAGCTTTCGCTATTGAGCATCCCGAATATATGGAAGGAACCAAAGTTAGTTGTCCTTGTAATTACCGTAAGTGTCGAATAGAAATTATGAGGAGGTTGAAATGATAAATATCATTTGTGTCGTAAAGGTTTTGTGTTAGGATATTATGATTGGGTACATCATGGTGAATTTGAATCCTATATAGCATATATTAATTCTAGGAGTCATTATATTTTTGAAAATTATTATGTAGGCAAAGGTAGTTCTAGTGAACCCCGAAACCATATCAAACTATGATAATCGATGCAGTAGATCCATCCTTTGATCTATGTAACAATGAGGAGGTTCCTAATTCGATACCTAGCATTTTTATGATATATTGAATGCATCATGTAGATAGATTTGCCTAGTTGTGATGAGCACTCGCAATTATCAACGAGTTGCTTGAATGCTGAATCTAAAAGCCGAATATCATTTTTTAAAGAAGTGTTTCGACCAGTTATGTGAGTTGATGAAGGAGTTGATGCTGATTGATAACTCGTATGATAAACAATTTTTATGAAACAAAGTCTGGTTAAGGGAATGGGTTTACTAGTGAAGAAAATTCATTGTTGTTAGAATTGTTGCATGATCTATTGAAAGGAAGATAGGGAATTAGATAAATGCAAGTTCTATCAACATCCTCGATATCAAAGTTGCCATCAAGGATTGAGAAGAGCAAAAAATGTTTCCAATTTTCAAAAATATACTACTTTCCTTTAATGTCGTGTCTACAGCGACTATATGCATTGAATGCGATAATTGAGTACGTGACGTGGCATGTTGAACATGGGAGAGATGATGTAGAAGTAATGCATCATCCCTTTGATTCTATTATATGCCAAAGTTTCTATTAGATTAATCTTTCTTCCGTAGCTGAAAGAAAGAATGTTAGATTAGGAGTATGCATTGATGAGTTTCAACCATTTGATCAATCTAGTGCGTAATATTCCTCGTGCCTTCATTGTGACTCCATACAATTTGCTACCATGGATGTGTATGAAGGAGGAATATATGTTGCCGCTACTTGACGTCGGATGGGACTTTCGAAAAAATCTATAGTTTAGATTTTATGGTTTTATTTATAGAATTATTTACAAGTTTAGAGTCGGCACCTAGTATTGAAGGAACTAGAAACCTAAAATAGGCACCGATCTAGAGATTCTATGGTAAGGTGTTGGTTACACTTTGGAAAGATATCGATCACCAAAAGATGCCATTTCCCTAGAAAGGTACCACATCTAGTTATAGTCTTAAATTCATCTTCTAAAGTATTTTATTTTTGCCAAATTATTTTTCGATTTGAACTCCTTTTTTTTTTTAGGATAACAATAGTCCCAATAGGATAGGAGACTTTGTTAAGAATTTTATTATTATTATTATTATTATTATTATTATTATTCTTTTTGTTAACAACATTCTCTATCGGATATGAGACTTCATTAAGAATTATTATTATTATTATTTTGGTCAAACGACGACTCTAATCGGACAAGAGACTTCGTTGAGAATTTTTTTATTATTTTTTGTCAACACGATAGTCCCTATTAGATAGGAGACTTTACCGAGATTATTATTATTATTATTATTATTTTGTTAACGACGAGTCCCTATCAAATAGGAGACTTTGTTAGAAATTTTAATTAATATTTTTTGTTAATGATAGTCCCTATTAGATAGGAGACTTCGTTGAGATTATTATTATTATTATTATTATTATTATTCCGTTAACAACGAGTCCTTATCAAACAGGAGACTTCGTTAAAAATTTTAATTAATATTTTTTTGTTGATGACGAGTCCCTATCAAATAGGAGACTTCGTCGAAATTGTAATCATTATTTTTTATTTTTTTTCGGTGGAAAATCTTTCATCGATCCTTAAAATACTTAAGAGACTCGACAATTCACTTATCTTTCAATTATCTAAACTAATTATTGACCTTTTTAAAGGAAAATTGTCATCAATCCTTAAGAATTTTGGAGGCTCGACAATTCACTAACCTAATAACCACTAATCTAATTATTAACAATTCGATGAGAAATTATCATCAATCCCTAAATATTAGGAGACTCAACAATTATCCACCTATTAATTACTTAATAAGCCTAATTACTAAATAATTGAAGTAAAAATAAATCAAAGACAATTCAAGTACAAAAATATAAATAAAAAAAAATTCTATAAAATAAATAAAGACTAAAATTATCTTAAATTAAATCATTACAAACAATTTAAACATTAAATTCTAAGTAAAATGTAAATAATAGACATGCCATAAAATTAAAAATTGCAATTGCATTAATAAAAGTGATTAAGAAAATTAAAATATCTAAATTAAATACAAAATGCTTAAAATGCATAAATTTTGTTAAAAAAATAAATTATAGTCAAACACTTCTTCTTGCTTTTTTTTTTTTTTACTTCTCTTTTTCTTCCCAACTTCTATTTCTTCATTTTTTTATTTTTTATTATTTTTTCATTTTTTCTTTCATTTATTTCTTTTGTTTTTTTAAATTAGCTTGGCAAAGAGGCTTGGGCTAGACAAAGATTGGTCCAACGCTTTGTTTTTTTCTTTCGTTGTTCGCGAAATGAGCTTGGTCGGACTAAGATAAGTCCAGCCCTCCTTTCTCTTTTTTTTTTTTTCTTTTTTGGACCGGGCTCAAACCCGGGAACGAGGTTAAGAAACAAATCAAGTCGGAAAATCGAATCAAAAACCCCTAGTAACTCTCTCTCTCTCTCTCTCTCTCTCATTCTTAGCTTGTTCTTTAATTTCTCTCTCTACTTCTTCAATTTTTTTTTATTTTACAATCGAAATGGTGATAAATTATGGTAATCTATTCAATGAACCTATAATCCGAACACCTAAATCACACATCCATCAATTAAACAATGGGTAATTACAATGAAGAAACAAATCGAAAAAAAGAAAACTAGGAATTAAACTTGGGAAGTGGTCGATGAGCATGAAGAACGACCCATAAATTTTTCAAAGAAAACCAAGAAACCTAGGAGCCATCTAGTGCGGATCCCTTGTGATTCTTTCGAAACTTACCTTCGATTCTTCTTCTTTCCACCAAGACAAACAAAAAGCTTCCTCAAAATAGTTTTAAAACTTCTTTGGTCGACGCGAAAATGAACAGACTTAAACCCAAACGAAGAACACCAAGAATGTGAAAGTCGGCTACCTAGAAAAACCCATAATTGCCCGTGAAAATGCCAAGCTAGATGACCCTAAATATTCCGAATTTCAGCTTTCTTTTTGCTTTTCTTTTCATTCTCTCTCCAACCCATTTTTTTCTAACTTTTTTCCAACCTTTTTGCCCTATTTATAAGCTAAATCGACATCAAACTATGAGAGGGAGTTGCTACAACAGGGGCGGCATGGGTGGTCGCCAATGGTAGTATGGGTTTGCTCGCAAAATCCAACGTGATTCATGGATTCAAATCGGTACAAAAAAAAGGGATTTTTTTTTTTTGTCCATGAAGTGTGAAACAAAATCAACATTAATTGTTGAGTGTAGAAATGAATTTGCGAGAGAAAAGTTGAATTGATTGGTCTTGGATTTTGTTTCTAAATTTCACTTTGGTCCTTCGATTTTCAATTGTCCGCAATCATTCCCTTTCGTGTACAATTTCGATCCTTGTGAATTGAATTTTATCAATTGGATCCTTTTGTTATGCAATTTTAGTCTTTGTAAATCCAAATATATCGGTTAGGTTCCCAATTACTTCAATTACACTTTCATTTAGTTCAATTGCATCCTTGGGTATAAAATCCTTTTTTTTTTTTGTATTTTTGTTCTTTTTTTTGTAGTAAATTATAAAATGAATTAAAATGAGATAAATAAAATGAAATAACAAAAAATATGGAAAATTTTTAGGTTATGACATATGTCATTGATTGTTTCAGACTTTAACAAATTCGAAATATAAGTTGGACGTTTACTTATAGCATTTCATATCCGAGTTTATCCAGGTGTGAGAAGTGGATGTGGTGACCTACGATGTGTACCGTAAGCGGTTTTTTATTGAGAGCTACAGCTATATGGACTATCAATAACTTTCCTATATATTCAATGCTGTTCTATTAGAGTATTGTAGGAAAACAAGCTTGTCCTTATTGTATGAAAAATTCGGATGCTTTCTCCTTTTCTAATGGAACGAAGACCTCCCGGTTTGACAACGATCAAAAGTTTCTTCATCATGATCATCCATATAGAAGAAATAAGAAAGCATTTATCATAAAAAAGTTATTAAATTTGGCCCTCCTCTAATCCGATCTAGAGCGAGAGATGCTACATATGATGGAACAGTGGGGGTTGTTGAAGGTGACAAAAGATGGTACGGATGATCATAATAGTAGAATCTCTCATATGTGTGGATGGAAGAAACAAAGTATTTTTTAGGATTTGTCTTACTGGAGTACAAATCTCATTCGACACAATTTAGATACTTTCCGGACTCATCATTCTAAAGCTCGCATTTATCGTATCTAAAAAATAAAAAATAAAATTGCTTGAATGGATAAAACAACTCGGGTTTCCTCATGAATATGTGTCGAATCTAGCTAGATGTATTGATATACAGCATGACAAATTTTATGAGATGAAAAGTCATGACTGTTACGTTTTCATACGGAGGTTACTTCTAATTACATTTTAAGAGTTTTTGCTAGGAAATTTTTGACAAGCACTTATAGAGTTGAGTTTATTCTTTAAGCAATTAACTTCTATAGTGATAAGGGAAAAAGATATGTTGCAGCTTAATGATAAGATATCCATCATTTTGTGAAAACTAGAGCGTATATTTTCATCTAGCTTTGTTGACTTCTTGGAACATCTTCCAATCCATCTACCATATGAGGCATCTATTGCGGGACCTATACAATATCGATGGATGTATCCATTTGAAAGGTATTGACATTGAATTTAAATATAAAATTAAATAAATTTTCAACTTTTAAAAATTAAAATAATTGTAGGTATCTATAAAAGCTAAAAAATAATGTTAAGGATAAGGCTAAAGTGAAAGGATCAATATGCAATGCATATTTGGTCAAAGAAACCTCTTTATTTTGCTCGTACTATTTTGAGCCTCATGTGCATACTAGGCATCGAAAAGTATTGCATAATGTTGGCTATTACAACGGAGAAGAAAACAACCACATTGAAGAGATGTTATTTGTATTTAAATAACAAGGTCAACCAATTGGTCGACACATAATAGGAAAATTGACAGAACTTGAATAAAACGCAGTCCACTAATATATATTATTGAATTATGAAGAAGTAAAACCTTACATTGAGTGAATTTATCAAAATTCAAATTCTACATCATACTTATTTTATTATATATAATAATATTAGCAACATAGTAGAGACTAAATTACGTTTGCTATTAATTCTCTTCTTTTTAGTGGATTTATTTTTGAAATATGACCGAATAATTCCTTCATATTCAAGAATGAAACCAATGCTCTAATTGAAAGTGAGTTTGCCTCCTGATTTAATCAATATGTGAGTATTATCATTTGATTCGTATTTAGTATATTGATAGCATTAATTAAAAGATAACTAAACTTTTAGAAGATTTTATGTTTAATTTACATACATAAAATGCATATGCAATTTTCATAAAAGATAAGTTCTTAAAAGATCTCACACAAGTCCTATTACTTAATGTAAGATCGTACACTAGTTATTTTGTTAACGGTTATAGATTCTGCATAGTTAAGGGATCTTTATAAACAAGGTCTTTCAATAGTAGTGTTTGCATTAAAGAAAGTAATTACGAGTATAATTGAGAGTGTCTATTACAGGATACAAATGGAAATTTTTTTAAGTAAAGTATCCTATATTACCATTCAAGAGAACGAGTATTAGTCAAATATGATTGGTTTAATCCTACACCGTAAGGAATAAGGATTCATCCATAATATAAAATTATGAATGTTTACTATAAAAGAATCATAAACAATTATGAACCATTTATCCTAGCATGACGATCAGCTCGGGTGTATTATGTGGAGTACCCTAGCTTAAAGCATGAAAATCGAGATTGGTGGGTTATGTGTAAGATCAAAGCTAGGTATGTATTTGACTTGGCTAATTCATCAGCTGTCATCTAACAAAATGCTGAACCATTTCAGCAAGATGATTCAGAAATCCAACACGAATTGATTGAAGAAGTCGAGGACGTCACTTTATAGAATGATCCAAATCGATCATTTGTAGATATAGAAGTAGGTGTGGTTGATGAAGACAATGATAATGAGTATAAAATATGTCGGATGATGGACATGATAACTAAACGAGTGATTATGATAGTTCTAATTAAATATATATTTCATTTGTTGTATTAATAAGAAATTATATAGTTTTTGTTTCTTTATTAATTTGTTACATGCGAGTTAATGATATCAATTTCATACATCTACTAAATGTTCGTTGTAGATTTTAATTGTTTTGTATCCATAGCAAATGCTATATTTTTTATTTGCTTATTAATTTACTCGATAATATATTTATTATATTATATTTATTTATTTAACATTAGATCATACAATAATGACTTATGGTTTGCATCATCCCCCTATAGTTATTATTAAATCATGTTTTGATAATTATGGACAAGCATCACCATCTAATGATAGTCCATTGGAATCCCCTACTAGTATCGATCGTGGGTCTCCAAATACGGGCCTTTTACATGGGTTCCATAGCTCTCGCAAGTCATGGAGGCAACACACCTACAACGACCATTCAAGATGCCTTTCCTACACTAGCAATAGATGTTCCAAGCATCGACACTTGAGGTTCTAGGATCGACTTCCAAGAGTGACCCCTTCACCGGCATATCTAATGTTCCAAATAGTTCCCATAGCTCCTCCATTCGGTGACATATTTCTATCACTTAAGGATGGTATGTAATTATTTTTTTACTTTAATATATAATTTCAATAATTTTGATGTTTTTTTAATATCTCTTTTTTTATTTTGTTGTTTGATAGTTTCACTCTGCCTAGTAGAGATTATTCGCGAAGATATCTATGATTTTTAAGGAGCGGTTAGACGTTAGTGGATCATATTGGAAGTTTGTCATGACATCACTAAACAATTCTACTTTAGTGAATTTAGGGTAATGTATTATCAATTTTCTTTATAATTAAAATAAAAAATTTTCATTAAATAAATTTGTTAATATTAATTTTTTTGGTTCATTCAAAACTATTTTGACCGAGATTTGACCATCGAGGCGTTTGTTAGAGCGGCATGGGAGACTATTGCCAAAAAATGCTATGCCGACTTTATCTATAAGTGTAGTTTCTGGACGATTGCCCCGTTTATATTAGACAAGAGGTCTAGGATGCGTGGTGAATAAATTTCATGAGACTTGATCGCGTGGCTTATTAAGAGAAAGCATCGCGAAACTAGTCGTCGAAGATTAGTGGTCCCGGTATAGGTCCTTCTAAGCATACGAGTGGCTCCATATCCGTGGAAGAGCATGCCCGTCACTTGGTAAATTGCACACTTTTTATTATTAATTACTTGTTTCAAAAAATTTTAATTTTCTTCTCATATTATTTGTAATGCATTTATTTTTCGGAAGGCAAGATTTGGCCATGAGCCAATGAGTTTTAAGTTGTTTCGGATGACTCACAAGTGACGAGATGGTTCTTTCGTCGATCCGTGCTCTCAACAAATAATGATAAGTGTTTTTTTAATTTCAAATATTAAATATGAAAAAATAATCTAAAATTTATTTTAATCTTATAATAATGATATCATTATTTTGATTACGTAGTAGCATGTGGAATAACTCATCCATAAGGAATTTGTGGTGTAGCGAGCGAAAGGAATCATGGAGCTAGAAGTTGATAAAAATGCCATATACCTCGAGGCTATTGGAGAGGAGAAGAAAAGGCTATATGGTGTAGGCATATAAGAGGTGCATTACTTGTCACGGTCGAGTGGCGGTAGCTTCTCCTCCGCAACATCGCATTACATCGTCGATCCCGCTAACGACGAGCTTTAGAAGGGCTATAAGGATACGAAGGAAGTGATGAAAGGGATGCATTTAAAATAAGAGGAGCTCCAAAACCCGATCTTAGAGCGACAGGTGACTATACATAGTCTTAAATCTCGGTATGACACAATGACCTCCTTAGTGATGAGGCCGGCACAAACAATCGGAGTGCTTGTAGATCCATCGACCGATCAACACCCTATTGTTCCTTCTATGTAACCTCCCGTTTAGCCTCTAGTCGATCCTCCCATCGAGCCCTCCACAAAGTATAAGGAGGAGGATAGGGGATTAAATGAGCAAGATGAGTGATAGAACAAACATTTAGCGACTTTGTTTTCTTTAACCGAACATACGATTGAATGTTATTGTAAATATTAATTTATTTTTAATCTATACATTATTACTTGTAATTTTTAATTATTACATATGATATTAATAATTAATAATTAAATAAAATATTAATAATTTAAAAATAAAAAAACAAAACAAAATGTAAAAAAATAGCGACGGAAGAGCGACGAATTCCTCTCTTACATTTAGCGATGTTATAACGATGGACTTGCGACGACATAACTTACTTCGGATATTAATGATGAATAATTGATTGTTATTTAGCGACAAAATTAGTGACGTTAGCCATGACGAGTCTCACGACGAAAACAACGACATATTTTTGAATTTTTTCATTGCTAAAATAGCGACAAAATGGATTTGTCCATTGCTAAAATTAGCAACAAGCAATATAGCGATAGACGGATCTTCCGTCGTTGAGCCGTCGCTACGCCTCCTTAGTCTTCGGATTAAGAGCAATTAGCGATGGATTATTGTCTTTTTTTTTTTTTTTTTTGCGGTGAACTATTTCAAAAAGAAATAAAAATAAAATAAAATAAGTAGATCGATGAAATTTGATCATTAACCGATTCAATTAGGAAAAACAACTACAATTTAAGTACCTAATTTTCTATTTTTATTCTATTTGAATGTTCAATCTTTTATCCTCACCTTTTGATTTTTGTTTTTTTATTTAAATTAACCCCATCATTGAAAATAGTAACATAGCATGGATTAGTTGAGACAAGACAAAAGGTCGATACCATTCGAATTTATTGAAGAAAAAATATCATAAAAATTTGATTAAAGAAAATAAGTATCGAAATTGAAAAAGAAAAAAAAATTAAAACAGTAAAAAATTGGCTATATAATTAGCTATGACACGGATGATTTAAATAATCGAGATATTAAGGATGGCTACATGGAAGATGTTTGGTATAATTAAGGAATTGCGAAAAAGAAGGTTGTGATAGAGCGTGAGGAGAATTACACCACTAGATGGAGAAAGATGAGTATTCGGGTTGCCAAGAAATACCGAAAGAAGGCTTCAAGATTAAGGTCCTTTCTTTTGAGGATGTTGAGACTATTAAGAGATAGCCCGAGCATCATCGAAATTGGTGCCATTTTGTGACTAGTCCGGAAAAGTGTCTTGACATCTTCAAGTGATTCAAGCACCTCGTGTATGAAAAGTTCCTACGTAACAACGAGCGGACCTTGACGATCATGGAGCCATTTGTTAAAAGGAAAAAAAAGAAAAAAGAATGAAATCCTTAGAGTTGATGTTGTTTATGCTTCCATGTATATAAATTTTACTTTATAAGCATAGTGAAGGGGGAGAATATCTTCAAATGGTTGTAAATCCGAAGAATTAATAGCGTTTGATGAAGTTGGAAAATCGATTGAGATGAGATGACTCGGTTGGATTGGATTGGGATAGTGATTGTTGAAGAATGATGGTTGGATTTATTGAAACACCTTCAAAAACGAATCTTTTTGATGAAATAGAAGATCCTTGAATGATTAAATTAGTAGATGTTAGAGGAAAATTAAGACTCTTTATTGTTTAAAATGTCATGACTCTTGTCAACTTTCACGCGAGAGAAAGACTACGACATCAATTTCTTTTTCATCTATAATTTTAGAGTCCGATTAGAAAACAAGTGTTAGGAATTAACGAATCACTACCGAGTGTAAATAGTGATGCCATTAGTATTATTGTTTGCTTGGTAACGACCGTCCTACCGAGTCATTGTGATTGGTGAGGAGTAGACATGATTGACTCGGATGTGCCCATCCGTCTAGAATATGACCGGACGAGTTCAAAGAGATGTGAACTTTCCTGGAATGACTTCAGTTGTGACACTTGAAATTCCTTGTACATTTGTCCGTCCGGTTAAACCCTATTGAACAAACGTGTTCCTTAGGTGCATCACTGCTAACACAAACCGAGACTCTAATGATGCACAAACCGTAAGAAAGCTACAATACTCAAGACTTGTACTCTTCATTTGTTTTTTTTTTTTTTTTTTAATACATTCAAGGCTTCTAACGAACTAATTTATTAGGATTTGAATTCATGATCTTTTGTTATAAAAGATTATTATCACCGACAAGCTCTCTAACCCTCTTTATTTGTTAGTTTGTAGTTTCGGAGGCAAAGAATAGAGGAAAGAAGAATATAATGACAGCAATTCTTCCAACTTGATATAAAGGAAAGAATTTCAAGTCATTGTTATTAACCGTGAACCATAAGCGGATCAAAGAAAGCGGTGGTGGGACAGGAAAAGTGCATTCGTCCCTCGAGTTAAAACTTCTTGGCATTTAAGTTGTAAAGGTTCACGGAAGAATATAGAGGTCCTTATCACACTCTATTTAGATTCCCCTCTTCCTACCTTTAAATATTCTCATTAGCGAGGAGAATGCCATATACCCCTCTTCCTACTTGACGTTTATTCCGTTTGATTTGTTTTTCAATTTCCGAATCCTCTTTTTTTAATTATTTTTCCTTAATAAATTTAGATGGGATTATTTTTTGTAGCCCGTTAAGAATGTTAACTTGAAAAAAAAAAAAAAAATAGACACTCAAATAAATAGAATAAAAAAATAAATTATAAACAAATATGAAGACTTGCTAATAAAGTAGGTAAAGTAGAATAATCGAAGTTTAGTTTTTTAAAACACAAGGATGACTTATAATTTACTCACATGGAATAATTATACTCCAATTTTCAACTTTTTTTTTCAATTAAGTATAAATATTTTAATTTTTTTCATTTAAGTATATCAATTTTTCTTAAAATTATCAACTAAGTATTTATATCAATTTTTTTGTTAATCGATGACCTATCCGTTATTCTCAAAATATCAAATTATAATTTTATTCTTTTCTCAATCAAGTACATGAATTTTAATTTTTTTATTGAGTACATCAATTATTTAAAAAAGCTCGTCAATTAAGTACTTTTATTAATTTTTTTTGTTAATTGATAACATTTTTTAATACGAAATTATAATTTTACCTTTTTTTTGTTGATTGAAATTTTCATCCTAAATTATTTTATCATTTTAAAATAACAAATAATTAAAAAATATATTATTTTTTATTTATAAATTTCAAACTAAACTTAGTTAGGTTTTCTTATAAAAATTAAATAAAAAACTCAATTAGATTTAAGAGTAAAAATTAAAAAAAAAAAAACACAAATGAATCTTCCGGTCAAAAAATCTTACGTTCGTATTTTTTTCAATTTTACACTCAAAACATAACTAATGTTTTTTTTTTTTTTCTAACAAGTAAACCTAACTAAGTTTAGCTCAAGATTTTATGACTAAAAATAACTTTTTTAATTCTTTGTCAAATTTTAAAATAATAGAATAATTTAAGGAGTTTTCCTTACAGCAAAAATGAAAAAAAAATGTAATTTAATTTTCATACATGTAGTCAATTAATAGAGAAATCGACGAAAATATTTGATAGATAATTTTAAAAAAGATTGTGTACTTAGTCTGAAAGAGTTAAATTTCATATACTTTATTGAAAAAAAAACATTATAATTTGATATTCTGAGAATAAAAAATATACTTAAAAATTGATGGAATTACTTAATTAATAGTTTTTAACAAAAGTTAATATACTTAAATAAAAAAAATCATATATTTGATCGAAGAAAGATTAAAAATTGGTTTACTTAGAGCATAATTATCTCATTTAACCCTCATTTGTCAGTCTCCTAACTAGAGCCGGCCAACAAAAGGAACACCATATTCCCTCGTTTCGATACATTTCTGTGATTTTCCTCCATATTAGCTATAAAAAAAAAAAAAAAAAAAGAGAGAGTGGAGTAAAAGAAACATGGGAGCTGTACTGTCTTACATGGGATCTATACTGTCTTACTTATTTGGGGGCTCAGTGGTCGCCGGCGAAGATTCAGCATCTGATGGTCAATCGGGTGTTACAGCGTTCCACTCTTCTGCCCGTTGGCAGCTCCACTTCAATTCCATGAAAAACACGACCCAACTGGTAACACCTATCTATCTATCTATCTATCTACATAGTCTCTTTATGTGTAATTGATATATTTTTAGAATAATGATGATGATAGATGGTGATTGATTTCGCGGCATCTTGGTGTGGGCCCTGCAAGCTCATGGAACCTGCAGTCCACGCCTTGGCTGCCAAATTTACTGACGTTCAGTTTGCCAAGATCGATGTTGATGAATTACCTGTATGTACTAACTACTCCATTTCTTAAAATATAAATCTTGTTCTTTGATTCAAATTTAAACCCCAATATAAACCTTGTTATTTGATTCTTCTTCTTTTTTTTTTTTGGTTGTGGTGATATATGTAGGACGTAGCACAAGAGTTTGGGGTGCAGGCAATGCCAACATTTGTGTTGGTGAAGAAAGGGAATGAAGTGGATAGGATAGTAGGAGCCAAGAAAGAGGAGCTCCAGAGTAAGATTGAAAAACACAGGCCTTTCCAAGCTGCTGCTTGATGCTGCACTCTCTTGGTTCTGCTACGTGTTTAAAAATCTTTTTCTTTTTTATTGTTTAAGCATTGAAAAATTGAAGAAGTTCTGTTGACTACCTCTACATCTTTTACGTAATGTTAAATCAAAATTGATGCTCGTTTATGTTCAGGTAAGGTAGTTCACAGTTATTGGCCAATGATTTGGAAGATGAACCTCCCCCTCTTTGCCTATGCTTCCGAGTGGTTACAAAATTATTCGAAGTTCCTTTTTCCTAGCTCTTTTAACATGAAAATCTTCTGACTTGGTCGAAATCTAATCTAATAAAATATCTAAAAGAAAAACCATTCTACTGACCTAATCAAAACCAACTTACTTGTAACATTGCTATTTGAATACTCGTTTCACAAGTGATTGTTGATTTAGCAATTTACTTATCCTTGACGATCAAGCCAGGGGTGCGAGGTAATGTATATTTTCTGATACCCCTAATTTGAACACCCTAAGCTATTTTCAATCTAAACAGGAATTCATGTTGCCTATACCATTTTTGCTGGCATGCACATTTACGTATTAATGTAAGTACAATTACATATGATTATTGTGGTTGAACCTCCATCCTGTCTGTTGTTGTTGTTATTATTATTATTATTTCCCCCCAAAAATCAGAAGCTGAGCGATGAAAACGCCAGAAGCAAAAATAAGGCATCGCAGATATATCGTGTTCTGTTGCATGCATCCATGAACAAATATCCTAGAACATACCATATACAACTAGGGTTGAGCTAGAATTTGCAGACGGAAGATGTTTAATGTAGTACAGCATTTTACTCGTATATAGCTCATCGAGGGAAGCAACAAGGGAAGTTGATGATCTCTCTCAAACAGTGTAAGCTTGCTGAATTGTGTCTATATCAAGACCCTTCTGTCTCACCACCGACTCAACATGCCCTTTCAGCGTAGTCAGTTCTCTGAGTCTGCAAGAAAGAAGGTAATTTCAGGCATTTTAACAGAACATTTCGATCATTTAACCTTTCAAATCGGTGTGAAGTTCATGCCAACAGGTTTCTATAGGACTAAAAAAAATAAAGGGTTCAACCTTTCTGGATCAAAAATAAAATGCAGCTATGATAAACAGAAATCCACTGCTTAAATGTTCCATACTGACTTCCGTTTTTGCTATTCAAATTATTATCTGTTCATTGATCAAATCAATGAAAGGATGGTTTTTGAGTGCTGGTTATCCAATTACAGAAGCGACTCCAAAGGATTTAGATGCCTGTGTTTGCTTTCCGTAGAATATATGCCTTCGGCTTGTGCTATGGAGAGATTCTTGTTTAGTAGTCTGTGGTCAACGAGAACCTATTAAGTCTATTAGAGGCCTTGAGGCATCTGCATTTTGATACTATATAGCCTGTCCACTATTATGCTTCATGATGTTATTTACAAGTGCCAACCATTAGAAACAAATGCCAAGCTCGGCAAAGTGTCAACAAACAAGTTCATTTTAATTAGTTCATCCTTGACGCTAAAACGTTTATTTTCTTCTGGTTGAATTAGAGATGAATCAGAGTAAAAGACCATCACATAGGAGGGTCCCAGAATTAATTCACTGTCAACAAGCATACCTTGCAATCTCAGCTCGTCTTTTTGCCTCTTCAGCCATCTGGTTAAGTTCTGTGTAACTGTTGCGCTCATTGAACATCTTTGTATCAGGGGCATGCAACCCATGGAGTGTCCTCTGTGCATGTGCCCATTTAAGTTCACGCTCTTCCTTCCCAAAATCCTTTTTCCTTGTGAAGGCAATCTGCAATACATAAAATTCCACCAGAAGCAGTAAGCAAGACTCCAACCTTAAAAAATGACTGCTGAATTAGTTAGTGCCTTTCATACCCTTTGCTCGATGACGAGATCCCAAGCCTTCCCACTCAAGGCATATCGGATGATGAACTTTATGAAGTCAAGTGGGAAATAAAAGATGAGGTTGTAAAGCCAGACTACACCAGCCCATCCCCAACCAATCCCTTCAATAGCAGCGAAGCTCCAATTCGCATAGACAGCAATCAGGGTAGCAATCTGTCCATGACCGAAAAACAACAAATATGTATTATCTGCTTGTTGTATTGACACAACTCAGAAATATGGAGCAGAATTGACATTCACTCACCAGCTGAGCAACAACAAAAGCTGTGACAAGTAAAAGACCAGGACGTTCAACAAAAGACCAACTCCTAGCTCTTGTGACGAATATGAGGGCCTGACTAATGGTGCTCACTTGCAGGTACACTGCAGAGGCTAGCATTCTGATGTCATCACGATCCTCCTTTTGAAGGCTTGAAATCCCAAATATACGCTGAAAGTTAAAATTATAGGTGTTAGGCCAATCAATGAGTATGGCGAGAAATCTAACTAAAACGTAAGCTTTTTTTCAACTTCAGGGGTAACTAATAAATGCATAATTTAGTGGATGAGAAGATAACACAACATCTAGTGCAGGTAATGAACAATCCATTCCTACAGTCAGAGAGAGACATAAACTTGAAATGTTATAAGCTTTATAAGGATCAAATCTTCAAAACGTAGATGCTATGTCCATGACAGAAAATCATCAAAGAAATTGAATGGGATTTACATATACATAGTCAAACTAAGCTTTTGGCTTTCTGTATGCTTCTGAATGTCTAGATCATCAATTATCAAATGTCCATGGAAATGGCTCACTTTTGTTATTGCTAAATTAGCCATCATAACGATAGGATAACACTGAGCTAAGATTGACAACTATATGCATGGGGCACATCTCAGTGGTAGCTGGTTTAACTGTATGGTATTAAATGAATGTACACGCAGGGCATGACATGGCACGGCATGGCACACTTCTCTTTCTTCTGTTACTGCTTACATATCTTTTAAGTCCATTTTCTTTTATCACTTGGGAAGCAACTTGGAGAAGTTTTTTTACCATTATATTGATAAATTTAAGATAAGAGAAAGTTTCATAGTTAACAGGTGTCTTTTGTGAAAAGAAGAAACTTAATCTGTCTGTCATTTTTCCACATGGTCCGTTGGTTAGAAACTTATGGGTGATGCTATACAAATCTGAGGGTTTCTGTTGGGTGGTGGCAGTTTTTGTCATTCAAGAACTTCAGCTTGGGAGAGGAGGTGGCTTTTGTACTAGAAAGAAATAATATAGTTGTTCACCTTTAGCAATATTTCAAATTTTGTGTAAAGAGCAAAACCAAAAAGGGGGAAAGAATCTGTTCCAGAAATCTCTAAAGAACTTTTGGTAGATTGTGTGGTTGCCACTTGATGCCTTCATTAATATATGTTTATACTTAAACCTATATGGAAGAGTTCATTTTCTTTGTGAAGAAGTTTGATTACAAATTTACTACTAGTTGAGAAACAAAAGATCAGAATCACGTCTTACAGGAAAGAAATCTGTCTTGTATGCTGTCCAAAAGAAAATGACGGTCATCATTGCCAAGTAGCCACCAAGAATAATTCCAGTCGTAAAGATCTCTGCCAACTTCCAGCTGTCAGGCTGAGGAGATGGTTTCACCCTATCCTTTGATATCGTCATAATCGTACCTGGCACAGTGAAGTCCATGTAAAAAGTTACAGAAAAATTTAACGAACAACAGACTGGCTCAGAGCAAACCAAATCAAAATTACACTAATCTAAAGGAAAACAAATGAGAATCTGCATTTGGGATAAACATGAAGAGAAAACTTGAAACACAGGATGGAGATACACAGCAAATTTTATTTAATCAATCCACAATAAAATTCTAACAAGTTGATGCAAGTGAACAAGATAACACTGGCAAATCTGAACTCATTTGATGTAAAGAGAAATACATACCATCATTAAGGATAGCAATAATCAGCACCATGAAGGGTGGGAAGTCGAACTGCCATATGAGTGCCAGCAGCATGAAGCCAAGCTACCACAGAAGAACTCGAGTGTTAAGTATGTTATATCACGTGTTATGTAGGTCAGAATTCAGTAATCACTTGCAATTAAATTGACAGTCAGCATTCAATTTCACCAAGCCCACTTCAAACAACTTACCACAATACGGATAGTAATGGAGACTGCATATATCTGAAACAAGAAATAGATAAACTTGTAAGTCAGAATTTTGTTAATTCAAGTTCTTTGGAGAAGATATAATGTCAGAATCTATACTCAGCTAATTGGGATCAACATTTTACTAGAATAGGTGGTGCCTGCTTTGGAGTTTGGATCACAAAAGAAATGTAATATCTGAACTCAGGCAGCCGATAGTGCTTTGATAAATTCTGAACTATTGAATAAACCACCTTCTGATTAAAAAGGCTCACCGTGTAATTTTTCATCCTCTGGAATATTGACCGGCTAGTTAGTACAGCACTGATGATAACACTGAGCCCAGGTTCTGTTAGGACAACGTCAGAAGCGCTACGAGCTGCATCAGTTGCATCAGCAACAGCAATTCCAATGTCAGCCTTTTTCAGAGCCGGAGCATCATTTACTCCATCACCAGTCATTCCACATATATGTTTCCTAGCTTGCAACCGTTTCACGATCTCGTATTTGTGTTCTGTGCCAATAGCAAGGTGAGCCAGTTAAAAAACCAAAACCAGAAGAAAATGCATCTTACTCTGTGGTCCTTTTTTTTTTTTTTTCAGAGGCTCACTTGATCTGAGGCTACTAAATGGGGGGTAGCCTTCCCCTTTTGCTTGAATTCCCACCTACTCATCCAAAGGTTTGAACCCTAAAACCTCCATGTTGAAAATTCCAAGTTATAACTCCTGGGCAATCCCAGTGGAGACTCTCATGGTATGGTCTTATGGAAATATCAAATCCAGACAAAAGAAAATATATTGATCACTGGCCCTAGATGTCCAATAACATCTAAAGACCTCTCACCTAGAATATATACTATCAACCTCATGCCACTAACCGTTGCTGTGGGTAGAATAGACCAATGGCTAAACTCACAGATAGGTTGTCCAAAGTGATATAGAATAATTCAGCTTGAAAGGAAGGACAAGCTATATACCAGGGAAAACACCAGCAAATCCATCAGCTTTTTCAATGAGCTCATCAACAGGCAAAGCTGCAATCGATTCATCCCTCTTCTGTCCTAACAAGGATGATGAAGGGTACATGTTCGTTCCCATTCCCAATCGGCGTCCAGTTTCCTTTGCTATTGCCAGCTGATCACCTAATGGAGATTAAGGGATAGTCAATAACAATATAGCAAATGCCACTGCAATAATGCAATGCCAGAAGATGATCAAGCAAAGTTAGAAGCACCAGAGGCGGAAATTTGTTCCTGATACAAATGGTAAAATAGCACTTTCAACAAAAAAGGCATACCGGTGATCATTTTCACATTTACCCCAAGATTCAATGCCCTTCGAATTGTCTCTGCACTATCATGTCTAGGTGGGTCAAACAAAGGCATGAGGCCAATAAATTGCCAAGGACCTCCTGAGCTTTCCTTCGTTCCTTTAGGAACTTCCTGTTCATAATCGGAAACAGAAGCCAATAACTTCTACCGAGTTGGCAACATGAACAAGAAATAATGACAGAGTAAATGCAGGTTACCTGGTATGCCACTGCAAGAGACCGTAATCCTCTATCCGCAAACTTATCAATCACCGCATGAACTCGGCGTTCTATCTCTGATTTATTGTGCACAAGATTCAAAATCTAGTATCCAAATTGCACACATTAATTACTTGAATATGGCATTGTAGACCTAGAAGATAGAACAAATGCTGGAAATAATACCTGCTCTGGTGCACCTTTGCTGACCCGATGCATTTTTCCTTCACTGTCAATATATGTTAGAGCCGTTCGCTTGTCCGTTGGATTGAATGGCAGGAAGTGAACTTCTTGAACTCCAGCTCGTGCCTTTTAGCAGTAACAAACCGAAATGGAGAAACAAATAAATTAGAATAACCAGCAATAAATAGGAGAGTTTCAGAAAATCAATCTAATTATTTTCAGTGCCATGTCTCAGCTGCTGAACTTTAAAGATGAAAGGTTAGAATTTCTGGTGCCATAAACTTACAGAAAAAAATAAGATTAACAACCAACCTACCTCTTTTGGATCAGCCAACATTCCTACTATTGCAGCATCTATTGAATCCTGGTTCTCCAATCGAGAAGCTCTAGCTGCCATCAGAACAACAGAATCTGCATCTACTCCTTTAACAAAGATCTGTCAATTTAAATCAAAGCCCGATGTTGAAAAGAAAATTAAAAGGTAATAAATGGAATCACAAATTACAGCAATCACTAACCAACCTCAATAAGACTCTTATCAACTGTAAGTTTATTCAAGGTCAGAGTTCCAGTTTTGTCACTGCAAAGAACATCCATTCCTGCCATTTCTTCTATCGCTGTCATTCTTTTTGTGATAGCTCCCTGCAATAATTAGCTTATATATAAAACACCGATTACCAATGACCACTTGAGGTTACAATGCTGCAATATCCAAGACAGCCAACCTGGAGAGATAAGCGATGGGATCCTATAGCCATTGTCACTGATAAAACAGTAGGCATAGCAATAGGAATCCCTCCAATAAGCAGTACCAGCAAATTGTCAATTCCTGGGCGGTATGGCCGGTGTTGAATTGGGAACATGACAATTATTTCTACTATCATCCCAACAGCTATGGAGCATATACAAAAATTTCCAATAGCTGTCAAGACCTGCAAAACAAATGCAATGAGGATTTTACAAACATAAACACCGAGGGGGTAAACTAGAAACGGGACAACTAAATATTTTGATGAATGGCTATCTAGATGAGTGATGAAGAGCACCAGAACCAGAACTACATCAAATTCACAATTCAGGGTATATAATCAATAATATTGGCAAAAGCTATATGCCTTTGTCAATTTATATTAGCTAATTCTCTTCTCTTTCTGATAATCATGGTCATGCATAATGGAATGTTAACATTTGCATCTCTTAGACCTTTTGAAAGTGCCCCACTTGATTGGTGGTGTCAACAAGGTGGGCAGCCTTGCCAAAGAATGTATGAACACCTGTGCCAATGACCACTGCTTCAATCTCTCCTTGTTTGCATGTAGAACCTGAATAAACACTGTCACCAGGGGCTTTTGTCACAGGAAGAGACTCGCCAGTAAGCGCAGACTGCAACCAAAGTGAATATAGCAAATTAAGGTTCAGTTTTCATAAATTGGCCAAAATATAAGAAACAAGGACTAGGAAGTCAATAGCACCTGATCGATTTTCAATGGATCGCCTTCAAGTAGCCGAGCATCTGCAGGAATGATGTCTCCAAGCTTTATACTGATGATATCACCAGGAACAAGAATGGACGCATCCTTCTCAATCCACTTTCCATCTCGAAGGACCTGCATAATTCACCATATAAAAATAAATAAATAAATTCAAGAGCTGAAATTTATCAAGCTAACCTCCAACATTACAATGATAACTCTAGTATAGATATGGAAAGCCAGTTGAAGAAATAATAAATAACACATAGAAACTACATAGGATAAAGCAAGTACAAGAAGCCAAGAAATGTTTTTATAAGTTACCTTGGCTTTGGGTGCAAGATGGGCCATGAGAGCAGTAGCAGCATTGCCAGCGTTGTTCTCCTCTACAAAACTTATGGTGGAATTGATAAGAAGCAAGGTAATAATCCCTACAAAATCTTGCCAGTCGGGTGGTTTACCCTACAAAATTTGTGAATTTCAGATTGAGAAACTTTATCCAAGAGAGATAAATTGAGCATTTGAAATGGAAACCTCCTTCAAATACTTTGTTCTGTTGCAAAAAAACGGAAGAAAATATGGAAATATTCTTTCTCTTACTCCTCCATTAGCAAGTGCAATCGCCATGATAGCAGCTGCCTCCATGACCCATGATAAAGGATTCCACATAAACCCCAAGAACTTCAAAATTTTACTCTCCTGCAAAACACAAAAACAAGCCAAACGATCTTCATTTCCAACACGGACACACACAAACACACATAAGTAGAAAAAAGAAAGAAAGAAATCTCTGCGAAAACTTCCACAGAGACCATTCATTTTTTTATTTTTTTAAAGCATGCAATTCCTTTTGTCGTTTCATTTCTCCTAAAATACAATTGCCCGAAAAAAAGTTCAGTTTAAACCAAATAACAGACACTAAACTTAACCTTACCTGCTTTTCCTCGAGCTTGTTATATCCAAAAATGGCAAGCCTCAGTTCAGAAGCCTCTGTAGTGAGACCATTTGAGTTACACCTTAGAGTTTGAAAAACCTCTTCTATTGGCGCATTTTCCTGCAGTCCAAATTCTAAATTTATCACCAAAACCAGAAATCAAAACCATCCAAAACAGAAGACCCAGAAACAAATTGGTTTTCAAATTATCATAACCAAAGAGATGGTTATGTGGTTGCTTTATTTATTTATTTATTTTAAAGTACCAAGTCCACTGCTTCCTTCAAGACAGCCTCCAAAGCTTCATCCTTGTTGTCCATCGCCACCAACTAATCCTCTAAGGCGAAAACTCTACAAAGAGACCAGTAGTAGATATGTGAAAAATATAAATAAATAAAGAGGATCAAGAGACAGAAAGAATATACAAAAAAATGATTGAATTCAACAGAGAACAAACAGAGTACTCTGTTTACCTCTATCTCGTATGTTAGTCCTATGTTTCAGTTTTCCTTGTTCACTCTCCCTCTCTCTAGAATCTTGGAGAGGCAGCTTTTTGGGGCACAATTGTTCCGTTGGGCGCTAAAGCAGCTCAAAGTAGATCATGTACTTGGCGGGTACAGTCATTCCTTCTACTTCCATTATTATATTCCCTCCACGTTACTCATGCTTTTTTCCTTTTATTTATTTATTTTTTACTTTTCAATCAATGAACGGTAAAATACAGCATAGCGTAGATACGTGTTCCATATCTAGGGATTAAGTGAAGTTCGAGCAAAAGGGTACAATAAAGTCTGCCTCGTTAAAATTAGATTTCTATGCGTTTGTAAGAAATGATCTGAAAATAATCATACTGACAGATAATAAGAGAAAGACCTTTATTTTTTTTTTGAAATACAATCATTCTAACAGATAATAATAGAATAATAAACCAAACAAAGATTAGTCAACTAGACACATCAGAGTAACTCCATATGAAGCTCTAATCTTCATATTCCTGGCATGTCCTGATCTTCTCTCAGTGCAGCCAGACGTGGCCTGAGCCGCCATGAAACCCGTAGAATTGAACTGTAAATAGTAAATACCAAACCTTAGCCTTCTTTTGGCATAAAAAAGTGTTCTAAGATGGCATAATGGCATGAACAAAACGTTTAAATCATTTGGAGTAATTTTTAATTGAACAGCCAATTTCATTTCATCAAAACTATAGTCTTTCAACAAACTCGTCAACTTTTGAAGAAATGCATACATATATGCATATGACATACCAACAAACAGTACAAGATATTGTTATTTTATAGACCAAAATCAAATCATTATTCATTTTATACCCAAATTATTTAATAGCACAACACCTTACGTAAAACATGATATTCTTTTGTTAAAAAGAATAAACGCTCCTTGCGTCCCCTACTCGCACAAATGATTCTTATGTCCTTCTACAAGTTAAACGATTTGGTGAAATATTTTTCTTCTAGAAGGTGGTCGAAGATTCCCATTGAATTCTTTACTGGGAAAATAATAATAATAATAATAAGGAGAGTCAGTGAGATGAGGGGATAAGGGTGCATTTTTGGCCTTATGAATCGTGGCATCCACGTAAATGAATGTGGTGGTTAAAGCAATTAGTATTTGTTGTCCTCTAAAACTATTCTTCCAAGCAAACATCAATCAATCTCAATGCTGTACAAAGGTTAACATCACCTTATCGCCCTCCTTATCCCAGCGAGTTAAATAATAAAAAAAAAATATCAGTTTTTTGGAATTTATGTGTTTTTTCAATTTTATTTAAATTTTTTATTTACTTTAATGAAAGTTTTTTTTTATTTTGGGTAAATTTTAATTTTATTTTAAAAATTTATTAAATATTTCAATATAACTGAACAGATAAAAATAAAGAAATTAGAAATTAAAAATATTTAAAAAAATATATATTTTTCAATAAAACAAATATGATAAAAAAAAGTTTTTTTATTTCATTAACAATATCTAATGTTCCTTTGATGATACATGACTAAAATTAAGTTAAAAAAATATATATTTTTTAACAAAAATATCAATAACCATTGTTGCTGCCTCTCAACTTTTTCACAAACATTTCATATCCATTTTTTTTTTGTTAAAATCATGAACAAGAGATCTAAAAAAAAAAAAAATCTCATATGAATAGGATAATAGTTTGAATATAGAACAATTTTGGCTTCAAGCGTGACTATTTGCATATATTAAATCTGCTATTTGATAACATCATCAAAGAAATAAAAGAAATAAAAGAGACATGATAGCATAGAGGGATGCGAAATGTGAAAGGTTTTCCTAAAAAAAATAGTTAAATTAATTTGAATCTTGATTTTTATTTAATTAATATTGATAAAAAAAAATGATGTTGTTAAGTGAGAATTAAATTTGGTAGGATATGAGAATTCTTAACAAAATAACCCTCAAAATATTAGATTAGTTTTATAAAATATTAATAAAACATATTTTTCTATTGATTTTTTTATTTTTTATTTCTGTTAATTTTGATTAGATTAGTTTTTCCTGACTTTTTGAATGATATTTTATAAAATTGAAGGATAAAATTGAAATTTATACATTTGATGAAAAAGTGTGGAAGGAGAAAATTGGAACAAATGTAAAAGATATAGAGGTTAATTGAAACAAAAATAACAGATGTAGGGATTAATTTTTTAAAAAATGAAAGATATGAAGCGTAATTGAAACAAAAATAAACAATATGAAGTCTAATTGAAACAAATAAAAAAAAAAGGTAAAATTAAGAAAACACATAAATTTGACAAGAATAAATTAAAATTCATCCAAATGATATTTTACTTTTGTAGTAGGTACTGATTATTTATAATTGAAGTTTCTCAAGTGGAGTATAAAAATAAACAAATAAATAAAACAAAAAGATAGAGTAGGCCTACTGTTTAGTCTTTTCAGATTTCTCTCGAAGTTGTGACTATTCAGTCTTGACACGTAACTGAGGTCATCTTTTCCATCAACAAATTCCAGCCAGTGGACTAAGCACTGACCGCCAAATGTTAATTAACTCCTCTTGTTCTTGCTCTTCAAAAGCAATTGTTTTTTTTTTTTTTCCTTCTTCTCCTTATAAAAGGTTGATTTAATCATAAGTTATATGAATGTAAAAAGATTCAGTTCCAAACATTAAGAATTGAATCCATAATCTCTTAATAAATATTCAGTAGATTAGTCAAAATTCCATTAGTCTAAACATGGATTGTTTGGAAGGCACCCTCTTACATCTCAATTTAGAATATAAATTAAAAAACAACCCATAGCAATTACTTCGACGATGATTAATTTTATTAAAGTGTAAATTGAATTACTAGAGAAAGATTATAGATTGAACTTGAAACATAGTTGTTGGGTAATTGTAACCCCTGTGAAAATCCTTAATCGTAAAGCAATGCATATTAAAATATTTAGATATATACATATATTAAGAGTAAGTATAATTCTCATTACATCATGAGAAAGTAATGCTTGAAATGTGTGATTTATGTTAAATTAATATTATTGTGCTTGAGATTAATGGTGTAATTATTAAAGAAATCAAATATGCAAAATCAATGTTTTGAGGATTATATTCTTCCCGGATTTTATGTGATTTATTTGAGGACTTTAAAGTAATTTTTGAGTAAAACTTAAAGAATAAAAGTTTTTTTTTCTATGTTTCTATTATCTCTCTATAAACGTTCGTGATTTTTAGACATATATATAAAAGAGTTATAATCATTTAGTAGATGCTTGGTCTTGAAGCATCACTCGTTGGAACATTTTTGGGGAAGAAAATTCCGAGTCTAGGGAGAGGGATTTCTGAAATTTAATGGAAAGAAATGTGTTTAGTTACTTGATTTATTCTAAAACAATGAATTAGGAAACCTAAACCCCCTAATTAATGAATTAAGTCCAGCTCACCCTAAACCTCTCAAATTTACCACCTTCTCTCTCATGACTCACTAATAACTTTTCACTCATCCAAATTAAATGAAGCCATTTTTACACCTATTTAGTTATAAGGAAATGAAGAATATATATATATATATATATATATATATATATATATATATATATATATATATATATATATATAGAAATGGAGTGCATGGTCTGCCATTTTATTAGTCCAAAACCATAGCTCATAAACAAGAAAGAAAATAAAAGTGAGAAAGAGTGAAACGGCAAAAGAGGAAAGGAAAAGAAAAGGAAAGAAAAAAAGGAGAAAAGAAAGAAGGTAAAGCCAAGGAAATTCTAACCATACCTAAGCTAAGTAAGTGGGTTTCTTTGGTTTATTTATGCTTGTACATGCCCATTTTTATGTGTATAAGTTAGGTATTGGTTGAGTTGTTTGTGTATTATTGAGCTTGGTTTGTGTTGGTGGTCGTTTGATGTTTTGGCTGACTGTTTGATGTTTTGGCTTGCTCTACTTATGGATGTTGTGTAGATGATGAACTATGATGTTTATAATGCCTAAGTGCATATCTAAGTATGTGAAAATGAGTTGGATTGGACTTGGAATGAAATTTAATTGAACTAAAACATAGTTAATGTGGGTTGGAATGAATGGCCAAACTAGTGTTATTGAGGAGTAGTTTCGTCCGACTTTGGTATTGCCTATTCAAGGACTTTAGAATGATTTCTAGGTGAACCTTAAAGAATAAAAGTTTTTTTTTATCTATGTCTTGAATAACTTCCTGTAAAATATTTTCGTTATTAATTTTATATAGAAAACATTATGCCCATTTTAGTACGGATCGTGCTTGGGTGAACTACTATTGAACATATTGAATCTTAAACTTCAAAATTATATTATGAATTATGTGTTTGCTATTTAAATCTAATTTTTGGATATGTTATGAATCAATATGTCTAGTTTCTAATAAAAAAAAGGATAGGATTTAATTATACTCGAATTTGATACGTCACCTACTTGATTAGAGGTCGCCCTATAATAAACCACAAATTGGATAGGAGGGGAAAATGAATTCCTAGGGTTTTCACTAAAGAATCCTTTTGGCCTAAGTAAGAAAACGAATAAGATTGGACCCATTTTATGTAATTAAGGGCATAGGACTCAATTACAATTTAATTAGGTATACATTAATAAGTTATGATGAAAAAGTAATCTTTGGCCACCTTAAGGACCTATTCGACTTAAACCCTAAACTCGTGAGGATTTGGATTCCAATCCTTCAATTCCATAATTAATGGTTCGAGTACACCCTAATAAGTATAAGAGGATGTTTAGATAGAAAAAATTTCTATGTAAACCGAAATTTTGACCAAGAACATTAAAAGCCCAATTCAACCCAAAATGCCCCAATTTGGGTTCGGAGAAAAAAACGTCACCTTAGTATGTTTTAAACTAGTGTATGAAATATATGGGAAAACCAGATTAGGTTAGATATCGAGAATGAAATAATGTTATAGATGGGTTGGATATTGAGGATGAAATAACGTTATAAGGTTTGATATCCACTATCCTTGGTACTCGTAATTATGGTATCATGTGCATCAATGGAAAAGAAATGGAAACAGAATCAATTAATTGAGAATGGAGTTGTATGAATAGGTTTGGTAACCTAAGTAAATAAAAAGGGTTAGCGGTGCAGTACGTGTGCGTACTCTAAGTCGTCGTCTACACTCGGTAGGCGATGGATTCCCATTAGCAAGTGGCTACGATAAGGGATAATTCCATTGTTATCATTCGGTGATTCGCTAATCACCTATAGAGTAGATCGCTAGTACCTAGGGTACTCGAAATTAAAAATTGATGAGAATGATGGGAAGTCGGAAAAGCATTACATATCACATACATCACCCCACTTACCGAGTTTCAGCTCACCTCGTTGTTATTTACATGTTATGACGAGTAGCGATGGATCGTAGTACCAATAAGGACGCTGCCGGATCCTCCAAAAGGGCTCGGGGGTGATATAAACCTTAGAGGATTTTATTTTGTTTGTAAATTTTGGGTTGGGTGTCGAAGAATATTTTGATGGTGTTGTAAGTAAATTTTGCACTTTCTTCCACTGTATTGTTAATATTATATAAATTATTTTGTACACGTTTCATGGTATGATAAATCCTTAACTTATGAGCACGTACGTGTCTAAGGTTAATTCGAAGACCGATTGTGTCGGCGTGACGTGCCTTGCTTAGTTACTCTTATTTGAGTAATAGAGATTGAACCGAGGTGGGGGCGTCACGAGTAATTATCTTGAGTTGATTGAGAGAATAAGAGCTTATTTAAAAATCCCTAATTTTAGTCTTTTCGATAAATTTTATCTTGTAATTTATCTTGTATTTTGATTTCTAGAATAATTCATTTACTTTTGAATTATTATTTGATATGTAATATTAATAATTATTTGATCGTTTGTATCATTAGATTTTTCAAAGCGAACGACTCCATCTTAACAACCTTAACTTCGTTCAATCATTCGATTATGCTATGAGTGAATAGTATATAGCATAACATGATTTTAAGTTCTTTTGATATTTTTATCAAGCATCATTGATTTAAATGTCTTAATAACATCCATTAGAACTTAGATAGGAATATACGCTTTGTGTAATTTAAAATGATTTGCATCGAAATGGTTTAATATGATTCTAAAAGGATTTGATTGAATAAGAGTTCCACTTCGGGTTTGATTTAATTCTATGGATTTAATTACTTGTTTGATCGAGATTCTTAGCTATGACGTTATTCGTATAATTTAAGTATTTGATTTATAATTTTGAATATGAGTTTGTATTTAAGCTTAGATTATGAATATGAGATTTGATATTGAATTTTATTACCAAATTTGATTTTAAGCATGTTATGTATTTGAATATGTTGGTTTTGAATTTTTAGAATATATGTAAACTTATTTGGTTTTTGATTTTTTTGACTATCTTGGGGTACCTAACTATAGAATGTTTAATCTCGTGAGCTTACCGGTATGGAAATACTCTAACTAACAAGAGAGGTGTAGTGTTAACCCGTATATTGTCCAACATATGGTATACCTAACTAAAGGGGACGTAGTTTTGCATGTTTGCATCCAATGATATGATATAATTTGATCACCACGAGGCGTAGATTTTTGTATACTTGATATGATTTGATTTGATCATGTGTATTTTGATATGAGATTTTGATTATGAGTTTGATTGACTTAAAATATGAGATATGATTGATATTTAAAGTATGTATTTGATTTTAAGAAATATACATCTCATCGTGAGTAAGTTTAAAATTATCGTCCGTTGGTGTGTTTCCCTCCCTTATGTTATATAATATCTACTTATTGAATTATTGTTTTGCTCATGTTTCACTATTTTAATTTTCTAGGATTTGTGAGATTTTTTGTTGACTTCCCCAAAATCGTTATTTTAAAGCCAACACATTGATCATGCGATTCATTTACTTGTAATATTTTGAACTTATGTTTTGAAATTGTTGTATACTCTAGAAGCTTTGCAGTTATATTCATGGGAGTTGGGTTAGTTTGATTATGATTATTATATTGTATATGTAAAGGTATTATGAAATTATAGTTTAGGTTGAAAATAGAAAATATTGGCTAATTAAGTTGTGGTATTGTGAATTTGATAGAAGTTGTGTTAGAATATTGATTAAGGATATTTTTTTGGGAAATGTATGAATATTATAGAATTATAATTTGTGTTGGAATCAAGAAATATTGATTAGTTAGGTTGTGATGTTATGAATTGAATGGATATTTTGATTAATACATGTTTCATTGGTATGGTGTAGATATCCGAGATTTGCTTGAGTTGAGATGGATTCTATAGCTCTCGATTCTCATGCTAATCATGGCTTATTTCGAGGGTCGCGACATGCATCCTATAGGGTCTCACTAAACAGAGAAATGTAAAAAAACTTAATGTATCCCAACTAAAAACATTTGATCATACCTTTGGTAAATGAAGACTAACCAAGCATATATTGGACAACTTAACTTTTACCCCATAGAAAAGGCCTATATGTCTTTGGGCTCACCCGATTATATCCCGGACGAATAGACAAACCCAAGCCGACCATATCGACTTCCCACCAACCACAAAGATAAATCGTACCTACATTAAATGAATGTATGTCCTTGAGATTGTCTTTTTCACATGGATAATATCTATGACATCACCATCTACACTCAACAATGAGATATGAGTTAATGGTTACATGGATCTCTCAACTCTTTTGTTTTATCTTGATCATGTTCTTTTAGTATTTTTTTTGTTTTAAGTTCATCCCCGTACTCTTTTTTATTTCTTAAGTTTGTCTCTCTATTAATTTTTTAAGCTAACAACATTAAATTGCACATTAACCCATAAGATTGTGACATATGTCAACTTTTTTTTTTTTATCTTAATCTCATCTTTCTATTTTTTAAAAAAAATTAAATAAATGAATTAAAAAAATAGAAGAAAAGGTGAAGATATATCCGATCATTCTCTCTAAAAACTAAAAAATAAAATAAAAATAAAGGTGAAGATAAAAATATTTTTTTAATAAAAAAATATCTTTTAAGAAATTTTAACAAATTTGTTATGGAATATAAATTTAATTAAGATTTTTTTAGAATATAAATTTAGTTGCAAGTTTTGGGTTTTTTTTTCCTATCTCAATAAAGGGCTCTAGTAAAAAGACATAAGAGTTTATATTCTCACTTATGAGTTAAATTAAGAAATTTGTAAAAACAAAATAAGTAAATTATAGTAAACTCTTTTTAGATACTATAAAATTATAAATATCATTAAAAAGTTTAAAATTTTAACTAAAACTCTCTTCACCTTAAAAAATATAATATAAAAAATTTTATACTATACTTAAAATTTGATTACTATCATAGAGATAAGTTTCAACTCATGACACTATAGTGTCCTCGAGGACTTAAGGCCAATAATTATGAGCTAAATTTTTAGATTAAAGCCGAAACAATAAGTCTTTATTTAGTTATTTAGTTATTTTATTCATTTTTTTTTACATAAGAATCTCTATTTGTATTTGGATTTTATTTCGTCCTTAGTTGGTTTGGATCCACATTTAATCGAAGTCCATCTTCATTGTAGGATTATAATTAAATAAGAATCTATAATTATTCAAAGAGTCTATATTTAATTTAGACCAAATTAATTATTTCTTATTAAATTTGAAATGGGCTTTAATTTATTAGGTCCAAATAAGTTCAAGAAGTTTATTTGAATTTTTTTTTCATTAGAGTCCTGTTCCTATTTGAATTTAACTAAAGTGTTTAAAAGTTAGTATTTAAACAAACTTTTTCCTACTTTTGTAACAAGTTTTTTTTTTTTTGGTCCAATATTAATAATAAAAATTGGAATTTTTTTTTGTATCATTTTTCATTTTTCTTTGCTTGGACTAGTTAGGATACATTTTTAAAGTGATCGACTAAAGTGCATTTTTGATCGGTCGCATTCAAGCTACTAGTGGTGGTGATATCTCGTACCCTTAGGCTTTCTTTGCACTAGTGCACTCTATCATCAAGAAGGATTAATTAGTGCACTCTATCATCAAAAGAGATTAATTAGACTTGCATATTTTATTTTAATTGTGAATTAATTATTGAAGATCAATTCGAGGAATATAGAACTCTACTCAACAAAATTTATAACACCTATGGCCTAACAAAAAGCCTAGAGTGCTACTACATTGTCTTGCTTCTGAAAATACAAAGCAATGAACTATGTCCTCTATCCTAGATCTCTATGACAATGCATAATGAAATCTCTTATTCAATTCAAAGTTCAAGGGTTCCTAAAAATTCAGCATTTTTTTACAAATAAATTTTGACCAAATCATGGTTTCATAATTACTTAACCTAAACCAATTCAATTCCATTCTTGTATTAAACTAACAAATAGGAACAAGCCTAAAACCATTTACAATTAATCTAACTTAATACTAATTCTATAGTTGCATCAATCCAATCCATTCACACTCTAACTAATTCATCATACATAACCAACAAATCACATAATCTTTCATACTTCTTTAATTTCACTAATTATATAAGTTAACATATCTAAACCAACTCAAAAGTTATCATTTATAACTCAAAATGACTAAATCTAGGCAATTACCTAAAGTGGCCAAAACTTAGCAATGGTTTAGCTTTCAAAATTTAAACCTAGGCATGTAGTACATGATTTGGCAAACTTTTAGCTCACGACCAAGCATCCTCAACGCATCTAATTGATCCTTAAACATTACTTTGATCACCTACACCATGAGCTATAGACATGTTTTATTCACTAAACATCACAAAGGGTTTATCATTCCCCTCTCGTGCCTTTTGAACATATCTAGCCCCGATTTGTATCCTCATAAAACCATGTACATATCGTTTCTTGAATGCTTGGAATCATGACATAAAACGTTTCATAGAATGAATGTAATTAGAATGCAATACCTAACATAGACATGAACATGAACTATATGACATTACATCATTTATGAATAAATTCCACATGACATGAAAAGGCCAAAACATCAAGCCTTAAAAAAGCATGCACGCATCCTAAACAACATCAAGTCATCCATGAACATAAACCAAAGACCTCTTATGGTCAAATAACATCGTGCCTAACCCAACGAATGAACATATTTTAAAAAATCTTAATTAATCATCAAATATGAATTTTATCAAGCTATAACATCATTAAGCATTTCCCACGTACCGTAGGCCAAATCCATCATAAGACACCAACATATAATCCTTTATTTAACCTACCTAGGCCAAACCATCTCCCATCCACATAAGCTTCTAATTATTCAACCGATCAAACTAAGCAACCATAAACAAGCTGAATCCACCACCCAACAACATCACCATTCAATTATCCAAGCCAACTAAGTGTTCAATTGTCCCATATACATATGCATGGCAAACCATGTAACCTAAGGAAATCCTTACCTAATTCAACAAGCAACATATTACCCAATGTCACATAACCATTCAATCATCAAGCTAAAGCTGAAATACAACAAGCATATACTAAATAAAATTCATCAAGACATACCTTGCCCTCATTCAATCCTTATAAACACACTAATCATCCCAACCCATAAGTAAATCGTGGGTTTTCAAATGAGTCTTAGCCAAATTCAACAATAATAACACAATCACTCAATCAATAATCCAAGCCAAATTCATCATACTTCCTCACAATTAATCTATCATCAAGTGATTCATATAACCCAAATCTATCAATTAACAACTCCACAATCACTATATCACTAAGAGAATCCATAATCTCTACAATATTATGTATCCATAAACTCAATAAGTAGAGTATATTCCCATAAAAATAAGTTAAAATCATCAAGTAATGAACTATAAATTAAACTCATACCCAATTATACAATCATCAATTAATTGTAAGTTCACCACATCATAAATGGTCCATCATCATTTAATTATATAATCCAAACTCTAAAACCACTAGGAGTTACCATTCTCCAAGCAAAGTCATCATTTCAATTGTTCAATCAATAATTAATCACTTACCTATCATCACCATGGCTAAATTATATCAAACTACAAAACCACCACTAAATCAACAAACCAAAATCAAATCCATCCAAAGTTACCCAACATAATTGATTCGAACATACTTTACACATACTAATCATCAAAGCCATGAATACTCATCAATTAAATTTAACAAACAAGTTAGTCATATAGCCCAAACTAAGAATTTCTAAGTTTTTCATGAATACCACATTACCAATGCTAAATCTACAACCAAACACATACCTATAATTGTTAAAATAGGATAACCGTGATGAGTCTAAGTCAAATGACCAATTATAGCCATATCGTATGAGATTACTATATATTAAATCAAATGGGTTCTCATGGTGAGTCAAGTATAGTGGTATGTTATCTAACATTAATCACCTAAGTGCTTAATTTGACATCACCGCGCCAATAGGTATGAGATCTCCTACTATTATCTTATAATAAGAGCATAACACTCACAAGTCTTACCACATATATTCAATATCTATTCTTAATAATGCTATGACTTTGGACATTTAATGATATCATTTAAATGCATCAATGTTCATCTCATATTAATTGATCAATCATGAATGCAATGCACATCATATGGACTTTTATCTAATTCAATCAAATTGAAAACAATAAGAATTAATAGAAAGACTTCTTTTATTAATATATAAGATGCAATATTATAATAAATCAAACCATCTAAATTGGATGGATCCTGGACACCTACATTAATAATCTCTCACTTACACTAGAGCCAACCAACCATGTCTCTTATGTCCGATGATCGAATAAGGGTCTCATGTTTCGATTGTGATGAAAACATAGTCAAGGGGTTAGCTATGTTATCATTAGTATGGATCTTTTCTATCCTTGTGTTACCATGATTGATAATCTCTCTATTCAAGTGGTAGCGTCGTAGTATATACTTAGACTATTGATGAGGCCTTGGTTTATTAGCTTGCGCTATAGATCTTTTATAGTCATCCATCAAGCTATGTGACATTGGAAGAAATCCTTTATTTGATTCTTCCATTCTAAACTTTTTAGTATTATGTCAATGTACTTGCCTTAGCAGAGCCCTAACATTTTATATGATCTATCTCTATAGATCTTGATTCTTAGAATATATGATACCCTTCAATGTCTTATATGAAGAGATTTTTAAATGCTCAATCTTTTATAGATTGCAACATGATAATGTTATAGTCGAAATGTAGTTTTTATCTTTATATAGAATAAAGACTACCAAGCTCCCATTAATCTTTTATATACACAAGGTTCATCTTTGTTTTGTAAAATCAAACTCTTTGATCATTTCATCAAAATGTTGATTCTAATTTCTAAAGACATGCTCAAGTCCATAAATGTACCTTTGCAATTTGTAAATCTTATTTGCATGTTTTTGTGATGACGAGAACCATCAAGGTGTATCATTTACACTTCCTTATTCAATTTTTCATAAAAAAAAATAGTTTTATCATCCATTTGACATATCCAGGAGTCAATTTCTAACATTGTCTCTTCATAAGTATTAGATTCATCATCCGTTATAAGATACACATCATCATATGTTGAGATAAGAAGATCGTATTTTTTTACTCTTGACGAATCTTTTTTGATCTATAATGTTATTATGTATCATTTTATGGGATAGTATAACTCTTTGTAACCTTTCTAATTAGAGTTCCATTAGTGAAGTGTTAATTTATGAGTCTACTCGAATCTTATTGAGTTTAAATTTCCTTCCACTCGTTTTTAGCATCTATAAATTCTTTCTCAAGGAACACAACATACCTAGTCACGAACAATATTTATTTTAGTAGTAGGAAAATATAATATCCATTTGCTCTAACTTGTCTCCATCCGAACGTTTGACATTAGCTTTATAGTCTCAAATCTTAAGGAAAAATAAATTCACTTTCTTTCCTCACCATATTTCATATGGAGTCTTATTAAAAAATGTTGTTGTAACTCTATTTAATATAAAAGTCGTACTAAGAAGTGTATATTCCTAAAATAAAATAGGGATATCGGTAAGACTTATCATGGATCGGATCATGTCTAATAGTGTCCTATTCCTTCTTTAAAACACATCATTCATTTATGATGTTCTAGGTGGAGTCGATTAAGAGAGAATCCCATTCTCTTTTAGGTGATCTAAAAATTCAATGCTTAACTATTCACCACCTCATCGGATCAAAGTGCTTTAATATTTTTTTTTACTTTTTTCTCAACTTCAAATCTAAATTCTTTGAACTTTTTGAATGCTTCATATTTGTGTCTCATTAATTACATATAGCAAAAACATGATCTATTATTAGTAAAGGTTATGAAAAAATCATGTCCTCCTTTTGCTTAAGTGGACATGGTCCCACATACATCATTATGTATAAGGCCTAACAAATCACCGACCTTTTCACCTTTTTTACTAAAAGAAAATTTTATTATTTTTCTAAGTAAACAAGATTCATAAATGTCATCAAATGATTCTAGGTATCCATTTATAAGTATTTTGGATATGCAATTCTCATTTTTATGGTCAAGTAGAAAATGCCATAAATATGTTTCATTTATATCATTTGATTCGAGTCTTTTGGAATTTATGTTATATATGGGTTTATCTATGTTTAAAACATACAAACTATCAAAGCATTTTCATATAAAACTTTATCTTTAAAAAGAACAACCATTATTCTTAAATAAAAATACAAGAAATCCTATTCCAAACAAGAAATGGAAATACTATTCTTAGTCTATACTAGGAATATAATAATAGTTATTGAGTCTAAGCATAAGCCATATGGTAATGCTAAATCATAGGTTCCTACAACTAATAGGGTTAAATCTTGATCCATTGCTAATATGTAGGTCATCCCCCTTGAAGCAATCTTCCTCCTCTTTCTAAGCTCTTATACATTTATATAAATGTAAGCACCACATTTGGTATCATATACTCATGAGGTGGGATTCGATAAAAAAAAAAAGCTTTAATAACTTAAATACCTTAGTTTCTTGTAGAACTCTTCTTTTGCACCTTTGTTAGGTATTCCTTATAGTTACACTTCCAATGCCCTTTCTTACCGCAATGAAAGTAGACTGCTTCCTTTGGGTTATTTTGAGTCTTAAGCTTTTTCACCTTCTAGTAAGCCCAATAGAAGACTTCTTCTTTTGGTGTTTGAGCTTTTTCTTACCCTTTACTATGCCTTTTTCCTTATTAACAAAAAATATAGAACTTTTATTCTTCTTATTAATCTCAAGCCGAGCTTCCCTTATTACCAAGAAATATAGATCTTTTGTATATACATCATGTTAAAGTTCATAATGAATGATCTAAAGATGTTAGGCAACGATTACAATATGAAATCAATGGATGACTCTACATCCATTCCAATTTCAAGGTCAGCTAGCCTATTGATATAGCCTATCATCTCGGTGACATGCTTCTTGACATTGGATCCTTCATCCATTCTAGCTTTAAAGAGCTTTTTGGCTATCTCATAGTACTCATGCTTATTATTTTTCTCAAATAAGCTCTTAAGCCTTACTATGATATCAAAGGCAATCATACCTTTATGTTGGCACCTATGCTCTAATGTTATAGCTACCAACATGATACTCCGAGAGATGATCACATCATTCTTATATTTGACCTATGCTCGCATAAGCTTCGACTTGACCCTAAGAAGGCTCAACCGAGAGAAGTGTCTCTATCATATAGAGAATCCTCTCTTGTTAGAGGATTATCTTCATATTCATTTTCCAATTAAGGAAGTTTATGTCACTCGAAGATATTATTTTAATTAATTATTGATCGTATCAATGTATTACTAGTCATACTATGTAATAACTTGATCTGGATAGAAAAAAATACAGTTTGGTTAACTAATTTTTATTTTTAAAATGAAGCATAAATTAAGAAGTAAAATCTATTTTTGTTCTTACGATTTTTTTTTAAGTTTTATAAACTTCGATATAGGACTCGAGAAAATTTTTTTTATTCATTTTTCTTAGTAGCTTAGGACCTCATCCTCTAATATGCATTAATCTTGGGTTATCTCAATAAGTCATATATGAAGGATTAGGTAGGTAACTCCTTACTAATTACATCCAATGTAATTTCTAATCTCATTGACATAGCAACTCTTTGTCATCTCACATCTTTTATGAATGCCAATCTTTGTCTATAAATTTGATGGGCCTTGAGTTATCTCAACAAGCCTAACAATTTATCTCAAATGGGACCCAAACGTTTGGGGACATAGCATGGCCCATGATTTGATTGCCTCAAGGAAGAAGTGACCTTAAGTTGTCTCAATAAGTTAACAACAATTAAGAGAGTTCTCTTCTCATAAAGTTGAAAGGCATATAACTTGATATTTATTTAAAGGATTTAATATGGTGTGGTCTTATCAATTTGATCCTACGATGTATACTAGAGTTTAATCGTATTAATCCTATCATGTATACTATCGATCACACAATCATGTATATAAGATTTCAATCACATCAATCTCGTACATGACTCAATGATTGATAGAAAAGTAATGGATTTATACTAGTACCTTTGAGCCATAAGGAGACTAATGGATAAAAAACCTAGGAAAAAATATTACAATTTCTTCGAGGATTGTCGTCTCTTCTTGGCTCATTCTCCTTGCATCTATTCTAATAAGCAATCTTCTAATTTTACAATTCTTAAATAAGAAACTTTGAGTTACATTCAAGGAGAGCAACATGAGAGAGAAATATATCGAATGATAGAGAAGGTAGGACATGCGGGCTCTATTAAATAAAAAATTTACAAGTATACATTCCTAAAAACTAGGTCGACTTATCCATATCATTCACCTATGCTTCAATCACATTGATACATAGCATACAAGCAAATAAAACACATTCTATTTCATCATAATTATAAATTTATGGTTTTGATAATTTTATAAAAAATATTAAAATTTCTTTGTATTTTAATTTTTAAACTTTTAGGCCTTGGGCCCATTTAGACCTATAAGCTTTTTGATCTTTCGGGCCTAGAGGGCCCACGAGTTGGCATGCCTCGGCTAGACTAGCCGGCAGCTATCATTGGCCTAGGGTTGGAAACCGGCTAGTGCTAGCTAACCGGTTGGCCGATGCTTAGTAATGACCCGGTTGCCTATAAGTTAGTACCTAAAATTGGCCTAATGCCAATTAGCTTAGCACGCTCACATGAACCTAGCCCTACCGCCTAGTATGCTTGTGTGCCTATACAAAATTAAAAAATATTTCTCCATCCAGAGTTCTCAAGATCATACTCGTCGAATCAACTAATAATAAATAAAAATGAATGTAAATATGGGTGAAAGATTATTTCTTATAGCATAGAAATAATTCAAGCAAGAAGAGAACCATCCAAGTGTCCGACCCTTTATTTATTATCCACAAAGTTCAAACATCTACACAAGAAGCAATCGAAGTTATTGAGTGGTAACTCCACCTTTTTTGAGTATTTTTTTTTATCTTTAGAAATCAATTTAAGGTTTTATGTGACAACCTATAGAGAAAAAGAGAGGTGGTAGTTTAGAGAGAGAAAACTCTTTTCTCTTTTTCTTTTGTGTATGGTGTATTTTTCTTATTCTCTCACTTCTTTATTCATAAGGGGGTGACAAATTCTCCTTATAGGTCAATGAGATGTTGCCTATGAGGACTTTTTCTAAGCTTATCCTTATAGACCCTAAGCCTTATATAATAGTGTTTAAGTTTATCCTTTTATCAAAATATCTTATATACTTTTAAATTACACCTATTGACCCAAACTCTTTTGGCCTAAATTATTATCGATTAATTTAGACCATCTAAATAAATTACGTTGAGTATTTCAATGGAGCAAAAATTAGGAAAGGATTTCCTAAATTACCTTTAAACCTAAATTAGGAAACTTATTTCAATTTTAGGTAATTGTCTTCCAAATTTGGAACTCGACTCCGAATTAGAAAAATGATTTTTAAAATAGAAAATTTCTATTTTAGGAAACTTTTTCCAAAATAGAAAACCTTTTTCAAAATATTTGCTCTCTTTTATTGTATGAATGTTTAAACTTATGCGTGTAACTTAATTGGGTTCTAGATATGTTAATAATGTATCATGAATAAAAGACACCTTTTTTATCTTTCGATACATAAATCAAGATTAGCCTCTAGTAAGGCATCATGACTACCTAATTCTTTAAAAGGATTAATTAATTTGTAATTACCTTTCATAAGTATGGCTACCATACAATTCAATCCTTATATCAATTTATCATAGTGTGATCTTGAACTTGGTTTATAGTATGTTCGATTATGATCACATAAGTTTTATTTGACTCTTAAATGTCTCAATTCTAAAGTAAAACAACTATGCTCTATTGGTATTCTCCCACTATGGCCATAGATTATTTGAACATTCATTTATCAAAGAGTAATGTGATAACTCTTTTAGTATATAAGAAACGACATGTCATATTTTAGTCATCCACCTATCTCCATTAGATTTCTAATAGACCTAATGAATTACCACATGTAACTTTTTATCGCTCTTATCGAAATGAATGTCAAAGTACACTAATCATCTAATAAGATAATAGTGATGACTTTAAGTCAAATGACTAGTTATGCCCATCTCATATGAGATTCTCATAGATTAAACCAAATAGATTCTCATGGAAAGCCATGTCCAAGTGATATGTTCTCTAACATTAATCACCAAAGTGCTTGCTTTGACATCACCATGCGAATAGGTGTGCGATCTCCTATTACTATCTTATAGCAAGAGTATAGCATTTATAAGTCTTATCGTATATAGTTAATGTCCATCCTTGACAATGCTATGACTTAGGATATTTAATGATATCATTTAAATGTATTAATGTACATCTCACATCAATTGATCAATCATTAATCCAATGTTAGTGTTGGTGCCCAAGATCCAACAAGGTTTTGATGGGCTTATATTAATGTATTATTGCATCATTTATTTTAATAATAATAAAGAAGTCATTCTATTAATTCTTATGTTTACATGTTGATAAATTCAGTAGAATTAGATAAAATTCCTTGTGATATACATTTGCAATAGTGATTGATCAAAAGATGTGAGACAAACAAGTAATACACATAAATGATATCATTAAATGTCCCAAGTTAGTAGCACCTTCAAGAATGGACATTGACGAGTATGAGGATAGAATTATGAGTGCTATGCTCATGCTACATGATACTAGTAGGAGATCTCACACCTATTGACATGGTGATGCCAAAGCAAGCACTTAGGTGATTTATGTTAGAGAACATGTCACCGGATTTGACGTGTCGTGAGAACCCATTTGGTTTAAGTCTATGAGAATCTCATACGAGATTGATACAAATGGTCTTTAGACTTGAAGTCATCACGGTTATCTCATTGGAGGACTTATGCACTTTGACACTCGTTTCGATAGACCTATTAATGGGTCGGACGTGGGCAATTCGTTAGGTGCACTAGGAATCCAATGAAGATAGGTATATGGTTAAGATAGGTCATGTCATTCCTTGTATGCTAAAGGAGTTGTCACATTGCACTTCGATAAATGTCTACTCAAGAAATATGTGGCCATAGTAAGAGTACACCAATAGAGCATAGTTAGTTTACCCTAAGAGCTAAGATATTTGAGAATCAAAGAAAACTTATGTAATCATAATCAAATAAGACTAATAACTAAGTTTGAGATCACACCGTGATAAGTTAACATGAGGACTAAATTGTATAGTAAACATGCTCGTGAAAGGTAATAATGGATTAACTAATCCTCATAGAGAATTAGGTAGTCATAATGCTTTGCTAGAGGCCAATCTTGATTTATGTATCAAGAGATGAAAGTGGAGTCTTTTATTCTTGATATATTGCCAATATATATAGGAGCCTATTGAGTCACACACATAAGTTTAAGTATTTCACATTACAAATGAGGAGTAAAGATATTGGCAAAAGTTTTCAATTATGAAAGTTTCCTATTTTGGAAAGAGTTTCGAAAATGGAAATTTTTCTAAAATCAAAGTTTCCTATTTTAGAGATCGGTTTCCTAATTTGGAAGTTAGTTTCAAATTTGGAAATAAAGAACCTAAAAGGAAAGAAGTTTCCTAATTTAGGTTAAATATTATTTTGGAAAATTGTTTCTCAATGTGGACCTCACCAAAATAATCTAAGAATATTTATTTGGATAGTCCAAATAAATTAATTAGGCTAAAATAGTTTTGGCCTATTAGGTTTAATTAAAAGCCTTAAGATAATTTTGGTGGAAGGACAAACATCAACCTTATTGGATAAGGATGAATGTTTTAAAGATAAACATCAAGTAGTCCACATATAAAATAACTCCTTATCCTTGGAGGATAAGGCAAGAATAACTTAGAGTCCTTTATGGATTCAAGGTCGCCACTTTCTTTGTCCTTGGAGCACAAGGAAACTCCTCCCCTATAAATAGGAAGAGAAGGGCGACAAAGATAAAGAGATAAAAAAATAGAGAATTTTGGTCAAGAAAAAAAACCTAATAGAATTCTATTCGACCAGCCTCCAAACTAAAAGGGGCACACGGCCAAAAGGGAAAAACTAGTGAGAAAATAGTTTTCTCCAAAAACCCTAGCACGAAATACTCTTACCTTCTCTTTTAAAGTTATCGGAAAATTGCCCGAGATTGATTTCTAGTGAAAAAACTTAATCGAAAAGGTGGAATTAGCACCCCATCAATTTTGAGTACTTCTTTATGGATATTTGGACTGCGTGGATCATCAATAGAGGCTAGACACTTGGATAGCTAATCAAAGAAAAAGAATTTAGATCCGTGCTACAAGAGTTAATCCTATAATTTTATCTTGTTATTCATGTATGTATGATTAGTTGATTCAACGACATGATCTTAGGCCCTTAGATAGAGAAATTTTTTTATTTATTCCATACTTCTATAGGATGTATGATCCTTTATCCAATGCATATCATATAGAATTCTATCTAATTCTATCAAATTGTAAACAAAAAGAATTGGTAGAAAGACTTCTTTTATTAATATATAAAATACAATACTATAATAAATGAAACAATCTAAATAGGTTGGATCTTAGGTACCAGCACTAATAGATGCATCTTTTGAATTGTCACTCGATT